>OX246749.1:25768697-25813901 GCA_945910005.1 Isoperla grammatica | reverse complement strand
GCTTGGGATACTCGCACGTAGTCCGGGGTCATAGTGAGGTTGTAGGACGCCACCCCTGAGACACAGAACAAACACAATAATCTAGTTTCAGTGAAACTAATGAAACATGTTTGCAGTCATTGGGCTATCTACAAGACGCACCCTATTTCACGGTCTATTAGACAAACATTGGTCATTAGCAAGGTCCGTAAATCCCCTGGCCCCTCGTCGAAGCTCGTCGAACTCCCAAGTAAGGTCGTCCCATCCAGTTCCACAATGTTAAAAATCACGTTATTCAAATGAGAGAATCATTCAGTAAAACAAATGAATTGATCTGTCAAAACCAATTCTGGCTCAAAACCGCATCTCATGTTATTGAAACTGAAATGTATTTATACTTAAGTTATAGCCTATCTACATTTTTAAGTGAGGTATTCTGAAATCAAATTTTGCATAATAAATTAGTAGATATAAGTAATTAGCCAGTTTTTGTAGTGGGCACGAGAATGGCGATTTTCGTGCCCATGAGAAGACCTATTTTTGAGGTTTACCGAACGTCCGCCAGGGGATCGACGGATCTTGGATCATTAGCTCTAAATGTTTCGTTTCTACTATGAGCAGACAGACTTTCAACAGGTTATTTGAAAAAAACGGACCTATCTATTCATAGGCTGCACGTACGTCACATCTTTGCGCGTAGCGGCCACATTTGTGATCAAACTTAGACGTTGCCATGGAGAAACAATTGAAGGCTGTTGTGGTAGAACACATCTTAGTTCTTTAAAATGCAACCTTCTTACATCTCCAATCACGATTTAGGATAGTAAATGCTGAGTAATGTCACTAATTACACGAATGCATAAGAAAGAAGATTATTTATTAAAACTAGTAATATTTGGATACTACCCCACATGGAACACACAACCACCCAGCACCGTGTCCGGTCACTGGGCTCTCCCGTTACACACTTAATCCCCCTCTCACAGGCCTTGACCAAGGGCCCTCTTCGGTCCGCCCACCCCGACCTGACATATAGAAGGAGGGGTGGTAGCCATACATTCTCCCCCAGATTGTATAACCTTTGTTTCACTGAGACACAATTGGAGTAATAAAATCTTTAAGTGAAGCATGTGCAACAATGGTCACAATTTTTGAAAATACAAATACAAATTTAAAATCAAGTACTGAGTCCACACGATACTACCTAAAACTAATGCAAGAATACATGTTACCAATGTTTAATGAAGGACTCGAAAATACCTAAAGCTAACACAAGAATACTTGGAAACAATGTTTAATCGTGATCACTGGTGGGTGTACATTAGTCAATCATGGTCGTAATTTAAGAACAATACAAACGCAAATCAAGTACATGAACATACCTAAAGCTAATACAACAATATTCTAGTAATGAAAACAGGGGGAAAAATAAAAACAACACAATGCAATAAATGCCTACCAGAACACCTTTTGGTCTTTAGAAACTCTCACACTTTGAGCGGTTGGTTATATTTTTTATGATTAATCACATTGAAAATGCCCTTGCATTAAGTGTATAAAGGCCCCACCACGTGTGCGTACTGGTCGCATAACCGTTTAAAGAACGTACACATGCCTAAGAACCGACGTAATTGCTTTGCCCAGGGACTGCTACCTTATCGTGGTGGGCAGGTTTGTGCGCTTTGATGATTCCTGGAGCTATGCCGGCGGAAGCGTATGCTTCTGGTAGGGCCACCCTAGCCGGACAGGTCGAGGTGGAGAAGCCAGACGAAAGGCAGTCCACGTCCTTCCCCTTTTCCCGATCCTCCCCTTCCCCTTCCTCCCCGCCCTCCTACTTGCCCCTTTCCTCCAACCATACCCCTATTTCATCTTCATATTTCACCCACTCATTGTCTCGATTAGCCACGTTGCAAAAATATGAGACGTAAAGCCCAAATATCTATCTATCTTTGCGTTCCGAGGATGGGGGGAATCCACAATAGGTCGTACCTTATCAGCGTCCACTCGAACACCCTCAGCTGAGACAATGTGCCCTAGGTAACTATCTTCAGCTTGCAAGAATTGACATTTTTCAAGCTTTACAGTAATTCCTACATTACTGAGAGCCGTAAACACAGCATCCAGGTGTTGTAAATGCGACTGTAAATCGGGTGACGCTATCAGAAGGTCATCTACATAAATAGTGACGTAACGTTTTATGTCTGTATTCAATATTTTATTCAGACAACGTGTCAGTCCTGCCACACTCGATTGCAACCCAAAGGGCACAACACAATATGTGTAAGAAATACCATTGTGTAGAAATGCAGTATATTTCCTGTCTTGTTTAAGTAAGGGAAGTTGCCAGAAAGAGTTTGTTAAATCTAAAGTAGTAAAATACTTCATTCCATGGAGTTTTTGTAAAGTCTCTTGTTTGGGGGGTGGAGTATTGTTTTGTGGACACATACGACTAATCAACAAGCGTCCGTCTAAACAATGCGCACCGACCCATCTGGCTTCACGACGGTGACCATTGGGTTTATGCATGAGGACGGGGCAGCCTCTATTGTATTCCATTCGAGCATTTGACGGACCTGGTCATCCACCGCCTGCCTCTTCGATAGTCGTATGGGGTAAGACTTTTGTAAAAATGGATCAGTGTCCCTCATTTCTATTGTATGCTCAAACCCTTCTCTACGACCAGGCACAACAGAAAAAAGTGCTTCATTTTCAAAAGTAAACGCGTGATTTCCTGGACCTCCGTAGAATCCGCGGGTAAAGATTGAACGTTTTGTTTAGCTTTTGCACCGAACCCTGGGTCTTTTAGAGTTTCCTCTTTATCTAATGTGCATTGTTGATCAATATTCACCTCATTGCTCACAAGGGACAAGTGCTTTCCCACGTCCTGTGAGGAACAACTCAAGGATAAAGGAACGATTTGTTGTTCGGCCTGTTCTCCAATATATACATAAGCCGATCTAAGAAATGTAATTTCGCCTTATTTTGAATAAGCCAATCAGACCCAATAATCATAGAGCGGTGTAGATTAGGGACAACTAAGAAGGTCATGACGTAAACAGTATCTTGTATTGAAACTGGTAAGAAAGTTTGCGCATTTACACGCTGACTATTATTCATAAAAGCACCCGCTATCAAAATGGTGCGAGCGGGTAACAGTGGAAAGTTTGTAATTTGCAAAAGTTCCTTCCAAAACCGTTCAGAAATGCATGTAATTTCGCTACCGGCATCAATAAGAGCATGTACATGACGATTACATTACATTATATTTATTATAATTTATTATTATTAATTATAATTGTTTCATTATAGTGTGTCACATATTATGTTGGCAACGACGCTAACCGAGACGATTAGTCGGCGAATATGAAACACTTCACGTGACATCAATCCAAGCCAGGGTTGAAACTGGATGGTTGGAACCACTGTGCTGGAACTGTTTGAGGGACAAAGGCCCATCAACCTGGGATATTACTCGAGCATTATATATTAAATTACTTAAATTACCTTTGACACTATCTTGTCTATCATAGACTCACTTGACACAGGAGTAGTGTTACCATACTTCCGGGTAGAGAGCCAGACACGTCCTCGTTTTTACGCCCTGTCCGGGCGGCTTTTTCGAAATTATTGAATTGTCCGAATATTTCTCATTTTGTGCTTTTACTTCTTACAAACAAGAAGAGTCAAATTTGGCATATATACAAACAATACTTTCCGTAATTGCTGTCTAAGCCACCCTTATTACAACTACTAGACAATAGTAAACCGGTAAAGCCCCGACCACAATTGTCGGCATCGTGATTGTAATCAGGGTCGGGATCACAATCGTACATTTCTCATGCTAAATCATTACGACGAGACGACTTTATTGTGAACAGCGACATAACAACCATGTAAGATAACTTTTTCACCCCCTCACTTCCTTTTTCATTTCCGGATTGCGATACAAATCGGGACTTAAGACCAGACCGTTCATCGTCTAAACATTAGAAACACATATATAGAATGTAATGATTTTGCTTTTACAAGTCCATGGTATAATTTTTGTTGAAATAGATTCAGTGGCGTATCCGAGGGAATTCCCCCTCTTAAAAAAAAAGTGGGCAGTGATATTTTATTAATCAATAGAGACAGTAATTTATTTAAATATCAAAGCCATTAGTCTCGCTTAAAATAATAAAATAATACAAGCATTTACTATAAAATATTGGTGTATATAAGATGCTGAAGTTTCTGTTATTTGTGATCAAAATAAAATGTGTTGATAGAAACAAGCGCGTAAGAAGGGGGGGGGGAATAGGGGGGGAGATTCCCCCTTCCCAACTTTTTCCTGTGACCCACCTAATATAGCGTTTTAGGCACATCCCGACATACAATACCACACGGATACCCGGGTAAACATTCACCACCTAAATTTCATATTTCACCAGTGAAGAATAATTGCAGGAACACAGAGGGCCGCACGCCCCAGAGAAAGCCAAGATCTTCGTCACAAGATACATTTCCTCTGCCTTTGTTTGCACTTTGTAGCATTACAAAATAAAAGCGAATGGGTGCTTGAAGGTCAGTTGCGTAATTAGAAAAGGGGCGGCTTAAGAAATTCAAAACGTGGTTATTTAATCCAAAAAATAGAGAAATAACTAATATAGCAAGAACATTTTTAGCCTTTGACGAAAAGGCCTCCGGCGGCTGGGGCTCCGCCCCAGACCCCGCGGGTTGTTCGCGCTTCACGCTCACCATTCTTCCCCCCCCACTTGATTTCGAGTTCCAACGCGCCTGGATAGAAATGTAGTAATTGTTTCAGTTGGCTGCTCTAAATTGCAAAGCTTTCCACCCAAATTACCATGGCAAAAAAAAATCGGGGAGCCAGCCCGAACTACCCCACTTATGGGCAGTGTTGCCTAGTATCTAGGTTGTTGTATCGAGTTACATTTTGTGTATCTTTTACCTGTATCCTCTTTAAAGTAGTATCTTAACCTGTATCTAGATATTTTATAGAAGAATCTGGAATCAATTCAGATGCAGGATACTTTGTTTAATACTTGGCTAAAATAGGAAGACACGAGCAGGTATCATTTAAAAAAGAGTTACTTTCACAACACTAGTTACCCAAGATTCAACAGACCCCACTACACAAAACTAAGCACAAAATGCACTCTGTTGAGTGTTTTCGGATACTGTCATTTGAACGTTGCTTTCACTGTCAAGGTCTATGTTAATTAATAACATGCTTTTTGTCAATCTACATTCTTACTTATCCATGATACCATTAAGAAGTGGTACAAATTTACCGCCGGTTCCTACCTCCTTTATTTTATTTAAATCAGACCCAATAATCTTAGATTCATTTCAAGAAAATATTTTTTAATTTGTTATAATAGTTTTCCAATATTATGACTCTTGTTGCTTCGACCCTCCCAAGGTACTGATTGGCTTATATGTTATGATTTGTCGGAGCATATTAAAAACAAATATCCTTAAACAATATTATATTTTGGGCAGCTATCTAGCATTCGATTTTAATTCAATAATAAATGTTTGTAACGTCAAGCAAGTGTTTGGTTCTATATGTGCATGTTGTTCATTATAGGCCTATCTTCCCTTCTTAATAAGTACCGTACTCGTATAAGACAATCTGCATATCTATTGATTGAGCAATATTATATTATTTACCACTGCTTTTAATTATTATCTATTAGGTAACTTTTAGCCAATCATTATAAAGAAATTAATACCTCTATTTTGTAACTAGTTTCTGTCAAACTGTACAATGCCAATGGGCCTAATTTATCGTTGAGAATTAAAAAAAGAGCTACATTATTATATTATTTATACAATTCAGATATATCTAGATTTATACATATCATTTTATTCAAAATACTAACTCTTTGTTTACTACAAAACAGTTTAAAGCATCTTGTATCCGGCAGGTACATGTAAATGTATCTTGTAGTTGTATCTTTACGTAGGTACATTTCTAAAAAGGAATCTGTCTGGGTCTAGGTACATTTCCACCAGAGTATCTCAGCTTTATCCATATCTAGGTAGTTTTAAAAAGTATCGAGTGGCAAACACTGCTAATGGGTCGTCCGCCATTTTCAAATTTTTGTATACGCCACTGCATATTGTATGGTGCATACACGGTGCGAAATGACGGGGGGGGGGGGGGATTTCCCCCTCTGGTAATTTCATCCCTGGTTGAAAGGTATTCCAACCGGGGATGGCTAAATCCCCACCTCTGGGTACCCATCTCATTTCATATCATATCAAGTGACTTTATCTCATAACATTCATAAATAATGCGTCAATTTACACCTATATTCCTATACTGGCTAAAATAAATATTCGTGTGAACTAGAAGTTAGGATACCCGTACTGAGGACTTTCATTTACGTCGCCAAGAACAAGTGGGTGATTGACAGTTCCAACACTAATTTCAATAATATAGGAATAGGTTAAAACTACAAAGAAAATTGGTGAAAAACTAAAATACGAGAATAAAATATCTTCAAAATAATACCTCACATTGCTTCTAATGCCATCTCGAGGGCAATAGTACCCCAAAAAAGTTTGCTTTCATCGGCTATTGCTTCGCCCCAGACCCCTTTCTACCCACGCCCCTCTACCAAGCTGTCAGTTCGCACCCTGTACACACCAAAGGTATTGTCATATTGGCAACTTCTTAAGTATCGCAACAAACATAACTTGTATAAGATTGTTCAATGAATAAAAGCAACACCTCTTGCTTTAACAAGCAAATACCTAAATAAGTATATAAATAAATAAACTAATAATTTAATAAATTAGTGAATTAATAATTGAATAAATGTGTGAATGAATGAATGAATGAAGGGTAAGTAAGTAAATAAAGAATAAGTAATATAAGTAAAATAAGTAAAAAAAAAATAAGTTCAATAAGTTTAATAAGTAAATAAGCAAATAAAGAATATGTAAAACAAGTATACAAGTAAACAAGTAAACAACTAAATAAGTAAATAAGTAAATTACTTAATAACTTAATAAATGAATAACTTAATAAAATGAATTACTGAATGAATAAATGAATGAATGAAGGAATGGATGAATTAATAAATGAATTATGGAATGAATGAATGGTCAATAAATGAATAAATAAATAAATGAATAAATGAAAACATTAATAATAGAATAACAGAAAAATGAATAATAAATAAATGAATAAATGAACAAATTAAAAAATAAATAAATAAATGAATGAATAAATAAATAAATGAATTAATGAATAAATGAACAAAAAAATAAATGAATAAATAAATAAATAAATTAATAAATTAATAAATAAATAAATGAGTAAATGAATAAATGAATAAATGAATAAACGAATAAATAAATAAATGAAAACATACTAATATAAAATTAATAAATGAAGGAATAAATAAATGAAAAAATTAACAAATAAATAAATGAATAAATGAATAAATAAATAAATAAGTGATTAAATGAATACATGAATAAATGAATAAACGAATCAATGCATAAATGAATTAATAACAACCCACTGAGTTAGAACAACTGACTTTCAGTGGGGGACATTTATAGGTTACTACCTTAAATGTGCTTTATTGTAATGACGGCTCTAAATTCACCGTTACCATAATACCGGTACACCAGAACCATATTGATAGATTAAAGTCAAGTTCCAAACTACAGAAACCCATGCCCCGACCGGGGTTTGAACCTTATACTTTCTGCATTACATAACACATGGTAGTGCAGCCCTACACAGAAAATTCCATCAAAATAGATAATTTTGCATTCAAATTATTATTTATACAATTAGTTTCCCGTTATCAACACCATTTTATTTTTAAAATCACTTCTCAATCATTAAATTTACAAAATAATACATAACATATTATGTCTGAGACTAAGAGAGACGTCTATATATTATATTGATCTCACTGTTGATGATGGTATGTATGTATGTAGCCTTAACGTAATCATATTTTGGCAACGATGATTATCGAGACAGTGAGTGGTGATATCATGAAGATAAGAACCACTCGATACGGAATCCATGACTAAACAGGACTCGAACCTGGCGAATGCATGGGCTCAAAGTTTACCAAAGGCAGCAAGAGAGCCACTATGGGCTGCAAATAATAAAAGTGATCTAGGAAAGATAGAGAGATAAGCTCAGTTCCAAGTTAAATACAATAAAAGATAAGAGGGTTGTGAGGGATTGTGTTGGTGAGGGTGGCGAGGGGGGGAGGGTGTGCCGATATCTTTGGGAGCTGCTGCTAGAAGTTGTCTTCGCTGCCGCTAGGGAGAGCGCGGGTGAAAGCATTGTGCTTATGGGAAATAACGCACCCATATAGTTTGACATGAAACATTAATTATTCAAGTGCATTTACCACTCGAAACGGAGTTTTTCTGCTACAGAATATGTCACTTGATATGAACATATATTTTTCATTTAAAGTATATCATCACGAAAAAACTATACAATTTTTAAAATTTAGTGTATATTCTTTAATAAAAGACCATATTACGCCATTTTATCAAAGAATTGCATTGCTTAAGTATAATAACAATACAGTTACTTAAGTTGTAACGTTATTATTTCGTAGTAGTCATTGAAACAGTACATTTTCAACAATTTACAATTTTATTGTTGCTCACACAATGAATCAGTTTTTTATTTAACATACCAAAATGTGTAGGTACACCGTCGGTAATGAGATATTTAAAAAAGAAATACTTAAAAAAAATGTTTGAGCCCCCATAAGAACAGCATTAACCACCGGACACCGCATATTCTTAGAGAATTTTTGACTTCAAACTTGAATCTTGAAAGGGATCTCAATAATTTTGTCTGATGAAAGTTTGTGATGTATTTTCTATAAGCTATATATTTTATAGCTCAACACGTTGCTACCTCCTGGATGTATATCTTCTAGGTACAAATAATGAGTATATATCTAAATATGTATTTCCAGACATTTCGAATTTATCAACCCCAGTAACAATCGAGGTACCAGAATTAAAATTTGCTATTTACAGTAACATCAGGGCATTATGAAAATAAAATTATTATAACTAGGAAACGCTCTGTTTGACGCGTTGATAAGCGAGCGCGTCCATATGTTCGAACGTTCTGGCGAAAAGTTTTCATAGCTAATAAAAACAACAACTAACAACAATACGAGAATGCGAATTGCAAACATTTTTCTAATTTCCATACCTATTATACTTCCCGACATTGTTGAATGCTGTGCAGTGTGCGTTGCTAAGATTTTTATGTGTCATTTTCTCAAGTATTTTTGCCGCGGTCCGCCACCGTTACTAACAGTTATTGACAGCAATAGAAATGTGGCCTCTACTACGTATCAGATCGCTTCTAAGTTAGTATATTTGTGACCGGACAAAGAGTAACAATAAGATAGCCACCTCACATTTTGTTGTGACTGTGTTTTAGAAAAATATTTTCGAGTAACGTTTGTGTAACTTTGCCAATACTTATCAAATCGCCATAAAATAAACATATTCGTGACCGGAAAAATGTTTGTAAAAATATAGCTCTCTCACATTTTGCCACCATTTTGTTTCAGAAAAATTATTTACATACACTTTGGTGTAACTTTTTTAACTTTCCAAACGATTTTACCACAAAACTATACACGTTAAATCCACATCGAGGCTTGTGGATGGTCACAATTTCAAGTTGATCGGGCTTTCCGTTCGACCGCTATCGACAGACAAAACAAACACAAACAGAACGAAGTGCCATGAAGGTATAATGGAGACGCTCGCTTCGCTCGCTTAATTATTGTAAATTTATAAAAAGTAAATTCAAAGTCGTCCCTACCTCTGGGGGCGCCCGTTGTTGCCAGGTATCAGTTTCTTGCATGTTATTTCCCACATAGAAAACACGTACGTAGAAACAACGGGCGCCCCTAGGGGTAGGGGACGACTATGAATACGGACCGTCCATATTCTGGTATCGCGAGTGTATTGTGGTTGAAAGATCTGGGAATTGCAAAACAGTGCTATTATTAATTAGGTTGCGGTATATAAAACAATTCAGTGACAATCGTACAAAAACTATTGTAGTGGTTTTTTACATAGTTTTGTAAGAACTTTACATCTATTGGTGTCATTGGGTTCTCTCGAGGTTCAACATTTATTTGTTTACGATCTTTCAAAGTCAGGGGACACCGATGTGGGCAAAGGATTATGATCTAATGACAATTGACAATTGTGTGAGAACATATGTGTATGTTATGTAGATAAATATTTCACATTTCACGAAAAGTTACAAAAAAACACATTTCACATATGTTTCTATTGCGACATATACATAAAAATATAGTTGTAGTACTTACGGCCAATCAGCAACCAGGCGAAGCTCACCAAAGTCAGAAAAACGTATATGGACATTTCAAGAATAGTACAAAACTCCTCAGATAAGATAACAGTGCAGACTGAGAAGGTAGTGAATGTTGGACCGCCAGCCCAGCGTGTATATATAGCAAGGCGTTATCAATTGACCTTTGACTCAATCTGGCTTGGGCAAAACCCGTGGTTCATACTAGATGCAAGACTTACACGTGACTTCCACCCATCTCTGACGAGATAAGTCATGATAGATCACGTGGAGCTGCAACGCCATAATGCGCAGGCACCCCTCAGAGCCAAGATATCTCCCGACTGGTACCGTAGCACTGTTCTCACCACGAGAACTCCAATATGCTTGACTCACACGGGACCTCCTCCCATCTCTGACGAGATAAGTCACAATAGATCACGTGGAGCTGCAACCCCATAATGCGCAGGCACCACTCAGAGTCTTAATGTCTGCCGAGTGTTACCGTAGCACTGTTCGTTTCGTTGAACTATCGCCAGTGAAAAAGGCAGTAGCAAAGGATTTGAGGCCGGCATGGGAATACCTACTTTGGTGATAGTTTTGTCGTATGAATAAATTTAGCATTGACTTGACAACAGGATAATTTTTATGGTACAAGACTTCGATCTCCTTGATCTCAAACGTTGGTACATCATGTTATGTTGACCGTTGCTTCGTGTTGGGTCATTGCCGACCTCCAGGGGTCATGATCGAGACTCGGGACTTTGCGCTCCTCTCATCACGCCACATGTGGACTTTCAAACCACGAGATAATGTTTGCAACTCTGTCGACCTAGCTCGTGTGGAGATAACATTACGGGTTATCGCGGCTACACTTCTCTAGATGTTGTTGTCGGCTTGGAGCAAACGCTTTCATTGCAATGGTTACCGACCATGTGTTACAGGTTCAAGTTAGCTCTTCTAGGTAGGTTTCGAATGTGTGAGTCCCAACGTAACTAGTCTCATGCCAACCCCAGCCCCTTATCCACCGAGCACGCTGTTTCAACATAAAGGAACAGATTCCACGCGATTAGTAGACTGCAAGACATAAGTGGTGCTAGGCCTGGCTAGCCAGCACTAGAAGCCACAGCCCGAGAAACTAGTGACGTGTCACCCCCCGACAAACTTATGTTGCAGCCGGGGTGCTGAGCCTGGCTAGCCAGCACTAGAAGCCACAGCCCGAGAAACTAGTGACATGTCACACCCCGACCAGACTTATGTTGTAACCGGGGTGCTAAGCCTAGCTAGCCAGCACTAGAAGCCACAGCCCGAGAAACTAGTGACATGTCACACCCCGACCAGACTTATGTTGTAACCGAGGTGCTGAGCCCGGCTAGCCAGCACTAGAAGCCACAGCCCGAGAAACTAGTGACATGCCACACCCCGACCAGACTTATGTTGTAACCGGGGTGCTGAGCCCGGCTAACCAGCACTAGAAGCCACAGCCCGAGAAACTAGTGACATGTCACACCCCGACCAGACTTATGTTGTAACCGTGGTGCTGAGCCCGGCTAGCCAGCACTAGAAGCCACAGCCCGAGAAACTAGTGACATGTCACCCCCCGACCGGACTTATGTTGGAACCGGGGTGCTGAGCCTAGGTCTAGCCAGCACTAGAAGCCACAGCCCGAGAAACTAGTGGCATGTCACCCCCCGAATTGACTTACGTGGGAACCGGGGTGCTGAGCTCGGCTAGCCAGCACTAGAAGCCACAGCCCGAGAAACTATTGACATGTCAGCCCCCGACAAACTTATGTTGCAGCCGGGGTGCTGTCGAGCCCGGCTAGCCAGCACTAGAAACCACAGCCCGAGAAACTATTGACGTCAGCCCCCGACAAACTTATGTTGCAGCCGGGGTGCTGTCGAGCCCGGCTAGCCAACACTAGAAGCCACAGCCCGAGAAACTAGTAACATGTCACCCCCCGACCAGACTTATGTTGGAACCGGGGTGCGAGAGCCCAGCTAGCCAGCACTAGAAGCCACAGCCTGAGAAACTAGTGACATGTCACCCCCCGACCCGACTTATGTTGGAACCGGGGTGCTAAGCCTAGCTAGCCAGCACTAGAAGCCACAGCCTGAGAAACTAGTGACATGTAACACCCCGACCAGACTTACGTTGTAACCGGGGTGCTAAGCCTAGCTTGCCAGCACTAAAAGCCACAGCCCGAGAAACTAGTGACATGTCACCCCCCGACCAGACTTATGTTGGAACCGGGGTGCTGAGCCCGGCTAGCCAGCACTAGAAGCCACAGCCCGAGAAACTAGTGACATGTCACCCCCCGACCAGACTTATGTTGGAACCGGGTTGCTGAGCCCGGCTAGCCAGCACTAGAAGCCACAGCCCGAGAAACTAGTGACATGTCACACCCCGACCAGACTTATGTTGTAACCGGGGTGCTGAGCCCGGCTAGCCAGCACTAGAAGCCACAGCCCGAGAAACTAGTGACATGTCACACCCCGACCAGACTTATGTTGTAACCGGGGTGCTAAGCCTAGCTTGCCAGCACTAGAAGCCACAGCCCGAGAAACTAGTGACATGTCACACCCCGACCAGACTTATGTTGTAACCGAGGTGCTGAGCCCGGCTAGCCAGCACTAGAAGCCACAGCCCGAGAAACTAGTGACATGCCACACCCCGACCAGACTTATGTTGTAACCAGGGTGCTGAGCCCGGCTAACCAGCACTAGAAGCCACAGCCCGAGAAACTAGTGACATGTCACCCCCCGACCAGAGTTATGTTGGAACCGGGGTGCTGAGCCCGGCTAACCAGCACTAGAAGCCACAGCCCGAGAAACTAGTGACATGCCACACCCCGACCAGACTTATGTTGTAACCGGGGTGCTGAGCCCGGCTAACCAGCACTAGAAGCCACAGCCCGAGAAACTAGTGACATGTCACCCCCCGACCAGACTTATGTTGTAACCGGGGTGCTGAGCCTGGCTAGACAGCACTAGAAGCCACTGCCCGAGAAGCTAGTGACATGTCACCCCCCGACCAGACTTATGTTGGAACCTGGTTGCTGAGCCCGGCTAGCCAGCACTAGAAGCCACAGCCCGAGAAACTAGTGACATGTCACCCCCCGACCCGACTTATGTTGCAACCGGGGTGCTGAGCTAGCTAGCCAGCACTAGAAGCTTCAGCCCGAGAAACTAGTGACATGTCACCCTCAGACCAGACTTATGTTGGAACCGGGTAGCTGAGCCTGGCTAGCCAGCACTAGAAGCCACAGCCCGAAAAACTAGTGACATGTCACCCCTCGACCAGCTGTATGTTGGAACCGGGTAGCTGAGCCTGGCTAGCCAGCACTAGAAGCCACAGCCCGAAAAACTAGTGGCATGTCCCCCCCCGACCCGACTTATGTTGCAACCGGGGTGCTGAGCTAGCTAGCCAGCACTAGAAGCTTCAGCCCGAGAAACTAGTGACATGTCACCCTCAGACCAGACTTATGTTGGAACCGGGTAGCTGAGCCTGGCTAGCCAGCACTAGAAGCCACAGCCCGAAAAACTAGTGACATGTCACCCCTCGACCAGCTGTATGTTGGAACCGGGTAGCTGAGCCTGGCTAGCCAGCACTAGAAGCCACAGCCCGAAAAACTAGTGGCATGTCCCCCCCCGACCCGACTTATGTTGCAACCGGGGTGCTGAGCTAGCTAGCCAGTACTAGAAGCCACAGCCCGAGAAACTAGTGACACAGCACCTTCCGACACGACTTAGGTTGTAACCGGGGTGCTGAGCCCGGCCAGCCAGCACTAGAAGCCACAGCCCGAGAAACTAGTGACATGTCGCCCCCCGACCAGCCTTATGTTGGAACCGGGTAGCTGAGCCTGGCTAGCCAGAACTAGAAGCCACAGCCAGAGAAACTAGTGACATGTCACCCCTCGACCAGCCTTATGTTTGAACCGGGTAGCTGAGCCTGGCTAGCCAGAAATAGAAGCCACAGCCAGAGAAACTAGTGACATGTCACCCCTCGACCAGACTTATGTTGAAACCGGGATGCTGAGCCCGGCTAGCCAGCACTAAAAGCCACAGCCCTAGAAACTAGTGACATGTCACTCCCCGACCAGACTTATGTTGGAACCGGGGTGCTGAGCTCGGCTAGCCAGCACTAGATGCCACAGCCCGAGAAACTAGTGACATGTCACCCCCCGACCCGACTTATGTTGGAACCGGGGTGCTGAGCCCGGCTTGTCAGCACTAGAAGCCACAGCCCGATTAACTAGTGACGAACCTTATGTAGAAGGTGGAGCATCGTGCTCCACCTTTAAGTTGGGTGGGTGGTGGTGGTGGATGAAAGAAATTGTGAGAATATATCACACTGAGTAAACCTGAACAGAATAATATACTGTTAATCTGTTATTTTGACTACGGGTACTGGTACTAGTAGTATCTTCATTATTAGCAGGTTTGCTATTTTCACAATACATTGTATGATTTTACAACTACATTGCACAAACATATCAAAAATTGCATTAATACAAAAATACATCAAAATTGTATGATATTGGGTATCAAATATCAAGTACTTAGCCTATTGTTGTATATCTACCAATATACAATAATATCAGTGTCTGTGATAAGTAGGCTATCAACGTATAGAGATTGACAACGTAGCATATTATAGTAATTGTAATGGTAACAGAAATAATTGAAACTACAAATAATAATAACAAATATTAATATACAAACTAGGCTATTCATTCTACACAAACCTACATAAAGTGGCCGTCAACTATTAAAAAAAAAGAAGTACGAATTCACATGATAGAGAGTTACGTCCCCAGCATGCTTTATCTATAGCATTAAAGCTCTTCCAGTGAATCTTGGTACACAACAATACAACACTTTTGATTGACAATTATTGGTTTATTGTTATTCCTGGCAATAGTGCGTTATTCTAGTTAAATATTGAACTTATGTTTTAATTTGTTTGGAAAGCGTGTTCAGTGAAAATTGTTATTTGTTCAGTGTATTGTTGAACATTAGGCTACACTTATAACGATTTCCAAAAGACCCGTTGACGTGCAATAAATGGGTTCAAAGGTACCAACATCCAAACAAAATTAATTTGGCGTCTTTACGATCTCTTGATATCATTTACAAGTCAATGGCTACTTTGTATTGGATTGGATATTTATATGATGTTACATCAGCAGATAAAATGTTCACTGAAACAAGCTCGAAAGATGAAACCCGGTAGTGTTCCATCTCACAAACTGCCACTTGACACGTCACAATTCACAAAGAAAGGGGACATCAAAAAGCGAGACAGCAGAAAAGAAAATCGCGAAAAGAGAGAACGGGTTGATGATTTAATCGGTGCCACCAGCCAACAACAGTTATATTAAGCTGATAAATCACCGACAACGTATACACAACTAATTAAATTAAATAAATAAATTCACATTCAGAGCCTACCTACTCAGTAACGAAACTGATTTGCAGTGGGGGACTCCAATTTAAAGTGACTAAACCAACCCTGTAGCCTCCGAACACATCGGCGAGTGAGCGATAACCAATCAAAGATCTATATTTCAAATACGAAACATATGAATCAGTGATTGGACAGTGCGAACACCTGCGAACAAATGCCAGAATCAACAAGGCCGATCCAGAACAACTTTGAATTTATTGAGTGCCTCGTTGCTAGGACGGCTCCAAGGTCACCGTTTACTTATTCCTAAGACAAGAAATAATGGAACTGAATCCTTACTAGAAGTTAGAAAACTTCTGCCTGAACCGGGATTCGAACCCGGGTCCTTCTTCATTGGAAGCAGGGATGCTAACCACTAACCACACACAACGAGCCACCTTGCATCCTAAATTTGTAATAACATTTTCATATCTGCGAAACATAGCGGCGACACAACGAAAACACACTGCTTGTTTGTCTCATTTTTCGATAAAACAACACTAACACACAAGCATATGGACACCAACGATGAGGCCATCACACCAAGAATAGTCAACCGAGATTCGAGTATCTCGGCTTGGTTGAAGAGGAGTGAAATGTTTACTGTTAGAGCTACATGTAATCAAACGCTCGTGGTGATAACTTATGTGTTCTGTTTTACTGGAGACTCTCGCGTAATCTACGCAGCTGTGTCGAGCTGTGTATTTGTTTATATTTATATGAGCTACGAGCTCCAAGACAATGTGTAACACACGAGAGCAACAGTAGTGGCGCTTCGAGGCTTGGCTTCAAGGTGTTTTACCATCGTTGGAACCCAACTCCGTGTTAGTGATCGACAACGCACCCTACCACACTCTGTGCAAGTGGAGACAATTCCTTACCAAAGTTGGAAAAAGGGTGAGATTCAAAATTGGCTCAACTTGAATAAAATACCCTTCCTCGATTCAATGATCAAAGTGGAATTGATGGCATTGTTGAATAAAAACAAACCGTATGCCAATAAGTTTGCAGGCCACTCCGTTATCAGGCTACTACCGTATCACTGTGACCTCAACCCCATTGAGATGGTTTGGAGTCAGATTAAGAGATACGCTGCGTCTTTCAACATGAACGATGTGCAGCAACTTGTTACGCTTGCAATCAATAACTTTACTCCTCAACAATGGTATAACTACGTCAGACACGTAATAGGTGAAGAAGACAGAATGTGATACCGATATGATCGTTGAGAGAATGGTAATAAATGTTGGTGACGATTCGTCCTCAGACGAGTGTGAAGCCGACGGCGACCTCGCAACCCCGTTGGAATAGGGAATATTCCTGTTAATTTGATTCGTCGTTACCAAATTAAAGACGATATCATGAAATCAAATATTTTTCATTTTCCCATTTTCGTTAATATTTTCAGTCAAGAAAGTACCTAAGCTGAAAATGTCACACATAATTATGGCGGGAAAAACAGGTCAGAACTGACTAATATCAATCAGCCTATCACGCAAAGATAATCTAAGATCGTATTTATGCCGAATAACTCACTAAAATGAGTGTATTTATATTGTTACTCGGGTCTTAAATGAATAATATTTGTGTCCAGCAATTAATTTACCCCACTGGTATGATTATTTGTAATAATTTAACATTATTTCAGTGTTTTATAGTAATTTTCTGCAGAGATCGGACAACAATGAATACGTTGTTTGTTCGATAATTGTGTAGTGTTGCAAAAGGTTGATTGGCAGATTCATTCATAAACAGTGATGTTTAGTCAGTTATGCCGTAACCATCCGTTTCACGATAGAAGTCCGTGAAAGGCAACATGTCAAACTTTGTAACGTTATAAAAATCAAACTGGGACATTTTGAAATGGGAAAAGTATGTTGCCGGTATTTGTAGATAAGGGCCTATCTATTTCATATAAATGTGGAATATTATTGGGAAAATATCCATTGATTCCAAAGAAGTGATGTAGTCTTTCCAATTACTTAATTAGAAATTCGTATTGTTGAAATTGTGTGTATCCAATATTCAGTGACTGTTGGCCGGATCGCTCGCAACGCTCTCTGTGCACTTGTTACGCCTCCCCATAGAGCTAGGGACATGGCCCTCTCTAGGTCGAGCTTTGCCTTCGGAGCCCCCGAGAAGGCTGTAAAAAAATAGAACGTTTAGGAGCTACCAGGTCCGTAAATCCCCTGGCGGAGGCTCGTCGAACTCCCGTTTACCGACCCTCGTCCAGGGGATCGACGGACCTTGGGAGCTACGAACTTGGCGCACTCCACTTTGAGCTTGGCCCGCACGGCGCAATACCACAAGACTCAATTAAGGGGGCTGTGACATCACAGGCGGACAAACATTGTGTTGCTAGGCAACTCCATTGTTGCATTTTAATTTGATTGGTGCATATTTAATGTTTGTCCGAAACAAAACACGGCTATTTTTAGAATTTAGTCTTGTGCTATTGAACCGACGTTCAAGAAAGCTATGCATCAATGTTACCCTTCAAAATGACTGAAATTACGAATTATATTCGAGAAGGCTGTGTCTTTTAGTATTGTTGCAATGGGCCGGAGTTCAAAGATTGCGAAATTATATTACCCTATTTGTTGTTTGAAACTGCGACAAAACGTAATGTTTGTCAAATTACTCAATAGAAAATGGCCAGAAATTAGTGGTAAATTTATAAAGAAACACTGGGAACGTATTAAACATTTGGAATCGGAATCAATGTCAGTGATAGCCAACGACGCCATATTTTATGTAGATGTCAACAACTTTAACCAGCGCCAAAATTTAGCCAGGGTATCCACGAGCGGCCAAGAAATTTAAACCGAGGCTAACATTTGGACCACTGCTTAAAGTTAGCCGGCTGACGTCTAGCCGGGCGTTATAAGACTGGGCCTTGAGGCATCTCTGTGAATCCAGGGCCAGCTGTCGATAATAGATTGAATGGTAATCAATCAACTTGTCGGCACAACAACAATAATAATAATAATAATAGTAAAAATAATAATAATAATAAAAATAATAACAATTTATATAAGAAACAAATTGAAATTATAAGAAAGTACTTTTATACAAAATGCCCACATTCACAACTTCACAGAGCTATAGTATCGGCAGACAAGTCGCGTTCTCCCCTCAATTTAAATGACGGAAATTTCAACTTGCTTCAAAAAATAAAATCTGACACAGCAAAGGAGGTAAGGATATCAGAAAAGACTTTACATAGCAGTCATTATAAAGAACTTCTTAGGGATAACGTCGATAGATAATAATATCATCGACATCGACATCGAACAAATTTTATGTCCGGGGACATTTTCAGCGAACCAGAGGGATTTATGATCGCTGTTCAAGATAAAGTAATCAAGACTAACAATAACAAAAAATACATAATGAAAGACGTCACAGTGGATGATGAATGTAGAAAATGTAATATGAACGGCGAAACAATTGAACATATCGTATCTGGGTGCAAAATGCTTTGTCAAACAGATTATCTTCATAGGCATAACCAAGTTACAAACATTATACATACAAAATAACCCATAAAGTATAACCTTATAAACACAAACATTGCATATTACAAATACAAGCCTGAAAAGGTATTAGATAATAGATAGTAAAGATTACAAATTATATTACGACCGGGCAGTCACTCATAACAGACCAAACCATACATCGCAATAGAACTGATATTATATTTATTGACAAGAAGAAACAAAAAACGATTTTAATTGATGTTGACATTACTTAAGGCCACAATCTAGAGACAACTTGGCGAGAAAAGATAAACATAATAAGGTCATAAGAAGTTATCTATTGAAATAAAATGGCTGTGGAAGCAGAATAATGTAACTGTTGTACTGTTATATCAGCAAATGGTATTTTTCCGTGAAAAACCAATGACAGTTTTAAACTAATTGGTCTCCAACCGAACATATACATCGAGATGCAAAAAGCAAGTATTTTGAACACATGTAGGATAGTACGAAAATTTTTGAACTAAATAGAATGAAGACTTCAAGAAGTTCTCCATCCTGATGGTGGTTTTCGTGGTTTCTACCATATACGAAGAGCGAATGCTGGGATGAGTACAAATCGGCCACGACCGTACATAGCATCCACAGTTTGTTTTGGAAAATAATATGGGCAATGATGTATTTAATTAGTTCTAAGAAGACTTTAATAAGGTAAACGCATGGAAATACTTGACATTTATGTCCGTACAACATGTTTACGCCGGTTTTGACCGAGTTTGTATGTATTGCAATAATAATAATAATAATAAAAATAATAATAATAATAATAATAATAATAATAATAATAATAATAATAATAATAATATTAATAATAATAATAATAAAAATTATTATAATAATTTTTCTTATTCGATTATAAATTATACAAATTAACATAACAATGGTTAATCTATATAAAAAGCCACAAAGCACTTAGGCTTAACTGTGGCTTGAACATAAACATACAATTCAAAAGACTAGACAAAAGATAGTGACAGCACGTAACTAAAAAATATACCTCATCATACAAAAACTGAAAACAAAGAAAGAAAGGTTACAAAAAATGGATACAAATATATTTAACGAAAAGTAAACAAGAAATGAAATGAACTCGTATACATCAAACATTGTGAAAAACAGTACAAACAACTAGCTAACGCTCCTATACAACCGCAAAGTGTGACACCTTGCACCTAACTACGTGTGTTGTCGCTCAAATCCCGCTGTCCGCTCATCCCGCCACGCGGCAGCATATGCGGCAGCATCCGTTGGGCGCGTTGGCAACGCACAAGTGTGACACCTTGCACCTAACTACGTGTGTTGTCGCTCAAATCCCGCTGTCCGCTCATCCCGCCACGCGGCAGCATGATGCAGTAGCATCCGTTGGGCGCGTTGGCAACGCACAGTGTGACACCTTGCACCTAACTACGTGTGTTGTCGCTCAAATCCCGCTGTCCGCTCATCCCGCCACGCGGCAGCATGATGCAGTAGCATCCGTTGGGCGCGTTGGCAACGCACAAGTGTGACACCTTGCACCTAACTACGTGTGTTGTCGCTCAAATCCCGCTGTCCGCTCATCCCGCCACGCGGCAGCA
The DNA here is from genome assembly GCA_945910005.1 of Isoperla grammatica. Lineage (NCBI taxonomy): Eukaryota > Metazoa > Arthropoda > Insecta > Plecoptera > Perlodidae > Isoperla > Isoperla grammatica. The sequence goes on along the minus strand of OX246749.1, from coordinate 25,793,016 downwards.
TGAAGCGGGAGCATCCGTTGGGCGCGTTGGCAACGCACAGTGTACACTTCGCATTTAAAAGCGTGTGCTGTCACCATCCCGTCAAAACGTTCCGCTCTTGCAGGACCGTTAGCAACGCATAGTGTGACACCAGCCTAACGTCGGCGAGTGATGAGTTCATAGGTCACACCAAGGTGACGCTTTACAACCAGAGAGTGGCTGCATTCCATCAAGCGTCCCAGACAATTAAGGAAGACTTTGAAGCTATTAACTAAATAGAGTATTGTATACTTTATTTATTTATTTATTTATTTAATGTCTATCCTATTCAGTTATAAAAACTGATTTACAAAGGAGGACCTTATTTGACATGTCCTTCCTTCACTTGTGGACTTACAAATTGTGTCAAAGTAATATGTCAATACCTTACTTTTAATTTTTCATAGAAATAGTGTTGTTGGAGATAATAATTTCCCGTTGATGTGCCTGTCTTAATAAGCATATCATAATTTTGTTTTTACTTAATCTAGTTTAATGTCTTTTGTGACCCCTTAAAAATGAAGTTATTGAAGACGGACAGTGATAAGGCTCGGCTGGGAATTGCACACTCATAGCTCAAGGCTAAGGCTGCTCATGCTAAAAGCTTGGCGCGTGTTAGTGGGGGGGGGGGGGGGGAGGCAAACCATACATGAACAGAAGTCAGAGTCCGAGGACATGAACGAGGAAACTAACAAAGAGGTCGTTTTATTTATAGACACGATTCTATTCCTTAGGGAAATACGAGTACAGCCAAGCACAAAAATAAAACACCTATGTTTCCTTTGTTTCCTTTCACTCCGGGAAGTGAGCGCGAGACGTGGCGGCGTTTTCGTCAACAGAGGCCATTTTACTGACCCCTAATTGTTCACAGACGCTGACAGACGTAGCGCGACCTTTGTCCAGGTAGCGGAGATAATAAGCCTTATACGCTACCCATAAAGCTCACCTGCAAATGTCACCTATTCCTATGGTGATTTTCTACAGTTACATATTAAAGAGTGCCAGATTTATTATTTTGCAACTTTTAACAAATTATTTGGATTCGTGCGTAAAAACTAACCCGTTTCATTGTTTGAATCGTTCTGATAGCTTTAAAATTAACGATTTACGATTTTTGACGATCTATAAACAAGGCATATATACTTCATCTTCTTCCTCACTTTCCCTCACATTTAGACACACGTTCTAATACATTGAAAAACACTTACATGTAGTCTCGGCAGTTGATCATCGACACCGATGCATAAAATCCATCCTTCAGACAATTTGTAAGTTTATTTAGGTTTACACGTACACACACTTTCACTAGCACATGCATTCATCTTTACATTTTTCTCAAGACTGTTCTCGATGGGCGGCAGAAGACCCAAGCCGAATGCAATAGGGGGTGTGGAGAGGTGACCTGAACGATCGCAATGTGAACCCAGCGTTGCCATGGTGGTCCAAAATACATTTTCTGTGCTGTTTTGACTGGTCCAGGACACTGACAGACTGAGGATATGGCAACAAGCATCTGCATTATATAATTAGTCCAGTCCTTGTTAAGTCACGGGGGGTCTTCCGTCTTCAGTTGCCGCACTGACCACGTGTTTGTCATGTGCTCGGCAATTTGTTTTCCTTCTCAAACACAGAAAAAACGGGTCCAAGACCCCCCCTAGCCCCGATGCTGTGACTGGAGCAGCTCCCAGTGCAGTTTTAAAAGCAAAGGAAATCGAGAGTGGCGCGTCAAGGGGAGCAGCGATATTCTGTATTTAACTAATGCATAGACGAGATGCTGTGACTGGAGCAGCTCCCAGTGCAGTTTTAAAAGAATAGGAAATCGAGAGTGGCGCGTCAAGGGGAGCAGCGATATTCTGTATTTTACTAATGCATAGACGAGATGCTGTGGCCGGAGCAGCATCCCTCATAAGATATACACATGTCCTCGCGCCCACTGACCACTCGCGTGCTTCTCGAGGGAATCTTTGAGTAAATCACACCAAACATATCGCTTGTCAGTGTATAAACCGTGTAAACGTCACATAAGCTTGTTATTTCTTAATAATACATTATACGAATAATTGTATTAATGAGATTTATAATTTTACGGGGGGGGGGGGGGGCTGCTGCAGCTCCGCAGCTCCTGGCTGAGCCGCCACTGATAAGTGTATAATAAGTTGATAGCTAAGCAATCAATCGATTACAATAATGAATAACACAATAGGAGTTTACGTATTTTTGCTCTTGAAATTGTTGTGTTGTTGTTCTTGTTGTTATCACGCACGTATTATGTTGCACAGGTTTATGGTTTGACCGCATTTATACCATACATTCAATCAATCGTGATCGCAACACCATAAACGTCTGTATATATACACACTATAAGCTAAATAATATTTATCACAAGATTAAAAATATTCAAGTACAGGTACATTAGCTCGTGGATGATTATTGTTTTGCATTCCATAAAGAAAAAAACCCGACTGGGAATTTAACCCAGGTGGCCAAATGGTCAAAACGCCCAGACAAATTGGAAAACCCTGGTTCGATTCCCGTCGTGGTTGGATTTTTATTTTCTTGAATTCAATAAGGAAGTGCGAGTGTGTGAGAGTGAGTGGGGAAAAGAGAGACAGACAGAGAGACAGAGGACAGAAAGACAAAGCAAACAGGCAGATAGACAAACAGTTGTTTACTCATCAATGGTGCAGATAAGGAGATTGCTTAGCAGAGTATTATCCTGTATGTGTCGTCACGTGCTCGAGTCATGTGTCGTCACGTGCTTGAGTCATGTGTCGTCACGAGCTTGAGCCATGTGTCGTCACGTGCTTGAGCCATGTGTCGTCACGAGCTTGAGCCATGTGTCGTCACGAGCTTGAGCTATGTGTCGTCACGTGCTTGAGTCATGTGTCGTCACGTGCTCGAGCCATGTGTCGTCACGTGCTTGAGTCATGTGTCGTCACGTGCTTGAGTCATGTGTCGTCACGTGCTTGAGTCATGTGTAGTCACGTGCTTGAGTCATGTGTCGTCACGAGCTTGAGCCATGTGTAATCACGTGCTTGAGTCATGTGTCGTCACGAGCTTGAGTCATGTGTCGTCACGAGCTTGAGCCATGTGTAATCACGTGCTTGAGCCATGTGTCGTCACGTGCTTGAGTCATGTGTATTCACGTGCTTGAGTCTTGTGTAGTCACGTGCTTGAGCCATGTGTCGTCACGTGCTTGAGCCATGTGTCGTCACGTGCTTGAGTCATGTGTCGTCACGTGTATACCGAGCGCACGTCACAAGACGTCGATGCTCGTACGGCGGGGTTCAATGTAGTTCATCCTCTCTCTAACCTGATATAAACGATCGCGCAATATCCATCTCTATCAATACTGCGCGGTTAATAAATCAGACCATCGAGGAACTAGTTCACTTTGATATACAGACATTTCTTTGGCCGATTTATCAACTCATGATACAAGCTAACCGATATCGGTTCTTTGAAGTCAAATCGGCCCTGTCACGAGAACTATTGGATTCTATGTTGGCTCGTTGGTAATAAAGTGGATCTACATAATCCCGTCTTATGATAACAGCTCTCAATGTGTTGCACGGGGGTGTATATCACTTGCAGGGTTGCGCTCGCATCATCGCTTTCATGCACTAGAGACATTGTAGCTGTTTCAATGTCATCCCGTCTCATGATAACAGCTCTCAATGTGTTGCACGTGGGTGTATATCACATGCAGTGTTGCGCTCGCGTCATCGCTTTCATGCACTAGAGACATTGTAGCTGTTTCAATGTCATCCCGTCTCATGATAACAGCTCTCAATGTGTTGCACGTAAGTGTACATCACTTGCAGGGTTGCGCTCGCGTCATCGCTTTCATGCACTAGAGACATTGTAGCTGTTTCAATGTCATCCCGTCTCATGATAACAGCTCTCAATGTGTTGCACGGGGGTGTATATCACTTGCAGGGTTGCGCTCGCGCCATCGCTTTCATGCACTAGAGACATTGCAGCTGTTTCAATGTCATCCCGTCTCATGATAACAGCTCTCAATGTGTTGCACGTGGGTGTATATCACTTGCAGGGTTGCGCTCGCGTCATGGCTTTCATGCACTAGAGACATTGCAGCTGTTTCAATGTCATCCCGTCTCATGATAACAGCTCTCAATGTGTTGCACGTGGGTGTATATCACTTGCAGGGTTGCGCTCGCGCCATCGCTTTCATGCACTAGAGACATTGTAGCTGTTTCAATGTCATCCCGTCTCATGATAACAGCTCTCAATGTGTTGCACATGGGTGTATATCACTTGCAGGGTTGCGCTCGCGTCATCGCTTTCATGCACTAGAGACATTGTAGCTGTTTCAATGTCATCCCGTCTCATGATAACAGCTCTCAATGTGTTGCACGGGGGTGTATATCACTTGCAGGGTTGCGCTCGCGTCATCGCTTTCATGCACTAGAGACATTGTAGCTGTTTCAATGTCATCCCGTCTCATGATAACAGCTCTCAATGTGTTGCACGGGGGTGTATATCACTTGCAGGGTTGCGCTCGCGCCATCGCTTTCATGCACTAGAGACATTGCAGCTGTTTCAATGTCATCCCGTCTCATGATAACAGCTCTCAATGTGTTGCACGTGGGTGTATATCACTTGCAGCGTTGCGCTCGCGTCATCGCTTTCATGCACTAGAGACATTGTAGCTGTTTCAATGTCATCCCGTCTCATGATAACAGCTCTCAATGTGTTGCACGGGGGTGTATATCACTTGCAGGGTTGCGCTCGCGTCATCGCTTTCATGCACTAGAGACATTGCAGCTGTTTCAATGTCATCCCGTCTCATGATAACAGCTCTCAATGTGTTGCACGTGGGTGTATATCACTTGCAGGGTTGCGCTCGCGTCATCGCTTTCATGCACTAGAGACATTGCAGCTGTTACAATGTCATCCCGTCTCATGATAACAGCTCTCAATGTGTTGCACGTGGGTGTATATTACTTGCAGTTAGTAACAACAGTTGCAAAGATCATTCTATTATCGTGTGTAACATACAGATCGCAATTCACCAGGAATATGTATCCAAGGGTTTTGCTAACCGAGGAGAAAGATACTCCACAACAGAAGTTTTTTGAACACCCGTATTTTTCAAGTGGTTTTAATGCGTTTGAGAAGAAGCCACTATAAGGATGGTCCACACAGATTTTTTAAGCATAAGATTTTAGGTTTAACGCGTAGTCGTAAAGTTGGATCATAGGAAACACGTACTAGCGTTCACACAAAGTTTTAGTTTTAAGACATTGTTTTAGTTTTAAGACGTTGTTTTCATTGTTGAAACCTTATGCATTATGTCTTAAAAATCTATGTGGACCAGCCCATAGTAGAAACATTCAACAAAAGAAGTAACTACTTATGTATCATTATAAAAAGAAAACGCTCTGTGTGACGCGTTGATAAGCGAGCGGGTTCCCATCTACGAACCCTCTGGCAAAAAAATCTCAAAGCTAATAAAAACAACAATTAACAACAATTCAAGAATGCGCTTTAGAAACATATTTCCATAGCTTTTATACTTCCCGATATTGTTGAATGCAGTGCAATGTGCGTTGCTAAGAATTTTCGTTGTCATTCTGTCTTAGTGTTTTCGCCGCGGTCCGCCACCGTTACTAAAAGTTATTGACAGCAATAGAATTGTAATTTCTGCCTCTAATACGTATCGGATCGCCTTTACATTACTATATTCGTAACCGGACAAAAATTTACTATAAGCTAGCCACCTCACATTTTGCCGTTACTGTGTTTAAGAAATATATTTTCGAGTAACGTTATTGTAACTTTGCTAATACTTATTAGATCGCCATTAGATTAACATATTCGTTACCGGACTTATCTCTACAAAAATCTGTCTATCTCATATTTTGCTTCCATTTTGTTTCAGAAAAACATTAAACAGTAACTATGGTGTAACTTTGTAGCTTTAAGAACGATGTTGTAACAAAACCACACATCTTCAATCCACATCAAGGCTTGTGGATGGTCTAAATTTCAACTTAACAGACTTTCCTTTGGACCGCTATCGACAAAAATAATATTAATAAAAAAAAAAACAATCACACAGAAAGAATGGCATAACAGTCTAATGAAAACGCTCGCTTCGCTCGCTTGGTTCTTTCTCATAGAGTGGAATACAGATGATTTTTTAGTTTTTTTAGTTATTGCGCCTTGGCCGAAGCTGTGAGCGCAGATAACGGAATCCGCTGTCTGTGCTTTGAGTATAAGACCACTTACGTTGGGTAGAGCTACAACGCCAGTACCAGTTTGTCTAGCGCCTCGTACAGCCCCATTTACACTTGTTGGTTAGTAGAAGATCACCGCGCATGCTTGGCGAGATTATACTACCCGACTACCATACGTTGACCGGTATGACGTGGCAGTTTGTCCACCGCCTCGTACAGCCTCACTTACGCTTGTTGGCTAGTAGAAGATCACCGCGCATGCTTGGCGAGATTATACTACCCGACTACCATACGTTGACCGGTATGACGTGGCAGTTTGTCCACCTCCTCGTACAGCCTCACTTACGCTTGTTGGCTAGTAGAAGATCACCGCGCATGCTTGGCGAGATTATACTACCCAACTACCATACGTTGACCGGTAAGACATGGTAGTTTGTCCACCGCCTCGTACAGCCTCACTTACACTTGTTGGCTAGTAGAAGATCACCGCGCATGCTTAGTGAGATTATACTACCCGACTACCATACGTTTACCGGTATGACGTGGCAGTTTGTCCACCGCCTCGTACAGCCTCACTTACACTTGTTGGCTAGTAGAAGATCACAGCGCATGCTTGGCGAGATTATACTACCCAACTACCATACGTTGACCGGTATGACGTGGCAGTTTGTCCACCGCCTCGTACAGCCTCACTTACGCTTGTTGGCTAGTAGAAGATCACCGCGCATGCTTAGTGATATTATACTACCCGACTAACATACGTTGACCGGTATGATGTAGCAGTTTGTCCACCGCCTCGTACAGCCTCACTTACGCTTGTTGGCTAGTAGAAGATCACCGCGCATGCTTAGTGATATTATACTACCCGACTAACATACGTTGACCGGTATGACGTGGTAGTTTGTCCACCGCCTCGTACAGCCTCACTTACACTTGTTGGCTAGTAGAAGATCACCGCGCATGCTTAGTGATATTATACTACCCGACTAACATACGTTGACCGGTATGACGTGGTAGTTTGTCCACCGCCTCGTACAGCCTCACTTACGCTTGTTGGCTAGTAGAAGATCACCGCGCATGCTTAGTGATATTATACTACCCGACTACCATACGTTGACCGGTATGACGTGGCAGTTTGTCCACCACCTCGTACAGCCTCACTTACACTTGTTGGCTAGTAGAAGATCACCGCGCATGCTTAGTGAGATTATACTACCCGACTACCATACGTTGACCGGTATGACGTGGTAGTTTGTCCACCGCCTCGTACAGCCTCACTTACACTTGTTGGCTAGTAGAAGATCACCGCGCATGTTTGGTGAGATTATACTACCCGACTACCATACGTTGACCGGTATGACGTGGCAGTTTGTCCACCGCCTCGTACAGCCTCACTTACACTTGTTGGCTAGTAGAAGATCACCGCGCATGCTTAGTGAGATTATACTACCCGACTACCATACGTTGACCGGTATGACGTGGCAGTTTGTCCACCGCCTCGTACAGCCTCACTTACACTTGTTGGCTAGTAGAAGATCACCGCGCATGCTTAGTGAGATTATACTACCCGACTACCATACGTTGACCGGTATGACGTGGTAGTTTGTCCACCGCCTCGTACAGCCTCACTTACGCTTGTTGGCTAGTAGAAGATCACCGCGCATGCTTAGTGAGATTATACTACCCGACTACCATACGTTGACCGGTATGACGTAGCAGTTTGTCCACCGCATCGTACAGCCTCACTTACGCTTGTTGGCTAGTAGAAGATCACCGCGCATGCTTAGTGAGATTATACTACCCGACTACCATACGTTGACCGGTATGACGTGGCAGTTTGTCCACCGCCTCGTACAGCCTCACTTACACTTGTTGGCTAGTAGAAGATCACCGCGCATGCTTAGTGAGATTATACTACCCGACTACCATACGTTGACCGGTATGACGTGGCAGTTTGTCCACCGCCTCGTACAGCCTCACTTACGCTTGTTGGCTAGTAGAAGATCACCGCGCATGCTTAGTGAGATTATACTACCCGACTACCATACGTTGACCGGTATGACGTGGTAGCCAAACAACCCTTAACGTTGGTTCTCTGCCCTGAGTTGATACTCAAAGGTCGATGGTCTCGAGATGAAAAAAGTTGTTATTCTCGAACACAAATATTGACGTAGGCAAATAACGCTATCAATGTCATAGGTCAATGACGTACATCATTTATTTATTTATTTTTTTATTTTATTATAAGTAAGCACATTGTAGGGCACAAGGCCCTCTTTAGCTTGATGGGTGATAATTGATGAATAATAATGTGGAAGGGAGGAGGGGATACCTGGTACTGGCACGTAGCCTACTCCTGTTGATTAGTACAAAGGGGACCATCGGCTTTACGTCCCATTCGGAAGGACGGCGTAACTTTGACCAGTCATATAGGTTCCACCACTAACCTGGTCTGCCGAGCAGTTGACGAGAAGAACGAAGCTGTTACACAAGCTTTCGAACCCTCCAATCCGCTCCAACCAACGGCAACTAGAGTTTCAGAGTTGAGTGGTCATCCATCCACCTCCTGACCTAGCCCGAGGTTGCTTAACTTCGGTGTTCGTATGGGAACCGGCTTAATAACAGACTGTCAATGGAAAGAAATGAATCATAACAAAATCTCATAATGTTATAGTATGAAGTAGAAACGATATTTCATTTGGAACTTACGTTAGCAGTAGCACCGTTGAGTGAGTAATATAGGGTAGAGATTCGCAACGCAATCAGCCCTTTTACTGCCCAACATGGTTTAGCTGGGTAGTAGAAGTGTGCGTGTGCGTGTGCGTGTGCGTGTGCGTGTGCGTGTGCGTGTGCGTGTGTGCGTGTGCGTGTGCGTGTGTAGTCACGCCAGTTATACACAGTTCTAGTCAGTGGGCACATATTGGCAATATAATCTGTGTTTATTAATATAGGCGGGCTGAGAGCCGCGCAGGACGAATAAAGGTCATTGCCACTGATAAGAGATAAGCGACGGAGATGCAGTACTACAGTTCTGTTAATGGGGTAGGCCTTCACTCGGACTAAGACGATTCAGATTTATGGTAGGCCTAGACACAAACAGATAATTACTTGGCGTAGGTTAGCTCCCTGGCAATAGTCCTATGCCTACACCTTTGCCTTTTTTATTATTACTATCGTATTTAATTCCAGCTTCATAGGCGTATGTAGGATTTTCGTGTCTTGCTACCATACACCATTTTAAATTGTGCCAAATGAATATCAAATCCCTTGCGCGCAGGGCCGGTTTCAGGATTTTTTCTTGTGTCCGCGAGCAGTGAAAATGCCGCCTATATGGACTTTCCACTTGTATGTACTTGCGTTGGCCACAAGGGGTCTGGGGCGATGCCCCAGCTGCCAGAAATGGGACATTTTTGTATGCTTTTTTCCTTCAAGATAGCCTGTAGTGAGATCTGAGACCGGATGGGTAGGATTAAAGTGAGTAACAAAACATGCAATTTTGTTTGATAAATAAACTAGGAAAACGCTCCGCGTTGCCAGATGAGCGTTTTTTCAATGTTTTAAAGCAAACAAATCATTTGCATATCATATTACTATTTAAAAAAAAAAAATCCCTTTATAATAATCATACGATTTTTTTACAAGATGGCGGAGCAAGTTACAACCTTATTACTTGTGTATATTTTTTCTCGATATGTTTCTAATAAATGCACGAAATATTATTTAACTTTAAATAAATTAAAACCTTTAAGTTGATTTTTCAATGGATTTTCGCATAATTTCATTCGACCGTGGTCTACTCAATAGGCTCTAATTCATAAACTTATTACCCTACCAGTGAAAGGAAAGTTCCATAATGTAGATATAGACTATATCTAAAATGTCATATTGTTTAACCATACAATAACCCGCTTTTAAATTATAATAAAAGCTTTTTAATTTGTCACAAAGTTCGTTGATAACATTTGCATGTTTGCCGTGAAAGTCATAAAACATAACACGTCATTGTAGCCATTCTATGATAGCTATCAAAATTCCAAATATAAAGTGAGAAAGGTCTGACTGCGTTAGCCATTTCGGCAGCATACTATGTGCATCTTACTTCAATGGTCCGCAAATGCGAATCATATCGGTGGAACACTGTAAAAACGAAGAAAATGTCTGCTGTAAATAAACAATATTTTTTTATAACATGGCGGTTGAAGCTAAAATTTTGAAACTGTTGTCGAGTGTTGGTACTATTGAAGTGGACATACATATAAAAAATTATTTATATCGGTGTGTAAGTTTTAGTTTAATTAAATAAATAACAAAACATGTGTTTCAGTTGTTAATTTTTGTAGGTTGGCATCTTATGTCATTATAGCCATTCTATGACAGCTATCGAAATTCCAAATAATATTGCATAGAAATTGTTACGTACGCTATGTTTTGTATATACTATGTGCATCTAACTGCAATAGTCCGCAAATGCAAATCATATCGGTGGAACACTTTAAAATGAAGAAATTATTGTAGTAAATAAACTATATTTTTTTATAACATAACGGATAAACTTACAATTTTGAAACTTATGTCAAGTGTTGGTACTGTTGATGTGAATCTACAAGTGAAACATTATTTAAATCCGTTTGTAAGTTTTCATTTAATTAAATAAATAAACAATTTTTGTTTTTCAGTAGTTACTTTTTTGTAGGTTGGCATCTTGACGAATTTTGCTGGTTATGTTAACAGCATCGAGTTTAGTAGTCACAAATGTTGACAGAAAATTTCAGCCAAATACGTCAAGCCGTTTGACCTGTGCGCGACGAACAAAATTTAGCGCACATACATACAGACATACATACAGACATACACACAGACAAAGCGCCAATCGAGTTGTATGGAGAGATTCACTCCGCTTCGCTACGCTCATCTAATAAAAAATAGTTTAAAATAGAAACATAACTAACTAGGAAAACGCTCCGCGTTGCCAGATGAGCGAGTCGGTTCAATGTTTTAAAGCAAACAAAACTTTTGAGTATCATATTTCTCTTAAAAAAAAAAAAATGCCTTTATAATAAACATATGATTTTTTTACAAGATGGCGGATCAAGTTACAACCTAAAAACTTAAGTATATTTTTTCTTGATATGTTGCTAATAAATGCACGAAATATTATTTAAATCCGTAGAGAAGTTTTCTTTAAAGAAATTAAAACCTTCAAGTTGATGGATTTCCGCATAATTTCATTCGACCGTGGTCTACTCAATAGGCTCTAACTCATAAACTATTAAACCTATCTGTGTATGGAAAGTTCCATAATGTAGATACAGACTATATCATAAATGTTATATTAATTAATCATACAATCACCCGCTTTTAAATCATGATAAAAGCTTTTTAATTTGTCGATTAAGTTCTTTGTTACCATTTGCATGTTTGCCGTGAAAGTCATTAAATATAACACGTCATTGTAGCCATTCTATGATAGCTATCAAAATTCCAAATACATAGTGAGAAAGGTCCGACTGCGTAAGCCATTTCGGCAGCATATTATGTACATCTAACTTTAATGGTCCGCAAATGCGAATCATATCGGTGGAACACTGTAAAAACGAAAAAAATTACTTCCGTAAATAAACAATATTTGTTTAAAACATTGCGGTTGAAGCTACAATTTTGAAACTGTTGTCGTGTTTTGGTACTATTGATGTGGACTTACATATAAAAAATTATTTATATTGGTGTGTAAGTTTTAATTTAATTAAATAAATAACAAAACATGTGTTTCAGTTGTTAATTTTTTGTAGGTTGGCATCTTACGTCATTGTAGCCTTTTTAAGACGGATATCGACATTTCAAATATTAACGAGAAAGCTATGATTGCGTTCGCTATTTTATTTTTACTATGTGCATCTTACTGCAAAGGTCCGCAAATGCGAACGATATCGGTGGAACACTGTAAAAATGAAGAAAGTATTGTTGTAAATAAACAATATTTTTTTATGGCATAACGGGTAAACTTACAATTTTAAAACTATTGTCAAGTGTTGAAACTATTGATGTTAACCTACAAGTGAAACAAAATTAAAATCCGTGTGTAAGTTTTAATTTAATTAAATAAATAAACAAATTTTGTTTTTCAGTAATTATTTTTTTGTAGGTTGGCATCTTGACGAATTTTGCTGGTTATGTTAACAGCATCGAGTCTAGTGGTCACAAATGTTGACTGAAATTTTCAGCGAAATACGTCAAGCCGTTTGACCTGTGCGCGACGAACAAAATTTAGCGCACAGACATACAGACATACATACACACAGACAAAGCGCCGATCGAGTTGTATGGAGAGATTCACTCCGCTTCGCTACGCTCATCTAACTAGGAAAACGCTCCGCGTTGACAGATGAGCGATTTTTTTCAATGTATCAAATCAAATAAATCATTTGCATATCATATTACTCTTTAAAAAAAAATACCTTTATAATGTTTTTTGATATGTTGCTAATAAATGCACGAAATATTGTTTAAATCCGTTAAGAAGTTTTCTTTTAAAGAAATTAAAACCTTCAAGTTGATGGATTTCCGCATAATTTCATTCGACCGTGGTCTACTCAATAGGCTCTAATTCATAAACTATTAAACCTATCAGTGTATAAAAAGTTCCATAATGTAGATACAGACTATATCTAAAACGTCATATTAATAATTCATACAATAACCCGCTTTTAAGTCATAATAAAAGCTTTTTAATTTGACGACCAAGTTCGTTGTTTACATTTGCATGTTTGCCGTGAAGGTCATAAAACATAACACGTCATTGTAGCCATTCTATGATAGCTATCAAAATTCCAAATACATAGTGAGAAAGGTCTGACTGCGTAAGCCATTTCGGCAGCATACTATGTGCATCTAACTTTTACGGTCCGCAAATGCGAAGCATATCGGTGGAACACTGTAAAAACGAAGAAAATTACTGCCGTAAATAAACAATATTTGTTTATAACATGGCGGTTAAAGCTACAATTTTGAAACTGTTGTCAAGTGTTAATACTATTGATGTGGACCTACATATAAAAAATCAATAATATCCGTGTGTAAGTTTTAATTAAAATAAATAAATAACAAAACACGTGTTTCAGTTGTTAATTTTTTGTAGGTTGGCATCTGATGTCATTGTAGCCATTCTATGACAGCTATCGAAATTCCAAATAATAATGCAGAGGTATTGTTACGTACGCTATTTTTGGTGTATACTATGTGCATCTAATTGCAAATGTCCGCAAATGCGAATCATATCGGCGGAACACTGTACAAATGAAGAAATTATTGTTGTAAATAAACAATATTTTTTTATAACATGGCGGATAAACGTACAATTTTGAAATTATTGTCAATTGTTGGTACTGTTGATTTAAACCTACATGTGAAACATTATTTAAATCCGTTTGTAAGTTTTCCTTTAATTAAATAAATAAACAAATTTTATTTTTCAGTGATTAATTTTTTGTAGGTTGGCATCTTGACGAATATTGCTGGTTATGCTAACAGCATCGAGTTTAGTGGTCACAAACGTTGCCTGAAAATTTCAGCCAAACATGTCAAGCCGTTTGACCTGTGCGCGACGAACAAAATTTAGCGCACATACATACATACATACATACAGACATACATACATACATACATACGTACACACAGACAAAGCGCCGATCGAGTTGTATGGAAAGATTCACTCCGCTTTGCTACGCTCATCTAATAAATGCACGAAATATTATTTAAATCCGTTAAGAAGTTTTCTTTTAAGAAATTAAAACCTTTAAGTTGATGGATTTCCGCATAATTTCATTCGACCGTGGTCTACTCAATAGGCTCTAACTCATAAACAATTAAACCTATCAGTGTATGGAAACTCCCATAATGTAGATACAGACTATTTCTAAAATTTAATTTAATAAATCATACAATAACTCGCTTTTAAATCATAACAAAAGCTTTTTTATTTGTCGACCAAGTTCGTTGTTAACATTTGCATGTTTGCCGTGAAGGTCATTAAATATAACACGTCATTGTAGCTATTCTATGATAGCTATCAAAATTCCAAATACATAGTGAGAAAGGTGTGACTGCGTACGCCATTTCTGCAGCATACTTTGTGCATCTAACTTCAACGGTCCGCAAATGCGAATCATTTCGGTGGAACACTGTAAAAACGAAGAAAATTACTGCCGTAAATAAACAATATTTGTTTATAACATGGCGGTTGATGCTACAATTTTGAAACTGTTGTCGTGTGTTGAAAATATTGATGTGAACTCACATATACAAAATTATTAATATCAATATGTAAGTTTTAATTAAATTAAATAAATAACAAAACATGTGTTTTAGTTGTTAATTTTTTGTAGGTTGGCATCTTACGTCATTGTAGCCATTCTATGACAGCTATCGAAATTCCAAATAATATTGCATAGGTATTGTTACGTACGCTATGTTTGGTGTATACTAATCGCATCTAACTGCAATATTCCGCAAATGCAAATCATATCGGTAGAACACTGTAAAAATGAAGAAATTATATTTGTAAATAAACAATATTTTTTTATGACGTGACGGGTGAACTTACAATTTTGAAAGTTTTGTCAAGTGTTGGTACTGTTGATGTTAATCTACAAGTGAAACATTATTTAAATCCGTTCGTAAGGTTTCATTCAATTAAATAAATAAACAATTTTTGTTTTTCAGTAATTATTTTTTTGTAGGTTGGCATCTTGACGAATTTTGCTGGTTATGTTAACAGCTTCGAGTTAAGTGGTCACAAACGTTGCCCGAAAATTTCAGCCAAATACATTAAGCCGTTTGACCTGTGCGCGACGAACAAAATTTAGCGCACATACATACATACACACACACATACACACAGACAAAGCGCCGATCAAGTTGTATGGAGAGATTCACTCCGCTTCGCTACGCTCATCTAACTAGGAAAACGCTCCGCGTTGACAGATGAGCGATTTTTTTCAATGTATCAAATCAAATCAAATAAATCATTTGCATATCATATTACTCTTAAAAAAAAAAAAATACCTTTATAATAAACATACGATTTTTTTACAAGATGGCGGATCAAGTTACAACATTATAACTAAAGTATATCATTTCTTGATACTTTGCTAATAAAGGCACGAAATATAATTTAAATCCGTTAAGAAGTTTTCTTTAAAGAAACTAAAACCTTCAAGTTGATGGATTTCCGCATAATTTCATTCGACCGTGGTCTACTCAATAGGCTCTTATTCATAAACTATTAAACCTATCAGTGTATGGAAATATCCATAACGTAGATACAGACTATATCTAAAATGTATTATTAATTAATCATACAATAACCCGCTTTAGAATCATAATAAAAGCTTTTTAATCTGTCGACCAAGTTCGTTGTTAACATTTGCATGTTTGCCGTGAAGGTCATTAAATATAACACGTCATTGTAGCCATTCTATGATAGCTATCAAAAATCCAAATACATAGTGAGAAAGGTCTGACTGCGTAAGCCATTTCGGCAGCATACTATGTGCATCTAGCTTCAATGGTCCGCAAATGCGAATCATATCGGTGGAACACTGTAAAAACGAAGAAAATTACTTCCGTAAATAAACAATATTTGTTTATAACATGGCGGTTAAAGCGACAATTTTGAAACTGTTGTCGTGTGTTGGTATTATTGATGTGGACTCACATATAAAACATTATTAATATCGGTGTGTAAGTTTTAATTTAATTAAATAAATAACAAAACATGTGTTTCAGTTGTAAATTTTTTGTAGGTTGGCATCTTACGTCATTGTAGCCATTCTATGACAGCTATCGAAATTCCAAATAATATTGCATAGGTATTGTTACGTACGCTATGTTTGGTGTATACTATGTGCATCTAACTGCAATAGTCCGCAAATGCGGATCATATCGGTGGAACACTGTAAAAATGAAGAAAGTATTGTCGGAAATAAACAATACTTTTTTATAACATGGCGGATGAACTTACAATTTTGAAACTATTGTCAAGTGTTGGTACTATTGATGTTAACGTAAAAGTGAAACATCATTTAAATCCGTGTGTAAGTTTTAATTAAATTAAATAAATAATCAAATTTTGTTTTTCAGAAATTAATTTTTTGTAGGTTGGCATCCTCACGAATTTTGCTGGTTATGTTAACAGCATCGAGTTTAGTGGTCACAAACGTTGCCCGAAAATTTCAGCCAAATACGTCAAGCCGTTTGACCTGTGCGCGACGAACAAAATTTAGCGCACATACATACATACACACACACATACACACAGACAAAGCGCCGATCGAGTTGTATGGAGAGATTCACTCCGCTTCGCTACGCTCATCTAATTAACTAGGAAAACGCTCCGCGTTGCCAGATGAGCGAGTTAGTTCAATGTTTTAAAGCAAACAAAACTTTTGAGTATCATATTTCTCTTTAAAAAAAAAAAATGCCTTTATAATAAACATATGTTTTTTTTACAAGATGGCGGATCAAGTAACAACCTTATAACTTTAGTATATTATTTCTTGATATGTTGCTAATAAATGCACGAAATATTATTTAAATCTGTTGAGAAGTTTTTTTTAAAGAAATTAAAACCTTCAAGTTGATGGATTTCCACATAATTTCTTTCAACCGTGGTCTACTCAATAGGCTCTTATTCATAAACTATTAAACCTATCAGTGTATAAAAAGTTCTATAATGTAGATACAAACTATATCTAAAATGTAATATTGTTTAATCATACAATAACTCGCATTTTAACTATAATAATAGCTTTTTAAACTGTCGACCAAGTTTGTTGTTATTTTCTGCATGTTTGCCGTGAAAGTCATAAAACATAACACGTCATTGTAGCCATTCTATGATAGCTATCAAAATTCCAAACGCATAGTGAGAAAGGTCTGACTGCGTTAGCCATTTCGGCAGCATACTATGTGCATCTAACTTTAATGGTCCGCAAATGCGAATCATATCGGTGGAACACTGTGAAAATGAAGAAAATGTCTGCCGTAAATAAACAATATTTTTTTACAACATGGCGGTTAAAGCTACAATTTTGAAACGATTGTCGAGTGTTAGTATCATTAATGTGAACCTACAAGCAAAACATTATTTTTATCCGTATGCAAATGGTTATTTTATTCAATTAATTAAAAAACATGTTATTCAGTTATTAATTTTATGTAGGTTGGCATCTCACGTCATTGTACCCATTCTATGACAGCTATCGATATTCCAAATAAAAATGAACATGTATAATTATGTACGCTATGTTTGGTGTAACATATGTACATCTAACTGCAATAGTCTCCAAATGCGAATCATATCGGTGGAACACTGTAAAAATGAAGAAATTATTGTAGTAAATAAACAATATTTTTTTAAAACATGGCGGATAAACTTACAATTTTGACACTTTTGTCAAGTGTTGGTATTGGTGATGTTAATCTACAAATGAAACATCATTAAAATCCGTCTGTAAGTTTTCATTTAATTAAATAAATAAACAATTTTTGTTTTTCAGTAATTAATTTTTTGTAGGTTGGCATCTTGACGAATTTTGCTGGTTATGTTAACAGCATCGAGTTTAGTAGTCACAAATGTTGACAGAAAATTTAAGCCAAATACGTCAAGCCGTTTGACCTGTGCGCGACGAACAAAATTTAGCGCACATACATACATACATACATACATACACACACACATACACACACACAGACAAAGCGCCGATCGAGTTGTATGGAGAGATTCACTCCGCTTCGCTACGCTCATCTAATCATACAACTAGGAAAACGCTCCGCGTTGCCAGATGAGCGAGTTGGTTCAATGTTTTAAAGCAAACACATCTTTTGAATATCATATTTCTCTTAATAAAAAAAAAATAAAACTTAATAATAAACATATGATTTTTTTACAAAATGGCGGAGCAAGTAACAACCTTATTACTTGTGTATATTATTTCTCGATATGTTGCTAATAAATGCACAAAATATAATTTAAATCCGTTAAGAAGTTTTCTTTAAAGAAATTAAAACCTTCAAGTTGATGGATTTCCGCATAATTTCATTCGACCGTGGTCTACTCAATAGGCTCTAATTCATAAACTATTAAACCTATCAGTGTATGGAAAGTTTCATAATGTAGATACAGACTATATCTAAAATGTAATTTTAATAATTCATACAATAACCCGCTTTTAAATCATAATAAAAGCTTTTTAATTTGTCGACCAAGTTCGTTGTTTACATTTGCATGTTTGCCGTGAAGGTCATAAAACATAACACGTCATTGTAGCCATTCTATGATAGCTATCAAAATTTCAAATACATAGCGAGAAAGGTTTGACTGCGTAAGCCATTTCGGCAGCATACTATGTGCATCTAACTTTAACGGTCCGCAAATGCGAAGCATATCGGTGGAACACTGTAAAACCGAAGAAAATTACTGCCGTAAATAAACAATATTTGTTTATAACATGGCGGTTAAAGCTACAATTTTGAAACTGTTGTCAAGTGTTGGTACTATGAATGTGGACCTACATATAAAAAATCATTAATATCCGTGTGTAAGTTTTAATTAAAATAAATAAATAACAAAACACGTGTTTCAGTTGTTAATTTTTTGTAGGTTGGCATCTAATGTCATTGTAGCCATTCTATGACAGCTATCGAAATTCCAAATAATAGCGCAGAGGTATTGTTACGTACGCTATTTTTGGTGTATACTATGTGCATCTAATTGCAAAACTCCGCAAATGCGAATCAGTCGGCGGAACACTGTACAAATAAAGAAATTATTGTTGTAAATAAACAATATTTTTTTATAACATGGCGGATAACCGTACAAATTTGACATGATGGTCAATTGTTGGTACTGTTGATATAAACCTACATGTGAAACATTATTTAAATCCGTTTGTAAGTTTTCATTTTATTAAATAAATAAACAAATTTTATTTTTCAGTAATTAATTTTTTGTAGGTTGGCATTTTGACGAATTTTGCTGGTTATGTTAACAGCATCGAGTTTAGTAGTTATGAACGTTGCTCGAAAATGTTAGCCAAATACGTCAAGCCGTTTGACCTGTGCGCGACGAACAAAATTTAGCGCACATACATACATACACACACACACACACACAGACAAAGCGCCGATCGAGTTGTATGGAAAGATTCACTCCGCTTCGCTACGCTCATCTAATTACCCGCTTTTAAATAATAATAAAAGATTTTTGATTTGTCGACCAAGTTTGTTCTTATTTTCTGCATGTTTGCCGTGAAAGTCATAAAACATAACACGTCATTGTAGCCATCCTATGATAGCTACCAAAATTCCAAATACAAGGTGAGAAAGATCTGACTGCGTTAGCCATTTCGGCAGCATACTATGTGCATCTAACTTCAATGGTCCGCAAATGCGAATTATATCGGTGGAACACTGTAAAAACGAAGAAATACAAAGCCGTAAATAAACAATATTTTTTATAACATGGCGGTTGAAGATACAATTTTGAAACTGTTGTCATGTGTTGGTACTATTGATGTGGACCTACATATAAAAAATCATTAATATCCGTTTGTAAGTTTTTATTAGATTAAATTAATAAAAAAACATGTGTTTCAGTTGTTAATTTTTTGTAGGTTGGCATCTTACGTCATTATAGCCTTTTTATGACAGCTATCGAGATTCCAAATATTAATGAGAAAGGTATGAGTGCGTACGTTTTTTTTGTGTTTACTATGTGCATCTAACTGCAAAGATCCGCAAATGCGAATGATATCGGTGGAACACTGTAAAAATGAAAAAAATATTACCGTAAAGAAACAATATTTTTTTATAACATGGCGGATAAACTTACAAGTTTCAAACTTATATCGAGTGTTGGTATTATTGATGTGAACCTACAAGTCAAACATTATTTAAATCCGTGCGTAAGTTTAGATTTAATAAAATAAATAAACAAATTTTGTTTTTCGGTAATTAATTTTTTGTAGGTTGGCATCTTGACGAATTTTGCTGGTTATGTTAACAGCATCGAGTTTAGTAGTCACGAACGTTGCCCGAAACTTTCAGCCAAATACGTCAAGCCGTTTGACCTGTGCGCGACGAACAAAATTTAGCGCACAGACATACAGACATACAGACATACATACATACACACAGACAAAGCGCCGATCGAGTTGTATGGAAAGATTCACTTCGCTTCGCTACGCTCATCTAATGATGAGTTAATTAAATTCAATGCTATTCGTACTATTAAGTATACAATTTTTTTGTTATCTAACATAAAAAACAAGTTACGAAGCGTTAGTGAAGTACGGGCGGGAATATTTCCCGATCCCATATAAATTCCCAAAAGTAGGAATTTTATGTTTTTCTTTTAATAAAATCAATTCCCAAATGAATGTATTCATTCCAGGCCATTACACATAAGTAGTAGGCTTATGCCTACAACAAACCCGCTAGATATTGTTGTTGGTGGAGGGGGCTGGGGGGGTGGGTGCTGTGTGATTGTGATTATACCTGCAGGTGAGTGATGTGTGTTTTGCAGTTCACGGGTGTCGCGATTGTCCTCGTTGGAGGGAGGTGACGGCTAGTGTGTCTTCATTGATATCGCGTCGTCACGCTTAGCCTCGTTGCGTGGTAAGTTGGTTTCTCATGGCTGTATGGTTGCATGTGTTTCTTGTATGTATATTTTATTTTTGCTTGTTTGTCTATTTGTTTCTTTATAGTTGTTTCGTTTTCTTATTGCTGATACGTGGATTTGGCTCTGTGCCCAATCACGTGGCGTTATTGTAACATGTGTTGTGTTATGTGGAATGAGTGCTTCGTAGCAGAATAGTGTTGTTACGCAAGTATGTTGTTCATTGCTGTCAGTGATTACGGATTACTGAGTTGCTGATAGTGAAGCCCCTTTTCGTAATGGGAAAAGGGGGGTTCGATGTTTTGACTGCCCTGGTAGCTCGGATTTCGTGAGCTCGGGCGGGTTGGTCGCTACAGCGGCCAGGAGTCTTTACCTCTTTATTGCGGTCATTTGATGCGGCAGGCGGGACCACAAGGGGTTCATTTTAACCTCGTGGAGTGTTGTTGTCACTTTGGGGGTGGCTAGTGCTCGGTTGGGACTGTGTAACATTGTCTTTGGTTCGAGGCCCGACGCGAGCTTAGTCGTACCGCGCGCGGACGCTGTCCAGCCGGCTGATATTCCGTCGGTTGCGATAGTCGAGTTCGTGCGTAGTCAGCATCCATGCCGACTCGGAAGCTGTATACCCTGTGCACGGTTAGATCAGGCACTGCTGTCTGTTGTGGTTGGCGTTGGTTTTCGTTTTGACTCGACTCTCGTAAGTGTAGTTTATAACTGTCGAAATGTCCATACTGGGTTTAAGGTTATACCTAGGTTATGTTAGCGTTAAAGTCTTCAACTACATTAGTGGGCATGCAGTCGTTTTGTTGAAAGCTAGGTTTATTTTTACAGTTTGTATTGACATTAGGTTTAACTTTAGGCTAATTTAGTTTTAGGTTTGTTGGACATTTAGGAGTTTGCCAGACTTGATCGTTGACGCGCGTCGATCAGGTGCGGTGGAATTGATTGGATTCCGACGTTGACGCAATTAGATAATTGAAATGTGCAGTTTTCTCGATGGTTCTTTTTGTGCATGTTAGTTTAGGTGGTGTCAGTCGTGCATTGGTTGTTGCGATGCTCACTATACCCGTACGTCATGGACAGTTGGTCGTTTGTCGAGAACTGCAGAATTGGGCAGGTTCCGAGATGGGAGGCGTTGGTGTGCGGCCCGGGTTATGAGCCAGGCGACACCTGCGCAGTCGGAACGTGTGAGGGTGTGGACCAAGGCCCAGGGCGCCCTGTTGGGCACCGAGGTGTTGATTGCGGTACGGGGTTTGTTGGGAGGGGGCAAGGGGGCTCCTTCCAGTCAGGAGGCGCAGTGGGCAAAGAGATACCGGTATTGTTGGGAGGGGGCAAGGGGGCTCCTTCCAGTCAGGAGGCGCAGTGGGCAGCGAGATACCGGTATTGTTGGGAGGGGGCCAGGGGGCTCCTCCCAGTCAGGAGGCGCAGTGGGCAGCGAGATACCGGTATTGTTGGGAGGGGTTAAGGGGGCTCCTTCCAGTCAGGAGGCGCAGTGGGCAGCGAGATACCGGTATTGTTGGGAGGGGGCAAGGGGGCTCCTTCCAGTCAGGAGGCGCAGTGGGCAGCGAGATACCGGTATTGTTGGGAGGGGGCAAGGGGGCTCCTTCCAGTCAGGAGGCGCAGTGGGCAGCGAGATACCGGTATTGTTGGGAGGGGGCAAGGGGGCTCCTTCCAGTCAGGAGGCGCAGTGGGCAGCGAGATACCGGTATTGTTGGGAGGGGGCAAGGGGGCTCCTTCTAGTCAGGAGGCGCAGTGGGCAGCGAGATACCGGTATTGTTGGGAGGGGGCAAGGGGGCTCCTTCCAGTCAGGAGGCGCAGTGGGCAGCGAGATACCGGTATTGTTGGGAGGGGGCAAGGGGGCTCCTTCCAGTCAGGAGGCGCAGTGGGCAGCGAGATACCGGTATTGTTGGGAGGGGGCAAGGGGGCTCCTTCCAGTCAGGAGGCGCAGTGGGCAGCGAGATACCGGTATTGTTGGGAGGGGGCAAGTGGGCTCCTTCTAGTCAGGAGGCGCAGTGGGCAGCGAGATACCGGTATTGTTGGGAGGGGGCAAGGGGGCTCCTTCCAGTCAGGAGGCGCAGTGGGCAGCGAGATACCGGTTTTGTTGGGAGGGGGCAAGGGGGCTCCTTCCAGTCAGGAGGCGCAGTGGGCAGCGAGATACCGGTATTGTTGGGAGGGGGCAAGGGGGCTCCTTCCAGTCAGGAGGCGCAGTGAGCAGCGAGATACCGGTATTGTTGGGAGGGGGCAAGGGGGCTCCTTCTAGTCAGGAGGCGCAGTGGGCAGCGAGATACCGGTATTGTTGGGAGGGGGCAAGGGGGCTCCTTCCAGTCAGGAGGCGCAGTGGGCAGCGAGATACCGGTATTGTTGGGAGGGGGCAAGGGGGCTCCTTCCAGTCAGGAGGCGCAGCGGGCAGCGAGATACCGGTATTGTTGGGAGGGGGCAAGGGGGCTCCTTCCAGTCAGGAGGCGCAGTGGGCAGCGAGATACCGGTATTGTTGGTAGGGGGCAAGGAGGCTCCTTACAGTCAGGAGGCGCAGTGGGCAGCGAGATACCGGTATTGTTAGGAGGGGGCAAGGGGGCTCCTTCCAGTCAGGAGGCGCAGTGGGCAGCGAGATACCGGTATTGTTAGTAGGGGGCAAGGGGGCTCCTTCCAGTCAGGAGGCGCAGTGGGCAGCGAGATACCGGTATTGTTGGGAGGGGGCAAGGGGGCTCCTTCCAGTAAGGAAGCGCAGTGGGCAGCGAGATACCGGTATTGTTGGGAGGGGGTGGGGGGGGGCTCCTTCCAGTCAGGAGGCGCAGTGAGCAGCGAGATACCGGTATTGTTGGGAGGGGGCAAGGAGGCTCCTTCTTGTCAGGAGACGCAGTGGGCTGTGTGTGTGATGTGACACTTGTCTCTGC
The DNA here is from genome assembly GCA_945910005.1 of Isoperla grammatica. Lineage (NCBI taxonomy): Eukaryota > Metazoa > Arthropoda > Insecta > Plecoptera > Perlodidae > Isoperla > Isoperla grammatica. Next base: position 25,769,230 of record OX246749.1, on the reverse strand, counting down.
ATACGGCCCTAAGCGTCCTTCAGCCTGGAGGAGAACGAGTTCTGTGTGTACGTAGAAGGTTAACATGACCTGCGTTATTTCGCAGGTGAGGGGGTTAAATGCGTCCTTCAATTACGAAACTTCATAACTGTTGTATAGGGTGACATATTCCAAAACATAAAATTAGAGTGAAAAACTCTAAACACAAACATGTGTTTGTGTATATTAATTAGAAAATGCTGTGGGGAAGAAGTAAGTGTTGTTAATGTCTTGTGGTTTACCTAACGCGTGGAATCTGTTCCTGTATGTTGAAACAGCGTGCTCGGTGGATAAGCATCTGAGGTCGGCATGAGACTAGTTACGTTGGGACTCACACATTCGAAACCTTCCTAGAAGAGCTAACTTGAACCTGTAACACATGGTCGGTAACCATTGCAATGAAAGCGTTTGCTCCAAGGCGACAACAACATCTAGAGAAGTGTAGCCGCGATAACCCGTAAGTGATCTCCACACGAGCCAGGTCGACAGAGTTGCAAACATTATCTCGTAGTTTG
>OX246749.1:25746150-25768497 GCA_945910005.1 Isoperla grammatica | reverse complement strand
TATTGACAATAAATTCACTCTACACAACAGTGGAAAGCTAGAACTAAGTATGGCGCTAGGCTGAGTATATTATTAATATTGTTATCGCAATGCATGCACGGATTAGGCCAATGCTAATTGCTCGGCGTCTGACTGTAGAGTCTAAATACACTTCATCGTGTCTTTAGTCTAGACATGGAGTCTCCATGCACGATGTGTGGAAACAGCTCATTTTGTGGGGAGCGGACAAGCGGACAACGTAATCAAATATTCAGGGCCGGATTAAGACATTTAACGCCCATAGGCTAAAAAGTAGATATGCCCCCCCCCCCCCCTAAATTCAGCATGCTAAAAAACATATGCATGGATTTTAGGTAAAAAAAAAGTAGTACATTGCAACTCACCAAATTGTATAATTTCACCGTCCCCAGTCTCGCCCATTGAAAAGTTAGGAATTACACGCCTCGGCCCTCAGCGCGTTTCAGCGCCGATATGGGGGGAGGGGGTGGCGGGGGCCTAAAATGTCGGCGCCCTAGGCTCTAGCCCATATTTTGGTTTATATATATATATAATACTCGCAAACATTCAACGAAACACTAGTTACCGTTGGTTAGAGCAGATTGGAGGGTTCGAAAGCTTGTGTAACAGCTTCGTTCTTCTCGTCAACTGCTCGGCAGTTCAGGTTAGTGGAGTAACCTATATGACTGGTCAAAGTTACACCGTCCTTTCGGATGGGACGTAAAGCCGATGGTCCCCTTGGTACTTTTCGACAGGAGTAGGCTACGTGCCGGTACCAGGCTTCCCCTCCTCCCTTCCTCATTATCATTTATCAGTCATCACTCATCTGGAATTGTGTCCTACACTGGCCTTAATTACAATAAAATAAATAAAATAATTATTCACAATCTTGTCTTACTCCCACAGTCCACTTTCAGATCTAATATACTCATCCCCCCTCCCCCCCTTCCCCCGTGTGTGTGAAAGAAACTAGAACTTGTGGGGAGATATCAAGTCATACTTCCCACATATACTTATTTTCCCTTATACGAAAGCGGCAAACGTGAAAAATGTAGTTACGACTAAGAAAAGAAGAAAGTGGATCGATGCACATTTCTGTTATGGAAGGCGAAAACGTGTTATAGTTTAGTTAGTGCAGTTTAGTATGAGATGGGACATTTGATACTTGTAGAAGTTTATTGTCGTATTTGGCGTACTTCCAAAACAAGTTGTCGCAGGTAAGTACTCGAGATCTAGGTGCGCGTAATGTCACTTACGTATGAAGACTTGGATATACTTTTTGTTGGAATCACAAATTTTATAACTATCCTCCATCAGAAGACATTTATTATAGATACAAATATAATCGGGACACATGTTTTGAAGGGTATTACTGTTGCCGTATGATTCCAAGGAGTAGAAAGATGAAAACATCGATTTTCGGATTCATTTAAATTACAAAACATGAATTGGCGCAAAAAAAGCAAGTGTTTGGGACTAATTTGAGTTCGATTTCTGGCTCGAATAACAACTTTGTTCGAATTTCATCAAGTCCACTTACTTGTAAATCAACAAATTGCCAGAATATAGTCAAAATGGTATTTAAATGAATTGGGTAGTTCAAAGTTAGTGTTTTACTGTGCAAAATGTGTTCGATTTCGGGTCCTAGTTGATTGTATCGGGTTCTAAACCCGTGTGCCACCCATGTACAAGCGCCAACGACGTAGTTCAATATAAAAGACTATAAACAATCATCTCACAATCACATATGTAATTAACAGGGCAGACACAAGTATGCGCTGCGCATATTAAATCACTTCATGTAATTTGTACACGGGCGTGTAATAAGATTTAATAGCCGCCAGTAGGGGGTAAATGGGGGTTCTGGAACAGTGGCGGATCTCGCTTTAGCATTGTAGTCCCATAAAGGATCCGCCACTCACACACAAAGGATCTCGGCAAACCAATGTGATGTAACCTACTTTCACTACGCTAAGACATCTAAATTTAACCTAACTCAAGGTCACAACGGACGTAACCACTAACCCCCCCCCCCCTCACCACCCTCCAAAGTCATAAAAAAAATATAGAATAATATATTCTTATATAACCTTACCCTTCCATTGATATTTTTTGCAACAATTTTCTAGTTCCACTGACGTTTCTATTTACAGATCTGAAAATGTGGCGGATCTCAACACACAAAGTGTAACATACTTATATTATTAAACCTAACCACTCACTAACCCCCCCCCCCCCCCCCCCCCCCCACCCCTTCATAATCATAAATGTATATTCTTATTCTTACATCTTACCCTAAATTGAATATTTTTTACAACACTTACAATACCACTATCGTTTCTAATTATAGATCTAGAACTGTGGCGGATCTCAACGCGCAATGTAACATCAGTTACTAATATTTTTGCATTAGCTAACCAATATATTTTTATTTTCATCATTATTTGTTAATAATTGGGTTTTACGTTATTCAATTTATTTAATGATATTTTTATTTATTGTTTTGATTCCGTGGCGGATTTCACTATAACATTGGAACACGCATGACGTCACACAAACCTGCTGAGACTTGCAGACACACGCATTTTCCTGTTAAGGTTTGAAAAATAAGCAGTGAAGCAATGATGTTTCTATTTATAGAGCTGAAACTGTGGCGGATCTCAACGCACAATATACAACGTAATTTTAATTTATAAAGTACCACAAATATGTTTCCTTTAATTCCATTATTTTTATTTTTATTAAAATGTTTCTATTTATAGATTTGAAACCGTGGCGGATCTCAACGCGCAATATAACGCAATCATATTTTATGTAAGTTATACACATATTTCTTTTAATTCCATTATTTTATTTTCCTTAAAATGTTTCTATTTATAGATCTGAAACCAAGGCGAATCTCAACACATAAAATACTTTTATTCTACATGAGATAGCACAAATATTTCAATTCCATTATCTTCATTTAATTTACAGATGTTTCTATTTATAGATCTAAAACTGTGGCGGATCTCATCGCGCAATGTAACACTAACATTTTACATAAGGTAACAAATATATTTTTATTTTCAATATATTTTGTTAATAATTGGGGTTTACGTTATTTAATATATTATTTACTAATGTCTCTATTTTTAGTTTTGATTCCGTGGCAGATCTCACTATAACATTGTTTACTAACAATATCGTCCAGATCACAGCAATGATACTATGTATTATATAAACACACTTGTTAATATCTGTACAATTTATAAATGTATTTAAATATGCTACGGATGATGAAATAAGGATAGCTTGGGACTAAAAAGGATCAATTATATACAATATTATAATTATAACATATTTATTTTCCAGAAACCACACATTTTATATAATCTATTTATATACATTTTATAATACAATGTCCTTCACACTTTTCTTCCGTCCTTTCTTCGTCGTTTCTTCTTTCTTTCGTCCGTCTTTTCTTCTGTCCTTCACTTTTTCTTAATTCTAATATGACCATATGCAAGTGTTTGAATACCATCTTCTAGTAAATATCGCTTATCATCAGCAGGTGAGAGAGCAATCTTCCTCTGTTTGACGCTATACACTTCATGTTTATATTGTCTTATGGTATACATTTCCTCACTTATTATTTTGCTGTTCAGTAAACATTTCTTGTAATGCTCGTGTTGTATTTTCTTTTTCAGTGTTTGTTTCACTACACCTTTTGCAACTTTCTTCTCTTCACCGCTCTCCTTCAATAAAGAATACATTTTTGGTCTCAAACCAATGAACTCTTTAATCAAACTTCCTCCCATTTCATCCTTCATTTTACCAAGACATTTATTATTTCGCATATCAAATAGAACATGATTTTGTGGATAATTAGAAGTGTCGAATAGATGAGCATGTTCCCTTACATCATTATAGACATCTTCAGTTCGTATTTCATAACACAACGAATCTGTGTCAGTGAACAAAAGACTTGCTTTGTTTCCAAATGTTTCATTCATAAAAGAATAGTGGAAGTCATACATAAATGTTTTACTGAGTTCCAAGATAGAGAACCCAGCGTATATCGGTCTGTTTAACATGAGCGTTTTCTTAATTGATTTAATTGCTACTAGATTATTCGCAAATATAGTGAATCCCTCAAATGTTGGTGATGCAATTAATTTCTTCGCCCTCTTTTCAGTGGTAACTAAATCAACATTAACCCTCTTTCTAAGGGACTCTAAACTTTTGCCATAGATTGCATTGTTCATCAATTTATAGTAACTTTTCTCAAATTCATTTTTTGCACGTTTTCTCTTTTCAGTATTTAAATCAATAAAAGGTTTCAACCACTTACTTTGGTTAAATTCAATCACTCGATGGATTTTTTTCAATCTCATTCCATATGCTATATATTGCTGTAGATTTTTGTAGTGGATAACATAGTTTTCTTTGTTCTTTAAATTTGGAACTAGTTTTTTAATTTTCCCAGTAGTCTTAATATTTAATTTTGAATTTAAAGCTTGTGAAAATGGAGACAACAATTCATTCTTGATTTCCATTCGTTCTGGTGCAAGGGGGTAACAGTTATGTGTTTCATGTAAGTTTTCGGGATACTCCAAGTCCACTTCTAGAATATACCCCTTACCCTTTTCATCGTGCACATTTTCCACATCGAGTAATTCAATTTCGTTTTTATCTAACCAACGAAAACCACTGATAGGGAGATTCTCAACCATTGACGTTCCATAGAGATTGTTGCAATCCCAATACATTATGTATTTACTTTCCTCGTTTTGTTTATAATCATCCATATACTTGTTGTTAGCAACTGAGAATCTTTTTGATATCATTGATACTCCCCCACGTATACCACTCTCTATAAAAATGTGCATGTCGATGTCAGTTAACAATTCGAGCTTCACCCCTGTTGTTTTTAGACAAGCTTGCCATGCAAAACCTGGAGCGGTATATAAGTGAGCTGGATCAATTTCATAATCTTCTAAGGCTAATGTTCTAAAATTTTCGAAAACATCAGCCAACAACAAAACATCAGTCTGTACGTATAGGTCATGGTATTCTCCCATGGTTTTGATTTCAAATGCATCCCACACTCTGAGTGCATGCTCATAGTCTTCAACTGATACACTGCTTTGAGTCAAAGTACTATAAAAAGCTTCTATAGGTGGTAAAAAAGTGTCATTCATTTTAGCATCAGAATCCATATACTCGTAAGGGAATACACCTTTTCTCAAAAGCAAAGACACTCGCTCATCATTAAAGTTTTGTTTCATGATCATAAAACGTTGAATGTTATCACACACCTTTAAATTTTCTACCAATTGTTCCAAAGATGTGTTCAGAAATTGAAACGAGTCAATAAACTGCAAGTTACCGAGAGAAAATGAAATATACTTTTCCATGTTGTTAGGTATGCAAGTAATTTTTTTGTTTTCTATTTTACCCATTCCTTGCATGATTAAATGCGAATCATAGTTTCGCAAATTATGGAAAATCACAGGAATCTTCTTTGAAAATTTGAAATTCAAATTACATACATTATGGGCGGCGCCTCTGAATTTACCTGTCATATGACAGTGATCTCTTACTCGATCATTGTGCATTGACTTTTTGCATATATGACAACATTCTGAAGTTTGAAAAATAGCCTCCTCGTCAGAACTCATCTCCATTCGCACAACACATCTTTTTATATCACTTATTATGTTTTCTTCGTTTAACATGCAATCTAAAAATGCATCTACAACATTTTTGCCTCTGTACACAGTCGGTTGTTTTACGCATTTTCCCTCTGAATCAACAACTACATATGCAAACCCCGACGGAACATGATGAGCGATTTCAGTAGTATGTGAAATGTTTGGATCTTGTTCACATCCCTCGATGCGTTTCACAAAACATTCAAAATCAGCGTAGATAACGAAGGGCACTTTCAATGCAAGGTGATGATTTTCAAATTCCATCCACTTAGTCTCTTGTGTAGGTAAGGCGATTTTTTGAGGCTCGTTTACAGCACACCGCGGTTCGTGATCGTCAAGTAAATGTTTTGATGAGAAACGATGTAGACAATAATGACAGTAAAATGATCTGCATTTATGCTTGGTTAGAGAACTCATCAAACGATTAAAGTTTTTAATAAGACAATAATGTTTTTTCTCCCCATCGATTATATAAAGTAAATCCACATGTCTTTTACAACACTGTTTCGTAATGCGTAGTGGAAAAACTTCTTTTTCATATCCATACACGTTTACCGAGATGTTATTCTGTTGTTCAAACTTATCAATGTGTTTGATTGACACTGGATAAGCAATTCCAGTCATGTTAAGCTCATCTTCCCACTCGATATATTTTTGTACACGATGTTGATTATCACTCACAGGGTGAATTGCTGCTAAAACAGACCATAGAAAACAACGTTCGTCTTTGTTTTGAATGTTGATTATCGATTTTGTATTTCCAAGTTCACTTGGGAGCGCAATATAACTTGCAGCTGCAAGCGGAACATACTGAGAGATTTTTAATTCAAGATATTCTACTGATTCTTCATTCCAACCACTTCCGTCGCGTTGAAACTCCCAGCTTCTTCTTGTTAATAGCTCCATCACCTCACTCACTTGATCATTAATCTCATGTTCTCCTAAAAGTAAACAGCACCCACTTCTAAAACAGGGTGTTGATTTTACAGTTTCACCCTCACTATCAGTACGGCTAAATCTCACTAACATCGCTATATACCACTTTATACCCTTCATTTCACGAAGTTCTTCAGATAGTTTATGTTTAATAGTTTCGCTTAGACTATCCTTAAATGCTAAGTGATTTATCTCATTGTTTTGGTTTTTAAATTTATAACTCTTCACAATATCATTCAATGCACTATTAAATTCACAAGGGTCGTCACACACTTTGTCTTGTTCAATCACAACTTTATCTTCTGGCACTTCTTCATCGCCAGTTGACGTTATATTGCAAGATGTTTTCATGTGTCTCTTTAACGCGTCTTCACGTGAAAAGGTCTTAAAACAAGATGCACACTCCATTTTCGACGTTAGGTGTGTCTTCATGTGGCGTTCCAAGTCATCACGTCGCTTGAATATAGAAGAGCAAATGCTGCACTTTCGCATCAATAATGAAGTAGAATGTACACTTCGACGATGCCGATTAAGATTAGTCTTTTGAGTGAAGACTTTCTCGCAGTCAACACACTCAAATCTCGCAGACGACATTTTAAAGAAACTAAAACCAAAAGAAATATCCAAGTATTAATATACACATGGCTTAACTATTAGAATTACCACACATTATTTGTTTTATAAAATATTATTATTTTATGTAGGTCTATCCACACAAGTATATATATACAAATAATTATAGTTCTTTTAATTTTTAACCACATATTTATACTATAAATAATTGACATAAAACATATACATATGTTATATATACAGACGCTTTTTAATTAATTCAAATGTAATTATGAGACCACAAGATGTCACACTTTACCGAACTCATTACGAAAATTATTATTATTATTATTATTATTATTATTATTATTATTATTATTATTATTATAATAATAATAGGGCTAATAATAATGGGGATAATACTTATAATAATAATAATAATAATAATAATAATAATAATAATAATAATAATAATAATAATAATAATAATAATATTAAAAATAAAAAATAAATAATAATAAAATTAAAATAATAATAATAATAATAAAAATAGGCTTGTTGTTTATTTTCATTGTTATTGCATATAAATAATCATATCATGTTATTTTTATTCATAATGAATTATGTTTTCCAATATAAATTAAAAATGTATAAAGAACAATATCAAATGTAATTGTTATTAAATGTTACTATATTTAAATGTTACGTATAAATAAATAAACTTACTTTCAAAATATGAATCTATTCATTAAATTAAAACTGATGAAACTCGAAATTCGAAATTTTTATTTATTATAATTATTATTTACGAAAACCAGAAATCTTAATAGGTCCGTCAATGACGATAGCTCAATGACTAATGAGTAAAAAGACAGTGCTCATTACTTATATAGGGCAGGTATCTTACTTCAACTAAATTCCGTAAACACACGAAGGTTCCCGAAGTTCCCCGAATATCAATCTTGTGATATTGAATAAAACAACTAATAACCTGCTTGGCATACCGAAAAGTGATAATGTTATGATTGTACAAGTACAAACACATACCAAGTATTATGTTACATTGCGCGATGAGAACAAGTATGAACTTGTTTCATCGTGCCTTAGCGGAAGACTGCGGCACAAAAGTGAGTGAAAGTGACGGATTCATGTCAAAAACTGAAGGACAAAAACCAAACCGCTACTACATGTTTTTTCAATAATAATAAGTTAAGACAAGGAATAAATGTTAGGTTATATGTCTGGCTAGTTATTCCATCTATATCGATTTGTTATGAAAATCCTAAGAGATAAGGTTATGTTAGGATATGTTAGTTTAGGTTAGGTTAGTTTCTACACGTTATTTTATATTTTTTGTTAGGTCTGATCCACCTAACCTAACGTAAAGTAAGAAGAAGAAGAAGAATTATTATAATTTTTATTATTATTAATATTATTATTATTATTACTATTATTATTATTATTATTATTATTATTATAATTATTATTATTATTATTATTATTTTATTGTTGCAATACATACAAACTCGGTCAAAACCGGCATAAACATGTTGTACGGACACAAATGTCAAGTATTTCCATGTGTTTACCTTATTAAAATCTACTTAGAACTACTTAATATATCTTCTTCTTCTTCTTCTTCTTCTTCTTCTTCTTCTTCTTCTTCTTCTTCTTCTTCTTCTTCTTCTTCTTCTTCTTCTTCTTCTTCTTCTTCTTCTTCTTCTTCTTCTTCTTCTTCTTCTTCTTCTGCTTCTCAAATGCCCACATTTGGCTATACTACTTAATATATCATTGTCCACATTATTTTTTCCAAACCGAACTGTGGATGCTATGTACGGTCGTGGCCGATTTGTACTCATCCCAGCATTCGCTCTTTGTACGGTGGAAACCACGAAAACCACCATCGGGATGGAGAACTTCTTGAAGTCTTCATTCTTCTTAGTTCAAAAATTTTCGCACTATCCTACACGTGTTCAAAATAATTGCTTTTTGCATCTCGATGTATATGTTCGGTTGGAGACCAATTAGTTTAATACTGTCATGGAGTTTACGTGGAACAATGCCATTTGCTGATATAATTAACGGTATAACAGTTACATTATTCTGCTTCCACAACCTTTTTATTTCAATTGATAATTCCTTATATCTGTTTATCTTTTCCCGCCAAGTTGTCTCTACATTGTGGCATAAAGGGACGGCAACATCAATTAAAATCGTTTCTTGTTTCTTCTTGTCAATAAATATAATATCCGGTCTATTGTGATGTATGGTTTGGTCTGTAATAACTGCCCGGTCGTAATATAATTTGTAGTCTTTACTATCTAATACCTTTTCAGGCTTGTATTTGTAATACGCAGTGGTTGTGTTTATAAGTTTATACTTCATGGCTAATTTTTGATGTACTATGTTTGCAACTTGGTTATGCCTATGAAGATAATCTGTTTGACAAAGCATTTTGCACCCAGATACGATATGTTCAATTGTTTCGCCGTTCACATTACATTTTCTACATTTATCTTCCACTGTGACGTCTTTCAGTATGTATTTTTTGTAATTGTTAGTCTTGATTACTTTATCTTGAATAGCGATCATAAATCCCTCTGTTTCGCTGAAAATGTCCCCGGACGTTAACCATTTGTTCGATGCTACCCTATCGACGCTATCCTTAAGAAGTTCTTTATAATGTCTGCTATGTAACGTCTTTTCTGATATTCTGATCTCTTTTGCTGTGTCAGAATTTAGTTTTTGAAGCAAGTTTAAATTTCCGTCATTTAAATTGAGGGGAGAAAGCGACTTGTCTGCCGATACTATAGCTCTATGAAGTTGTGAATGTGGGCATTTTGTATAAAAGTACTTTCTCAGAATTTCAATTTGTTTATAATATAAATTGTTTAAATCAATCAAGCCTCTTCCCCCTTTTTCTCTAGGTAGAGTCACTCGTTCTATTGCTGACTTAGGGTGATGACTTCTGTATTTGGTGAATGTTGTGCGGGTGAGAATTTCTAGGGCATGAAGTTCTGTCTGTGTCCAGTTAATAATTCCAAATGAATATGTTAGTACCGGTATAGCATAAGTGTTAATTGCTTTGATCTTGTTTTTACCATTCAATTGTGTTTTTAAAATGGATCCTATTCGTTTCTTGTATGCAGAAATTAGTTTACTTTTCATCAGTTTATGATCAATTCGTTTAGCCTGCGCAAATCCTAGATATTTGTATATATCTTCTTCGTCCATTACTCCAATCCGGTTGTCTTCGTCAATTTCAAACTCTTCTAATTTCGTAATCTTTCCTTTGATGACATGAAGTGACTTACATTTATCAATTCCAAAATCCATACATATATCTCTACTGAATTCTAACGTTGAGTTAAGAAGATTCGTCATGTGTGTCGCATTTAAAGCATATAGCTTGAGATCGTCCATGTAGAATAGATGTGAAAGTGTGTGGCAAACCGTATTACCGTCCTTTATCTTGAAACCATGTGTAGATTTGTTTAGTATATGAGATAATGGATTTAATGAAAGACAAAACCATAACGCACTAAACGAGTCACCTTGAAAAATACCTCGTCGGATGTTAACTGGGTCAGTACATATCTGCTCTTTGCCTACGTTTAACTTTAATGTTGTTTTCCAACTCGTCATCGCTGTCCGCAAAAAGTTTACTATCAATGGGTTTACTTTATAAATTTCCAGTATCTGTATTAGCCACGAATGTGGTGACGAATCATACGCTTTCTTGTAATCAATATAGCTAACGTGAATGTTTCTCTTCTTGTTGAAAGCTTGGTTCATTACAACAGAATCGATAATTAATTGTTCCTTACACCCTTGCGACAATTTACGACATCCCTTTTGTTCTTCAGCTAATATATTGTGTTCTTCGCAGTGACTATATATTTTATTTGTTATGCACGATGTCAAGATTTTGTAAATAGTAGGTAAGCATGTAATTGGTCTATATTTACTTGGATTTTTGGTGTCATTATCTTTTGGTTTCAGAAATGTTATTCCTTCAGTAAAGAAATCTGGTAAATCCTTGTCTCCTAATATAAATTCATTAAGACATTTAGCAATCTGGGTGTGCATGTTTGAAAACTTCTTGTACCAAAAATTTTGAATGTTATCGTTACCGGGTGCTTTCCAATTATGAGTATTTCGTATCGTTGATTTTATATCATTTACACTGATGCCATCAAATGTCATTTCTTCGATATCACTCATTGCCTCAATTTCATCTTGAATCCATGTTGCATTGTGATTGTGCATTAATGGGTTACTCCATATCCCACCCCAAAACTGCTCAATCTCTGTCTTCGATGGTATACCATTGCCTACTATTTCTTCTTTATTGTTAATTTGCTGATAGAATTCTTTTTCTTTTTCTTTAAACATTTCGTTTTGTTCTTTTCTATCACTACACTCTTTATATCTTCGTAGTCTTTTGGCTAATGCACTTACTTTTTGCTTTAGAGTATCCAAATATTCGTTTGTAGCCTCGTTCGGTGTTTCATGTATAGTATGGATTTTAAACCTTTCAAATATGTGTTGGCAATATTGTAATATCTTTTTAGATCTATTACCCATCCTGAATTGTTCTAATCTCCCAATATCTCTCCTTAACTCGTTGATGCGTTTGACTAATCTTCGTTCCCATTTTGGAGTCTTATTTGTTTTTATGTTCTGAGAATGTACCAACTTTATTTTTAATCCTAATTGTCTGACCACTGCTACGGCTCCACAATATATTGCTGCATGCACTTCCTCAAACGACAATTCTTTCTTCGCGTAATCTAACAATATATGTGCGTTCATTACGTGCATTACTATGTCCATTTGCTTAGACTGTTTAGGTTTAGGAATTCTAGGTCTCTTGTTCGGTTCTATATGTGCAAATTCTGACAAAGCATTTTCAAAAGCTAAATGTAATATGTTCTTTAACTCGTCTATTTCTTGTGTGTTTCCTCTTGTATTCTCTTCTTGTTCAATGTTATTAATAGGTGGATGTTGGTGATGTACCTCTTGTGTGTTCTGGCCTTCTGGTAGATCTACTTGTTCCATTAATTCTTGTCGTAGATGGTCATCGTTTCTTGATGCTTCCATGATGTGCTCCTCGTTCGCCAAATCCTCTTCATTTTCTTGATCTATTTGTAGTTCTTCCTCTACTTCATGTCTTATTACGTTCAATAGATTAAATGGTAGCATACCATTACTTACAATTATTCTCCTTTGGTCTGCTACTCTTTGTTCGGTTACATCTACTAATGGGTATTCACGTGTAAACGCTCGGTGCAGTTCTTGTCGATATCCAACTAATCTAGTTTCTAATAACGTAATTCTATAGTAGTTGCGCATCACACAAATGTTCATATTATCTGTCCATTTGATACGCTGCCTCACTCTTCCAGATTTGGTGGTCTGTTGCGATAATACATCAGAAGCATCCATAATCTGTTTGTTTATTTACTAAATGTCAAAGTTCATTGTCCTGTCAAACTAAGTTCTTAGTCACAGAAAGTTAATATTGTTTTTCAAAGAAATCAAAGCACTTAATGTCACACTTTTCTTTACACTCGCAACTTGGCCGTGCCCCGTCAATAAATAACACACGCAATTACAAGGCGCTGAGTTGGAGTTGAATGACAGTTTCAAATTTCACAGATTTTGAAGACGAAATCTTCTTAATTCTGGAAACAAATAAAAAGTGCTTACATACAACCGTAAAACATATATCTAGTTACATTATTATTATTATTATTATTATTATTATTATTATTATTATTATTATTATTATTATTAAGTACTATTTGTTGTTGTTGTTGTTTGTTATTTTCATTGTTATTATGCATATAAATAATCATATGATGCATTTTTTTCTTCATAATACATTTTTTACCAATACAAATAAAATAAAAAAAAATATTTTAAAGGTAATTGTTATTAATATTATTATTTAAATGGATGTTTAAATAAAAAAATAAATAAACTTACTTTCAAAGTATAATAGCAATCATTAATTTTATTACTTATGAAACTCGATCTTCAAAACTTTTTTATTTTATAAACTGCAGAAATCTTACTAGCTCCATCGATGACGATAGCTCAATGACAAATGAGTAAGTACTCAGTGCACATTACTTATATAGGGAAGGTATCTCATTTCAACGAAAATCCGTAAACACACGAAGGTCCCCGAAGTTTGCCGAATAGGCATCTAGTTGTATTGAATAAAATGCAACGTGAGAACAAGAATGAACTTGTTTCATCGTGCCTCAGCAGAAGACTGCGGCAGCAAAGTGAGTGAAAGTGAATGATTCACGTCAAAACCTGAAGGACAAAGACCAAACCGCTACTACCTGTTTCAATAATATTCTGTCTAATAATGGGGATAATGTTAGGTTTTAAGTTTGGTTAGTTGAGGTTGGATTGGATTCATCTATCTAAATGGAACCAATCCAACCTCAACTAACCAAACTTAAAACCTAACATTATCCCCATTGTTAGACAGAATATTATTGAAACAGGTAGTAGCGGTTTGGTCTTTGTCCTTCAGGTTTTGACGTGAATCATTCACTTTCACTCACTTTGCTGCCGCAGTCTTCTGCTGAGGCACGATGAAACAAGTTCATTCTTGTTCTCACGTTGCATTTTATTCAATACAACTAGATGCCTATTCGGCAAACTTCGGGGACCTTCGTGTGTTTACGGATTTTCGTTGAAATGAGATACCTTCCCTATATAAGTAATGTGCACTGAGTACTTACTCATTTGTCATTGAGCTATCGTCATCGATGGAGCTAGTAAGATTTCTGCAGTTTATAAAATAAAAAAGTTTTGAAGATCGAGTTTCATAAGTAATAAAATTAATGATTGCTATTATACTTTGAAAGTAAGTTTATTTATTTTTTTATTTAAACATCCATTTAAATAATAATATTAATAACAATTACCTTTAAAATATTTTTTTTTTTTTTTTATTTGTATTGGTAAAAAATGTATTATGAAGAAAAAAATGCATCATATGATTATTTATATGCATAATAACAATGAAAATAACAAACAACAACAACAACAAATAGTACTTAATAATAATAATAATAATAATAATAATAATAATAATAATAATAATAATAATAATAATAATAATAATAATATTAATAATAATAATAATAATAATAATAATAATAATAATAATAATAATAATAATAATAATAATATTAATAATAATAATATTAATAATAATAATAAAAATTATAATAATTCTTCTTCTTCTTCTTACTTTACGTTAGGTTAGGTGGATCAGACCTAACAAAAAAATATAAAATAATGTGTAGAAACTAACCTAACCTAAACTAACATATCCTAACATAACCTTATCTCTTAGGATTTTCATAACAAATCGATATAGATGGAATAACTAGCCAGACATATAACCTAACATTTATTTCTTGTCTTAACTTATTATTATTGAAACATGTAGTAGCGGTTTGGTTTTTGTCCTTCAGTTTTTGACATGAATCCGTCACTTTCACTCACTTTGGTGCCGCAGTCTTCCGCTAAGGCACGATGAAACAAGTTCATACTTGTTCTCACCTCGCTGTAACATGATACTTGGTATGTGTTTGTACTTGTACAATCATAACATTATCACTTTTCGGTATGCCAAGCAGCTTATTAGTTGTTTTATTCAACATCACAAGATTGATATTCGGGAAACTTCGGGAACCTTCGTGTGTTTACGGAATTTAGTTGAAGTAAGATACCTGCCCTATATAAGTAATGAGCACTGTCTTTTTACTCATTAGTCATTGAGCTATCGTCATTGACGGACCTATTAAGATTTCTGGTTTTCGTAAATAATAATAATAATAAATAAAAATTTCGAATTTCGAGTTTCATCAGTTTTAATTTAATGAATAGATTTATATTTTGAAAGTAAGTTTATTTATTTATACATAACATTTAAATATAGTAACATTTAATAACAATTACATTTGGTATTGTTCTTTATACATTTTTAATTTATATTGGAAAACATAATTCATTATGAATAAAAATAACATGATATGATTATTTATATGCAATAACAATGAAAATAAACAACACGCTTATTTTTATTATAATTAATAATTATTATTATTTTAATTTTATTATTATTTATTTGTATTTTTAATATTATTATTATTATTTTTTATTATTATTATTATTATTATTATTATTATTATTATTATTATTATTATTATTATTATTATTATAAGTATTATCCCCATTATTATTACCCTTATTAATATTATTAATAATAATAATAATAATTTTCGTAGTGAGTTCGGTAAAGTGTGACATCTTGTGGTCTCATAATTACATTTGAATTAATTAAAAAGCGTCTGTATATATAACATATGTATATGTTTTATGTCAATTATTTATAGTATAAATATGTGGTTAAAAAATTAAAAGAACTATAATTATTTGTATATATATACTTGTGTGGGTATGCCTACATAAAATAATAATATTTTATTAAACAAATAATGTGTGGTAATTCTAATAGTTAAGTCATGTGTATATTAATACTTGGATATTTCTTTTGGTTTTAGTTTCTTTAAAATGTCGTCTGCGAGATTTGAGTGTGTTGACTGCGAGAAAGTCTTCACTCAAAAGACTAATCTTAATCGGCATCGTCGAAATGTACATTCTACTTCAATCATTATTGATGCGAAAGTGCAGCATTTGCTCTTCTATATTCAAGCGACGTGATGACTTGGAACGCCACATGAAGACACACCTAACGTCGAAAATGGAGTGTGCATCTTGTTTTAAGACCTTTTCCCGTGAAGACGCGTTAAAGAGACACATGAAAACATCTTGCAATAAAACGTCATCTGGTGATGAAGAAGTGCCAGAAGATAAAGTTGTGATTGAACAAGACAAAGTGTGTGACGACCCTTGTGAATTTAATAGTGCATTGAATGATATTGTGAAGAGTTATAAATTTAAAAACCAAAACAATGAGATAAATCACTTAGCATTTAAGGATAGTCTAAGCGAAACTATTAAACATAAACTATCTGAAGAACTTCGTGAAATGAAGGGTATAAAGTGGTATATAGCGATGTTAGTGAGATTTAGCCGTACTGATAGTGAGGGTGAAACTGTAAAATCAACACCCTGTTTTAGAAGTGGGTGCTGTTTACTGTTAGGAGAACATGAGATTAATGATCAAGTGAGTGAGGTGATGGAGCTATTAACAAGAAGAAGCTGGGAGTTTCAACGCGACGGAAGTGGTTGGAATGAAGAAGCAGTAGAATATCTTGAATTAAAAATCTCTCAGTATGTTCCGCTTGCAGCTGCAAGTTATATTGCGCTCCCAAGTGAACTTGGAAATACAAAATCGATAATCAACATTCAAAACAAAGACGAACGTTGCTTTCTATGGTCTGTTTTAGCAGCAATTCACCCTGTGAGTGATAATCAACATCGTGTACAAAAATATATCGAGTGGGAAGATGAGCTTAACATGACTGGAATTGCTTATCCAGTGTCAATCAAACACATTGATAAGTTTGAACAACAGAATAACATCTCGGTAAACGTGTATGGATATGAAAAAGAAGTTTTTCCACTACGCATTACGAAACAGTGTTGTAAAAGACATGTGGATTTACTTTATATAATCGATGGGGAGAAAAAACATTATTGTCTTATTAAAAACTTTAATCGTTTGATGAGTTCTCTAACCAAGCATAAATGCAGATCATTTTACTGTCATTATTGTCTACATCGTTTCTCATCAAAACATTTACTTGACGATCACGAACCGCGGTGTGCTGTAAACGAGCCTCAAAAAATCGCCTTACCTACACAAGAGACTAAGTGGATGGAATTTGAAAATCATCACCTTGCATTGAAAGTTCCCTTCGTTATCTACGCTGATTTTGAATGTTTTGTGAAACGCATCGAGGGATGTGAACAAGATCCAAACATTTCACATACTACTGAAATCGCTCATCATGTTCCGTCGGGGTTTGCATATGTAGTTGTTGACTCAGAGGGAAAATGCGTAAAACAACCGACTGTGTACAGAGGCGAAAATGTTGTAGATGCATTTTTAGATTGCATGTTAAACGAAGAAAACATAATAAGTGATATAAAAAGATGTGTTGTGCCAATGGAGCTGAGTTCTGACGAGGAGGCTATTTTTCAAACTTCAGAATGTTGTCATATATGCAAAAAGTCAATGCGCAATGATCGAGTAAGAGATCACTGTCATATGACAGGTAGATTCAGAGGCGCCGCCCATAATGTATGTAATTTGAATTTCAAATTTTCAAAGAAGATTCCTGTGATTTTCCATAATTTGCGAAACTATGATTCGCATTTAATCATGCAAGGAATGGGTAAAATAGAAAACAAAAAAATTACTTGCATACCTAACAACATGGAAAAGTATATTTCATTTTCTCTCGGTAACTTGCAGTTTATTGACTCGTTTCAGTTTCTGAACACATCTTTGGAACAATTGGTAGAAAATTTAAAGGTGTGTGATAACATTCAACGTTTTATGATCATGAAACAAAACTTTAATGATGAGCGAGTGTCTTTGCTTTTGAGAAAAGGTGTATTCCCTTACGAGTATATGGATTCTGATGCTAAAATGAATGACACTTTTTTACCACCTATAGAAGCTTTTTATAGTACTTTGACTCAAAGCAGTGTATCAGTTGAAGACTATGAGCATGCACTCAGAGTGTGGGATGCATTTGAAATCAAAACCATGGGAGAATACCATGACCTATACGTACAGACTGATGTTTTGTTGTTGGCTGATGTTTTCGAAAATTTTAGAACATTAGGCTTAGAAGATTATGAAATTGATCCAGCTCACTTATATACCGCTCCAGGTTTTGCATGGCAAGCTTGTCTAAAAACAACAGGGGTGAAGCTCGAATTGTTAACTGACATCGACATGCACATTTTTATAGAGAGTGGTATACGTGGGGGAGTATCAATGATATCAAAAAGATTCTCAGTTGCTAACAACAAGTATATGGATGATTATAAACAAAACGAGGAAAGTAAATACATAATGTATTGGGATTGCAACAATCTCTATGGAACGTCAATGGTTGAGAATCTCCCTATCAGTGGTTTTCGTTGGTTAGATAAAAACGAAATTGAATTACTCGATGTGGAAAATGTGCACGATGAAAAGGGTAAGGGGTATATTCTAGAAGTGGACTTGGAGTATCCCGAAAACTTACATGAAACACATAACTGTTACCCCCTTGCACCAGAACGAATGGAAATCAAGAATGAATTGTTGTCTCCATTTTCACAAGCTTTAAATTCAAAATTAAATATTAAGACTACTGGGAAAATTAAAAAACTAGTTCCAAATTTAAAGAACAAAGAAAACTATGTTATCCACTACAAAAATCTACAGCAATATATAGCATATGGAATGAGATTGAAAAAAATCCATCGAGTGATTGAATTTAACCAAAGTAAGTGGTTGAAACCTTTTATTGATTTAAATACTGAAAAGAGAAAACGTGCAAAAAATGAATTTGAGAAAAGTTACTATAAATTGATGAACAATGCAATCTATGGCAAAAGTTTAGAGTCCCTTAGAAAGAGGGTTAATGTTGATTTAGTTACCACTGAAAAGAGGGCGAAGAAATTAATTGCATCACCAACATTTGAGGGATTCACTATATTTGCGAATAATCTAGTAGCAATTAAATCAATTAAGAAAACGCTCATGTTAAACAGACCGATATACGCTGGGTTCTCTATCTTGGAACTCAGTAAAACATTTATGTATGACTTCCACTATTCTTTTATGAATGAAACATTTGGAAACAAAGCAAGTCTTTTGTTCACTGACACAGATTCGTTGTGTTATGAAATACGAACTGAAGATGTCTATAATGATGTAAGGGAACATGCTCATCTATTCGACACTTCTAATTATCCACAAAATCATGTTCTATTTGATATGCGAAATAATAAATGTCTTGGTAAAATGAAGGATGAAATGGGAGGAAGTTTGATTAAAGAGTTCATTGGTTTGAGACCAAAAATGTATTCTTTATTGAAGGAGAGCGGTGAAGAGAAGAAAGTTGCAAAAGGTGTAGTGAAACAAACACTGAAAAAGAAAATACAACACGAGCATTACAAGAAATGTTTACTGAACAGCAAAATAATAAGTGAGGAAATGTATACCATAAGACAATATAAACATGAAGTGTATAGCGTCAAACAGAGGAAGATTGCTCTCTCACCTGCTGATGATAAGCGATATTTACTAGAAGATGGTATTCAAACACTTGCATATGGTCATATTAGAATTAAGAAAAAGTGAAGGACAGAAGAAAAGACGGACGAAAGAAAGAAGAAACGACGAAGAAAGGACGGAAGAAAAGTGTGAAGGACATTGTATTATAAAATGTATATAAATAGATTATATAAAATGTGTGGTTTCTGGAAAATAAATATGTTATAATTATAATATTGTATATAATTGATCCTTTTTAGTCCCAAGCTATCCTTATTTCATCATCCGTAGCATATTTAAATACATTTATAAATTGTACAGATATTAACAAGTGTGTTTATATAATACATAGTATCATTGCTGTGATCTGAACGATATTGTTAGTAAACAATGTTATAGTGAGATCTGCCACGGAATCAAAACTAAAAATAGAGACATTAGTAAATAATATATTAAATAACGTAAACCCAAATTATTAACAAAATATATTGAAAATAAAAATATATTTGTTACCTTATGTAAAATGTTAGTATGTTACATTGCGCGATGAGATCCGCCACAGTTTTAGATCTATAAATAGAAACATCTGTAAATTAAATGAAGATAATGGAATTGAAATATTTGTGTTATCTCATGTAGAATAAAAGTATTTTATGTGTTGAGATTCGCCTTGGTTTCAGATCTATAAATAGAAACATCTGTAAATTAAATGAAGATAATGGAATTGAAATATTTGTGTTATCTCATGTAGAATAAAAGTATTTTATGTGTTGAGATTCGCCTTGGTTTCAGATCTATAAATAGAAACATCTGTAAATTAAATGAAGATAATGGAATTGAAATATTTGTGTTATCTCATGTAGAATAAAAGTATTTTATGTGTTGAGATTCGCCTTGGTTTCAGATCTATAAATAGAAACATCTGTAAATTAAATGAAGATAATGGAATTGAAATATTTGTGTTATCTCATGTAGAATAAAAGTATTTTATGTGTTGAGATTCGCCTTGGTTTCAGATCTATAAATAGAAACATTTTAAGTAAAATAAAATAATGGAATTAAAAGAAATATGTGTATAACTTACATAAAATATGATTGCGTTATATTGCGCGTTGAGATCCGCCACGGTTTCAAATCTATAAATAGAAACATTTTAATAAAAATAAAAATAATGGAATTAAAGGAAACATATTTGTGGTACTTTATAAATTAAAATTACGTTGTATATTGTGCGTTGAGATCCGCCACAGTTTCAGCTCTATAAATAGAAACATCATTGCTTCACTGCTTATTTTTCAAACCTTAACAGGAAAATGCGTGTGTCTGCAAGTCTCAGCAGGTTTGTGTGACGTCACGCGTGTTCCAATGTTATAGTGAAATCCGCCACGGAATCAAAACAATAAATAAAAATATCATTAAATAAATTGAATAACGTAAAACCCAATTATTAACAAATAATGATGAAAATAAAAATATATTGGTTAGCTAATGCAAAAATATTAGTAACTGATGTTACATTGCGCGTTGAGATCCGCCACAGTTCTAGATCTATAATTAGAAACGATAGTGGTATTGTAAGTGTTGTAAAAAATATTCAATTTAGGGTAAGATGTAAGAATAAGAATATACATTTATGATTCTGAGGTGTGGGTGGGGGGGGGGGGGGGGGGGGGGGGGGTAGTGAGTGGTTAGGTTTAATAATATAAGTATGTTACACTTTGTGTGTTGAGATCCGCCACATTTTCAGATCTGTAAATAGAATCGTCAGTGGAACTAGAAAATTGTTGCAAAAAATATCAATGTGAGGGTAAGGTTATATAAGAATATATTATTCTATATTTTTTTTTATGACTTTGGAGGGTGGTGAGGGGGGGGGGGGTTAGTGGTTACATCCGTTGTGACCTTGAGTTAGGTTAAATTTAGATGTCTTAGCGTAGTGAAAGTAGGTTACATCACATTGGTTTGCCGAGATCCTTTGTGTGTGAGTGGCGGATCCTTTATGGGACTACAATGCTAAAGCGAGATCCGCCACTGTTCCAGAACCCCCATTTACCCCCTACTAGTGCCGTTGGAATTATAGTTTGTGCTGCACTAATACCGTATTTATTAATAAAAAACTGTGGGGGGCTAACTTCACGGAGCCCCCCCCATTGTTAGCACAAACTCTCAAAACTTCACCAGAGTTAGTGCTGAGTTAGTGCTAATAAGTGCCGTTGGAATTACAGTTTGTGCTGCACTAATATTGTAGTTATTGATAATAAAACTGTGGGGGGGGGGCTAACTTCACGCAGCCCCCCCCATGTTAGCACTTACTCTCAAACCTTCACTAGAGTTAGTGCTGAGTTAGTGCTAATAAGTGCCGTTGGAATTATAGTTTGTGCTGCACTAATACCGTAGTTATTAATAAAAAACTGTGGGGGGGGGCCTAACTTCACGCTACCCCAAATATCAGCACTAACTCTGAAAACTTCACCACAGTTAGTGCTGAGTTAGTGCTAATACGTGCTGCTGGAATAACAGTTTGTGCTGCACTAATACTGTAGTTATTGATAAAAAACTGTGGGGGGGGGGCTAACTTTACGCAGCACCCTCCCCCCTAGCTAGCACTAACTCTCAAACATTCACCAGAGTTATTGCTGAGTTAGTGCTAATAAGTGCCGTTAAAATTATAGTTTGTGATGCACTAATACTGTAGTTATTAATAAAAAACTGTGGGGGGGCTAACTTCACGCAGCCACCCCCCATGTTAGCACTTACTCTTAAACCTTCACCAGAGTAAGTGCTGAGTTAGTGCTAATAAAAGCCGTTGGAATAATAGTTTGTGCTGCACTAATACCGTACAGTTATTAATAAAAAACAGTGGGGGGGCTAACTTCACGCTACCCCAAA
>OX246749.1:25666150-25741150 GCA_945910005.1 Isoperla grammatica | reverse complement strand
TATGTATATTGTACTTTGTTGAATCTTAGCTGTTGCTTCCATACGATAAATAAATAAATAAATGTAGGAAATCTGTTACTTTAAGGTAATATTTTTAATATATAAGGTTGTAACTTTACCTCTCTCCTGGTGTGGGAATGCCGCAACTCGAAGGTCTTGAAGGCGCATCGTCTTGAGGCATCCCGATGCGTCTCTCGAAGATCTATTGCATGTAACAGAAGGACACATGAGTTACTTATATGACGTAGGAATACCATTCATTTGTGGTCATAATTAGGTCTTGATGGCTCATCGTCTTGAGACAGTCCAACGCGTTGCTTAAAGATCTATTTTATGTAACGGAAGGACACATAGGTTACGTATATGACGTAGGAAATCTATAACTTTGAGGTTATAATAGAAATATATTAGGTTGTAACTTTACCTCCCTGCTGGTGTGAGATTACTGCAACTCGAAGGTCCTGATGGCGCATCGTCTTGAGGCAGCCCAACGCGTCACTTGTAGATCTATTATATATAACAGAAGGACACATACATACTCTGAAAACTTCACCACAGTTAGTGCTGAGTTAGTGCTAATACGTGCCGTTGGAATTACAGTTTGTGCTGCACTAATACTGTAGTTATTGATAAAAAACTGTGGGGGGGCTAACTTCACGCAGCCCCCCCCCATGTTAGTACTTACTCTCAAACCTTCACCAGAGTTAGTGCTGAGTTAGTGCTAATAATAGCCATGGAATTATAGTTTGTGCTGCACTAATACCGTACAGTTATTAATAAAAAACTGTGGGGGGGGCTAACTTCACGCTACTCCAAAAATCAGCACTAACTCTAAATACTTCACCACAGTTAGTGCTGAGTTAGTGCTAATACGTGCCGTTGGAATTACAGTTTGTGCTGCACTATTTTATTTACTATTAATTTACTATTTTAATAATTGCTTGCGACGGCCTTAATGTAGCTAAAAAGAGTATAGATTTAGGTATTGGGATGGGGTTTAGAAGGCAATTTTTGTTTTAAAAGTAATGTGCGCTACAGCTTGATTATGTTCTCAAACAATTCCACATGATTACAAACATTAGAGGGAAGTGTAGGATGTACACATATCAATATTAACATATTCCTTTATTGATTTTACAAAAAAATAATAATAGGCAACAATAATATATAATATTGAAACTTGGTTATAGACAAAATATGAACAATGTAGGTTAAGTTTCATAGTGAAATAAAATAACACATACGGAATCACTTGTCTTTAACAGTACAACATGTAAACATAAACACTGGTTTAAAAATGTACACATGTTTTTATTTACACAATTAGAGCTAATAATCACTATCATTTCGTGCGTTACGAATAAACCTTATATTAAGAATAGAATGTCTGGGCAACAAACAAGCAATATTAAGAATAGAATGTCTGGGCAACAAACAAGCAATAAGCTCGTTTTTATTGCATTTATACCATTACATTGTTCGATTGCAAACAATAACAAAGAATACAAATAAAGATTGAAACACAGTAGTCATTATCAGATTATAAATGAGCTGTATCTATTTTTCTCACAACAATATCTGCATTATAATATAAAACCAATTTTTTTTTTTTTTTTTAATCGGCCTCCTCCATCCCCATAGCCGTCCATCTCCGCCTTCTCCACCGCGGAGCAAAGAAAATAAGGAGCACACCAGCGATTGTGTCTAGAGTGAGTCTATTTGACGGCCTTGCCAAACCGTTAGATAGACTATATATAACAAGAGTAAGATTAACTTTTCGATTTACAAACAGATTCTTTGAAATTTCTAGCACGAGTACTGAGCACATAACTATTTCCATAACCTAGTTCTACACACCACACACAATAAAACTAACTACATCTACCACACAACACTACATAACACTACAATAGCGCTGTGCTGTGTACACGTGCAATATTTACTCGCGAGCTAAAACACACTATGAGAATATCGTGCAAATATACGCATCAAAGCGCGTGTGTACCAACGTTTGCCGAACTAGTATTACATTTATTGTACGTTTAAAACAAAACTAATGCACTCCTTTTACAATGTTAAAATAGTTTGCTCCACGGTGGGTTTTTATGTTTATTTATTTATTTATTTATTTATTTACAAACATTTATTTATTTATTTATTTATTTATTTATTTATTAACATTTATTTATTTATTTACTTACTTACTAACTTACTAACTTACTATCTTACTTACTGATTTACTTAATTACTTACTAACTGACTGACTGACTTATTTACTCACTCACTTACTTTCTTACTCACTTACTTACTAACTTACTAACTCACTCACTCACTCACTCACTCACTCACTCACTCACTCACTCACTCACTCACTCACTCACTCACTCACTCACTCACTCACTCACTCACTCACTCACTCACTCACTCACTCACTCACTCACTCACTCACTCACTCACTCACTCACTCACTCACTCACTCACTCACTCACTCACTCACTCACTCACTCACTCACTCACTCACTCACTCACTCACTCACTCACTCACTCACTCACTCACTCACTCACTCACTCACTCACTCACTCACTCACTCACTCACTCACTCACTCACTCACTCACTCACTCACTCACTCACTCACTCACTCACTCACTCACTCACTCACTCACTCACTCACTCACTGACTGACTTACTTACTTACTTACTTACTTACTTACTTACTTACTTACTTACTTACTTACTTACTTACTTACTTACTTACTTACTTACTTACTTACTTACTTACTTACTTACTTACTTACTTACTTACTTACTTACTTACTTACTTACTTACTTACTTACTTACTTACTTACTTACTTACTTACTTACTTACTAACTTACTAACTTACTAACTTACTAACTTACTTACTTACTTACTTACTTACTTACTTACTTACTTACTTACTTACTTACTTACTTACTTACTTACTTACTTACTTACTTACTTACTTACTTACTTACTTACTTACTTACTTACTTACTTACTTACTTACTTACTTACTTACTTACTTACTTACTTACTTACTTACTTACTTACTTACTTACTTACTTACTTACTTACTTACTTACTTACTTACTTACTTACTTACTTACTTACTTACTTACTTACTTACTTACTTACTTACTTACTTACTTACTTACTTACTTACTTACTTACTTACTTACTTACTTACTTACTTACTTACTTACTTACTTACTTACTTACTTACTTACTTACTTACTTACTTACTTACTTACTTACTTACTTACTTACTTACTTACTTACTTACTTACTTACTTACTTACTTACTTACTTACTTACTTACTTACTTACTTACTTACTTACTTACTTACTTACTTACTTACTTACTTACTTACTTACTTACTTACTTACTTACTTACTTACTTACTTACTTACTTACTTACTTACTTACTTACTTACTTACTTACTTACTTACTTACTTACTTACTTACTTACTTACTTACTTACTTACTTACTTACTTACTTACTTACTTACTTACTTACTTACTTACTTACTTACTTACTTACTTACTTACTTACTTACTTACTTACTTACTTACTTACTTACTTACTTACTTACTTACTTACTTACTTACTTACTTACTTACTTACTTACTTACTTACTTACTTACTTACTTACTTACTTACTTACTTACTTACTTACTTACTTACTTACTTACTTACTTACTTACTTACTTACTTACTTACTTACTTACTTACTTACTTACTTACTTACTTACTTACTTACTTACTTACTTACTTACTTACTTACTTACTTACTTACTTACTTACTTACTTACTTACTTACTTACTTACTTACTTACTTACTTACTTACTTACTTACTTACTTACTTACTTACTTACTTACTTACTTACTTACTTACTTACTTACTTACTTACTTACTTACTTACTTACTAACTTACTTACTTACTTACTTACTTACTTACTTACTTACTTACTTACTTACTTACTTACTTACTTACTTACTTACTTACTTACTTACTTACTTACTTACTTACTTACTAACTAACTTACTTACTTACTTACTTTCTTACTTACTTACTTACTTACTTACTTACTTACTTAATTACTTACTTACTTACTTAATTACTTACTTACTTACTTACTTACTTACTTACTTACTTACTTACTTACTTACTTACTTACTTACTTACTTACTTACTTACTTACTTACTTACTTACTTACTTACTTACTTACTTACTTACTTACTTACTAACTTACTTACTTACTTACTTACTTACTTACTTACTTACTTACTTACTTACTGACTTACTAACTGATTTACTTTCTTACTTACTTTCTTACTTACTGACTTATATGACGTAGGAAATCTATTAATTTGTGGGTATAATTAAGGTCTTGATAGCTCATCGTCTTGAGGCAGCCAAACGCGTCGCTTGTAGATCTATTTCATGTCATGGAAAGACACATGAGTTAAGTATTTAATGTAGAAAATCTGTTACTTTAGGGTAATATTTATAATATATAAGGTTGTAACTTTACCTCTCTCCTGGTGTGGGAATGCCGCAACTCGAAGGTCTTGAAGGCGCATCGTCTTGAGGCAGCCCGATGCGTCACTCGAAGATCTATTGCATGTAACAGAAGGACACATGAGTTACTTATATGACGTAGGAAATCTATTAATTTGTGGGTATAATTAAGGTCTTGATAGCTCATCGTCTTGAGGCAGCCAAACGCGTCGCTTGTAGATCTATTTCATGTCATGGAAAGACACATGAGTTAAATAATTAATGTAGGAAATCTGTTACTTTAAGGTAATATTTTTAATATATAAGGTTGTAACTTTACCTCTCTCCTGGTGTGGGAATGCCGCAACTCGAAGGTCTTGAAGGCGCATCGTCTTGAGGCATCACGATGCGTCATTCGAAGATCTATTGCATGTAACGGAAGGACACATGAGTTACGTATATGACGAAGGAATACCATTCATTTGTGGTCATAATTAGGTCTTGATGGCTCATCGTCTTGAGACAGTACAACGCGTTGCTTAAAAATCTATTTTATGTAACGGAAGGACACATAGGTTACGTATATGACGTAGGAAATCTATTACTTTGAGGTTATAATAGAAATATATTAGGTTGTAACTTTACCTCCCTGCTGGTGTGAGATTACTGCAACTCGAAGGTCCTGATGGCGCATCGTCTTGAGGCAGCCCAACGCGTCACTTGTAGATCTATTACATATAACAGAAGGACACATACATACTCTGAAAACTTCACCACAGTTAGTGCTGAGTTAGTGCTAATACGTGCCGTTGGAATTACAGTTTGTGCTGCACTAATACTGTAGTTATTGATAAAAAACTGTGGGGGGGCTAACTTCACGCAGCCCCCCCCCCATGTTAGTACTTACTCTCAAACCTTCACCAGAGTTAGTGCTGAGTTAGTGCTAATAATAGCCGTTGGAATTATAGTTTGTGCTGCACTAATACCGTACAGTTATTAATAAAAAACTGTGGGGGGGGCTAACTTCACGCTACTCCAAATATCAGCACTAACTCATAATACTTCACCACAGTTAGTGCTGAGTTAGTGCTAATACGTGCCGTTGGAATTACAGTTTGTGCTGCACTATTTAATTTACTATTAATTTACTATTTTAATAATTGCTTGCGACGGCCTTAATGTAGCTAAAAAGAGTATAGATTTAGGTATTGGTATGGGGTTTAGAAGGCAATTTTTGTTTTAAAAGTAATGTGCGCTACAGCTTGATTATGTTCTCAAACAATTCCACATGATTACAAACATTAGAGGGAAGTGTAGGATGTACACATATCAATATTAACATATTCCTTTATTGATTTTACAAAAAAATAATAATAGGCAACAATAATATATAATATTGAAACTTGGTTATAGACAAAATATGAACAATGTAGGTTAAGTTTCATAGTGAAATAAAATAACACATACGGAATCACTTGTCTTTAACAGTACAACATGTAAACATAAACACTGGTTTAAAAATGTACACATGTTTTTATTTACACAATAAGAGCTAATAATCACTATCATTTCGTGCGTTACGAATAAACCTTATATTAAGAATAGAATGTCTGGGCAACAAACAAGCAATAAGCTCGTTTTATTGCATTTATACCATTACATTGTTCGATTGCAAACAATAACAAAGAATACAAATAAAGATTGAAACACAGTAGTCATTATCAGATTATAAATGAGCTGTATCTATTTTTCTCACAACAATATCTGCATTATAATATAAAAACAATTTTTTTTTTTTTTTTTAATCGGCCTCCTCCATCCCCATAGCCGTCCATCTCCGCCTTCTCCACCGCGGAGCAAAGAAAATAAGGAGCACACCAGCGATTGTGTCTAGAGTGAGTCTATTTGACGGCCTTGCCAAACCGTTAGATAGACTATATATAATACAAGAGTAAGATTAACTTTTCGATTTACAAACAGATTCTTTGAAATTTCTAGCACGAGTACTGAGCACATAACTATTTCCATACCCTACTTCTACACACCACACACAATAAAACTAACTACATCTACCACACAACACTACATAACACTACAATAGCGCTGTGCTGTGTACACGTGCAATATTTACTCGCGAGCTAAAACACACTATGAGAATATCGTGCAAATATACGCATCAAAGCGCGTGTGTACCAACGTTTGCCGAACTAGTATTACATTTATTGTACGTTTAAAACAAAACTAATGCACTCCTTTTACAATGTTAAAATAGTTTGCTCCACGGTGGGTTTTTATGTTTATTTATTTATTTATTTATTTATTTATTTATTTACAAACATTTATTTATTTATTTATTTATTTATTTATTAACATTTATTTATTTATTTACTTACTTACTAACTTACTAACTTACTATCTTACTTACTGATTTACTTAATTACTTACTAACTGACTGACTGACTTATTTACTCACTCACTTACTCACTTACTTACTTTCTTACTCACTTACTTACTAACTTACTAACTTACTAACTCACTCACTCACTCACTCACTCACTCACTCACTCACTCACTCACTCACTCACTCACTCACTCACTCACACACTCACTCACTCACTCACTCACTCACTCACTCACTCACTCACTCACTCACTGACTTTCTTACTTACTTACTTACTTACTTACTTTCTTACTTACTTACTTACTTACTTACTTACTTACTTACTTACTTACTTACTTACTTACTTACTTACTTACTTACTTACTTACTTACTTACTTACTTACTTACTTACTTACTTACTTACTTACTTACTTACTTACTTACTTACTTACTTACTTACTTACTTACTTACTTACTTACTTACTTACTTACTTACTTACTTACTTACTTACTTACTTACTTACTTACTTACTTACTTACTTACTTACTTACTTACTTACTTACTTACTTACTTACTTACTTACTTACTTACTTACTTACTTACTTACTTACTTACTTACTTACTTACTTACTTACTTACTTACTTACTTACTTACTTTTTTACTTTCTTACTTACTTACTTACTTACTTACTTACTTACTTACTTACTTACTTACTTACTTACTTACTTACTTACTTACTTACTTACTTACTTACTTACTTACTTACTTACTTACTTACATACTTACTTACTTACTTACTTACTTACTTACTAACTTACTTACTTACTTACTTACTTACTTACTTACTTCTTAACTTACTTACTAACTTACTTACTTACTTACTTACTTCTTTACTTACTTACTTACTTCTTTACTTACTTACTGACTTCTTTACTTACTTACTCACTTACTCATTTACTTTCTTACTTACTTACTTACTCACTTACTTACTGACTTACTTACTCACTTACTCATTTACTCACTTACTTACTTACTTACTAACTCACTCATTTACTCACTTACTCACTTACTTACTAACTTACTTACTTATTTTCTTACTTTCTTACTTACTTACTTACTTACTTACTTACTTACTTACTTACTTACTTACTTACTTACTTACTTACTTACTTACTTACTTACTTACTTACTTACTTACTTACTTACTTACTTACTTACTTACTTACTTACTTACTTACTTACTTACTTACTTACTTACTTACTTACTTACCTACTTACTTACTTACTTACTTAATTACTTAATTACTTACTTACTGACTTACTTACTTACTTACTTACTTACTTACTTACTTACTTACTTACTTACTTACTTACTTACTTACTTACTTACTTACTTACTGACTTACTAACTGATTTACTTTCTTACTTACTTTCTTACTTACTGACTTATATGACGTAGGAAATCTATTAATTTGTGGGTATAATTAAGGTCTTGATAGCTCATCGTCTTGAGGCAGCCAAACGCGTCGCTTGTAGATCTATTTCATGTCATGGAAAGACACATGAGTTAAGTAATTAATGTAGGAAATCTGTTACTTTAGGGTAATATTTATAATATATAAGGTTGTAACTTTACCTCTCTCCTGGTGTGGGAATGCCGCAACTCGAAGGTCTTGAAGGCGCATCGTCTTGAGGCACCCCGGTGCGTCACTCGAAGATCTATTGCATGTAACAGAAGGACACATGAGTTACGTATATGACGAAGGAATACCATTCATTTGTGGTCATAATTAGGTCTTGATGGCTCATCGTCTTGAGACAGTCCAACGCGTTGCTTAAAGATCTATTTTATGTAACGGAAGGACACATAGGTTACGTATATGACGTAGGAAATCTATTACTTTGAGGTTATAATAGAAATATATTAGGTTGTAACTTTACCTCTCTCCTGGTGTGGGAATGCCGCAACTCGAAGGTCTTGAAGGCGCATCGTCTTGAGGCAGCCCGATGCGTCACTCGAAGATCTATTGCATGTAACAGAAGGACACATGAGTTACTTATATGACGTAGGAAATCTATTAATTTGTGGGTATAATTAAGGTCTTGATAGCTCATCGTCTTGAGGCAGCCAAACGCGTCGCTTGTAGATCTATTTCATGTCATGGAAAGACACATGAGTTAAATAATTAATGTAGGAAATCTGTTACTTTAAGGTAATATTTTTAATATATAAGGTTGTAACTTTACCTCTCTCCTGGTGTGGGAATGCCGCAACTCGAAGGTCTTGAAGGCGCATCGTCTTGACGCAGCCCGATGCGTCACTCGAAGATCTATTGCATGTAACAGAAGGACACATGAGTTACGTATATGACGAAGGAATACCATTCATTTGTGGTCATAATTAGGTCTTGATGGCTCATCGTCTTGAGACAGTACAACGCGTTGCTTAAAGATCTATTTTATTTAACGGAAGGACACATAGGTTACGTATATGACGTAGGAAATCTATTACTTTGAGGTTATAATAGAAATATATTAGGTTGTAACTTTACCTCCCTGCTGGTGTGAGATTACTGCAACTCGAAGGTCCTGATGGCGCATCGTCTTGAGGCAGCCCAACGCGTCACTTGTAGATCTATTACATATAACAGAAGGACACATGAGTTACATAAATGACGTAGGAAATCTATTACTTTTTGGTAATAATAAAATTATTTTGGTGTTTCTTTACCTCTTTTGTGGTTTGGGATTACTGCAACTCGGGAGCTGTTGTGTGATGGCGCATCGTCTTGTGTAGTATGCATCATTATTACTATCATTATTATTATTATTTTTATTATTATTATTATTATTATTATTATTATTAATATTATTATTATTATTATTATTTTATTTTTATTTATTTTTATTTTTAAATCGGCCTCCTCCATCCCCATAGCCGTCCAACTCCGCCTACACCGCGGAGCAAAGAAAATAAGGAGTCTGAGTCTAGAGCGAGTCTATTTGACGGTCGGGCCCAACAGTCAGATAGACATAATACAAGAGTGTAATTCACTTTTAAAACTCATTCTTTGAACTTTTTACCACGAGTACTGAGCACATTACTATTTCAACTCTACTTCTATACAAACAACACACTGCTACTACTAACTACAGCTACCACACAATACAACTAACTACATCTACTACACATTACTACATACACTACAATAGCGTTGTGCTGTGTACACGTGCAATATTTACTCGCGAGCTTAAAGCAAGATTAGTAAATCGTGCAAGTATACGGATCAAAGCAAAAAACGCGCTTTTGTGCCAAGTTTGGCATAACAAGTCTGTATTAATTAAATTATTTTTTAAGCAAAACTAATGCACTCCTTTTACAATATTTGAATAGTTTGCTCAGCGGTGTTTTTGTATTATTATTTTTGTTTTTTGTTACATTTTTTGTAAGGCTTTGCCTTATTATTTACATAAGTTTTTCCACTCTTCGTCGATGAAATATTCGAGCCTCCCTGGCTGCTCCAAGTTTTCGTCTTCAAATCTAAAGAAAAAATCAATCTTCAGATTTGATTCAATTGAAAATAATAACTAAGCAATCACGTAAATTTTGTGAAAGATTAGTGTTTTGCTTTGTATAGCCTGTAAGCAATTCAATCGACACTTCTTCTTTATAGGTAGTTGAAATTGTTTAGGCCGTGAAATTAATCTAGAATTTGTATTACTTGTTTTTAAAACTAACACAAGATTTAAATAGATATTACTCTTGATATTTTGGGAAGATTTTAATCTACTCTCATGACTTAATTCACTTTTTAAACGGCACATAGTGTTCTTGATATATTCTTAAAAAAGTTGAATGTATTAAAGTATCTAGATTCTGGACTAACCTTTTGTATTAAACATGTTACACAATAGTTACGCACCGTAGAGTACTTTGAGACTTTATTGCATCCCGATAACAAAAAATTGCAATGAATAATACATTTTGTTGACTAGGTAAGTACATAAATTAATGATATTCACAAGAATTGTTTCCAACTTTTCCTTGATCGTGAATTTATACACAAACTGTTGGAGTTATTCGTCCCAATACAAACAGGTAAGTGTGCTGTACCGCCTTAAAGAAATAACAAATATGATCACATCTACGCAGTTAAGTTATCTAGTTCCTAACTCATTACACATCATATCAATGCAGGAATAGTTTTGTCGCCGTAGATACAACGATTGTAATTTGCAACATACTCACCCCACGCTGTCTTGTCCCATGCTGACGTCACGGTGAACTAGACCCAATGTACATGAGCGCGTTCTCTGCGAAGATCTGCCTCGTGTTTGGTGAGAGTTGGAGGAAGTCTCGAAGATATCCATCGACGTCGTCTGCAACTGCAATACAAATCAAACATCAATGATACAGGTAAAAAAGCTACCAAACTTTAAAAGGTATGATAATTGAGGATAATTTATTTTTAATTGTATTCACCCGGCATGGTGTGTCGACATCTCAATGGGCGAAGTGGACCCTCCACTTCTTCTTCTTGCTTCATGGGGTGATGCCTGAGTGCTCCATGGAAGAGATCCACTCGTCACCTGCCGAGAAGACGCGGCGGGTCGCTGAGTGCTCTGCTGTCTGTCTGCTGCATGGAAGAGATCGAGTCCTCATCTCTCAAGACGATAAGACGCTGCCTATAGGCATGGGTGGAAACTGTGCCGAGCGGTTGATTGCGAGCAAGAAACCAAAGGGCTAGGGTTCCCCGCGTAACTACTGTTACGTTGGTCTTACCGTGCAAGCACCGCCCCCGGCAGCTGAAACTTAGTTCCCCCCGACACACAATAGCACCCACCCACCCACCGTCCACTCGATTCAGTGCCCCTCCAGCCATGGCGAACGCTCATCTTCCTGGCAGTGACGAGTCGATCTGCTCCATGCAGCAGAGAGCCAGCAGGCCACTCAGAGACCTGCCGCATATCCTTGGTAGCTGACGAGTCGATCTGCTCCATGCAGCAGAGAGCCAGCAGGCCACTCCGCCATGCATCTTCTTCACAGATGAAGAGTCGATCTCTTCCATGCAGCAGTCCTGTTGGAAAGGATCATAAATAACTATTGGTTCTATAGTTGTCCCGAAAGAACCTTACAGATGCTTTTGTCATAGACGAATCATTCGGGGTAATTCAAAATATTGTCTGAAATAACTGGTTTATAAATTATAAAATACCTAATGGTATTCATTTAAGAATTGGCCACATACGGAAAGGACGATGTAATTTTGACCAGTCATATAGGTTCCTCCACTAACGTAGACTGCCGAGCAGTTAACGAGAAAAACGTAGCTGTTACGCAAGCTTTCGAACCCTCTAATCTGCTCTAACCATCGGTAACTAGTGTTTCAGAGGAGAGTAGTCACCCACGCACCACCTGACCCAGCCGACCGCGGCTAAACCGT
Source organism: Isoperla grammatica (assembly GCA_945910005.1). Lineage (NCBI taxonomy): Eukaryota > Metazoa > Arthropoda > Insecta > Plecoptera > Perlodidae > Isoperla > Isoperla grammatica. The sequence goes on along the minus strand of OX246749.1, from coordinate 25,728,794 downwards.
TAAAATATTTTTGCGCCACTTACTATTAAAACAAAATGCAGTGCAAGTTTGGATGTCACATTAAACATAGCCCCCCCCCCCCCCCCAATACTGGTCGTCGATTATGAGTTCAATGATGGTTAATTCAGTCATGCCGGGCAGGCGGGCAATGTAATATTTACCTCTCTCCTGGTGTGGGATTACTGGAAGGCTGGAACTCTGGAACTCGAAGGTCTCGTGTGATGGGGCTCCATTGTCTGCATGGCAGCCCAACCCCGAGCTTAGTTACTCGCTGTAACAGGACGCTTGAGTTACAGACATGCTTGGAATATTCAGTGCGAACTAATTAAATACTTCTGAATACTTAAAAGAAGTAGTATTAAAAATCGTAACAATGTTGAATATGAATTAGTATGATGCATGAAACGAAGTGGGAGGTTGCCAGAAAGATTACCAACGTGCCCAAACACACAAGATGTTATGGTAACGTATGTGTGTCACAAGTAGTAAACCCTACAATGTGGATAAACGTAATTATAACAATGCCATACAGTACGCATCAAGATTGATCTTAATTGTCATTATTTTTCAATGTTGGTACGATACTAGTGTGCGTGGGTGTGCGCGAGTGAGTGTGCGTGATGTGCGTTGCGTGCATGAGTGTGCATGAATGTGCGTGTGTGCGTATGTGTAAGTTGTTTTTGTTTTTTGTTTTCTTACATTTCTCTTGTTACTTTAAGTTATAACACTAGTCTAGTGTGACTTGTTGCATTGTATTGTATTGCAAGCTGTTATTATATTGTATTGCACTAGTGGGTCGCTGACCCGTTGTCAATAAAGATCCAATCAATTAATCAATCCCTTTGTAAAATACACAAATCTTCTTCTAGAAATCCCAGGAACATATAATTATCTATTGTCTAAAGTAAATCATTTAATTTATACTTAATTGCAGAGTTACACAATATGCATTTTGTCTTTCCAGTGTAATTCTATGTTATGGGACGTACACTACTACAGACACATGCCTGGAAACAAACTATCTGGTATTCATTGTTGTCAAAACTTCTGACAAATTACACTTTTACCCATTATTTTCTGAATTTCTATTAAACTAAATATGTTGTATTGCTTTAATAATGAATGTGTACACGTATTATTGTTGATATTTGAAACTATAATGTCTTTTGAATTATATGAGTGAAATAATGGTAATCGAACATTTGTTTATTTTGATTGAGATTGGTTGTGACAGTCAATAGGCCTAGCGATAATCTACGTCATAGGTTTGTGGTTTACCAGAGAACCGCTAGATCGCTCCACTAGCGCTCGCGTTGTCAGACGAGTGGGCGTGGGGTGGGGGTACAAACATTAGACAGTTCTCCCTTGCTAAAGTGTATTCCAACGAATGAATTCACTGACGTAGCCGCATTTCCCCTCCGACCCCGCCAAGGGTCTTCTCCCACTACTCGGCCGCGCGGCGAGTTCGAGGGACTGACCGTAAATTATTCCTGTCAAGATGCCCTCTATTCAGTCTCTATTGATACAGTTAATCGCTTCAGTAACACATACAAAATCTACAGATTCAAAATTTCTTAACTTTTAACCAATTATTTGGATTCTTGAATAAAAATCAACACGTTTTTATGTTTGAAACGTCCCAATAGACCGACTACATCACAAGAAGATAATACTGACACTTCAATACGGTATGAATAACTTCTTTAGATGTCGTAACCGATTAATCACAACACATACGTTAATTGGTTTCGGAAAGTGGCATAATAGGCATAATGGGCATAATAGGCCTATAGATGGAAGATGATCCAAGGTATAATACGTAAATTATGATGATCATTCTTTCAAAGTCGAAAACGGCGAACCATCGGCAAATCCCAAATCGCACGTGCGGAATAAGCGGGTCAGTCACCTCTAACTGACCAACCCTTCCTTACACAATTGTCACATCACTGTTACTCATCAACGCATTCTTTTGTCACTCGTCCTACCCCTTAGTATATTTTAAAAGAAAGTTGAATGTCCCGCGATACACCTGTAAGTGACTTGGCGACATCGAAAAATGACATCTGGCAGAGAAACAACATCTTCAATGCTCTTTTGTTAAATAATTGCCTTTTGTTGGAAAGATTAGTCGACGGTTTCGTGTCTTCGACGTGAGACGACGGATTTAATGTTTATTGTACAACTAAATTATAATAATCTTCTCGTGCGTGGGTGTGTATCAGCAGAGTGCATAAGACTGAGGTCCGTACGAATTCAGAGTCGATAATTAATTGCATTAGAACTCAACACTATTTGCTAGGGTTTTTTTGTATGGAAAATATCACGTATACAATAATTAGCAACAGTTTATACAGATTTCCAATGGGGTAGGGGTCGACTAACAACACTTGTATTCACACTATATGGCTCATAAATTGCAAACAAGTTTCTATTTTAGTGTGCGAATGCCTTCGTGCATGATCTGTGAATTGTTATGTATACCAAGTTTAGTTATTTATTTAGGCCTATTTGTTTATTGCATAACATCAACTCTCAACAGGTACAGAACCCACAAATGACGAATAATACAAACATGGTTTAATTAAGCACTGAAGATAAATATAAACAAATGAACAAATGAGTGATAAAAACATATAACAAACACCATGACGGAAACTGTCAGTCAATAAAAAAATGAGTTAAAACTTTACACATGTCGCAGAATTTCCTGTTTTAAATAATAAAACAAAATAAATAAAATAAAAATAAATTTGTATTTATAATTTACAATAATTTATAATAACTCCTAAGTAATGCATTTCTATAGTGACTGAGAGTATACGGCAAAGTAGTGACTGTTTCTTATTTATGAAGCTGTTGGCCTATTAGGACGATTTAAACATGGAAACGTATTGGTTTTTATTCAAGAATCCAAATAACGTGTTAAAACTTACGAAATAATGAATCTGTGGATTTTGTATGTGTGACTACAGTATGAATAGAGGACATTTACAACAGGACAGGACAGGTATAATTTACGAGCAGTCTCTCACTCTGAGCGCGCGGCCTTGTGGTGGGGGAAGACCCTTGGCGCGCATAGCAGTTGCGTGCAAAAACGGCAGTGAATTCATTCGGTGGAATACACTTTAGTGAGTGTTGTTTTGGTTTGTTTGGGATGTTTTGCTCTTTTAATCGCGGTTAATACATTGCAAATCTTCAAGCTGCCTACATAACATTGTAGTTACGGCATTTGTAACTCAGACTCAAGATATAAACACAAGGAATTGATGAAAAACGTGTATTTCATTCCGTTTCCAAAGCCCACTATCTGCATGAAGAAGTGTGCGACATGGGTAAAAGCTTGTTACCGCGTTGGTTTTACCGTGGATAATATTAAAAGGAAATCATCATTCATTTGAAGGTAGATTAGTGACAGGGAAATTGTTATACAATCTGGTTTGTTAGGTAAACTAGAGAGAGGGTATGTTATATTAGCTGATAGAGGTTTCACCATTCAAGACCTCCTTGTCCCCATTGGATGCTCTGTAAATTTCCCCCCATTTCTGAGAAAGCGCAATCGTTTATCTCAAAAAGAGGTGAATTCTACACAAAGATTGCATCGACTCGTATTCATGTGGAGAGGGCCATTGGCCGGATAAAGGAGTTTCGTTTACTACAAAAAGTCATTCCTTTGAACCTACTCCCAGTACTGTCACAAATGATCTTTGTGGCAACTTTGACGAGCCACTCGTTATATAAGATGCAGACAGGATATCTGTGTTGTTACAATTATTTCAACAGTAGGCGTGTGGAACTAATGCACTGTCCTGATTTGTCTACTTTATTGTGTTACCATGTCATACATACATATAATAAATCAACTTTTGTCTTACACAAACATGTTGTTGCTTACCACATCCCTGAAGGCCCTACCATTAATCACCAATAGGCTGGATTTCCAAGATGCTCCGAACACACTTTGCATAATATGCTGCTAGGCCTAAAGTTCAATGCTCACTTGTAAGCTTCATTTCACAATTAACTCAATATCGGCATGGTTAGTTCTGTGCAGCTTTTTACCGTAACTTACATCCAATTGAAGCATGTCAGAAAGGTACAAAACCTAAATTCCTAAACCTTACTCATTATATTTATCTAATGGGATAACATAGGTATTTTAGGGGTTTACTTAACAATGCCTCGAGCTATTGTACTTCGAGTAGAGAAAGCCGCCTTGGCAGTTTTTTCTTTTCTTTCTTCGTTTTTTTCTTCTTTTTTCTTTTTATTTTTTTTTTATTTTTTTATATGTTGAATTTCCACTTCATTTGATTTTATTTTATTTCTCAATTATTTTTTCTTGTTTTTGATTATATTTTATATAGTTCAGTAGTTTGTTTTGTTTTTGTTGTTATTGTTATTTATGATTTCTTTACTATTAATTGTTTGCATAGCTTAGTTTTATTTAAGTTCCTCCTTTGTAAATCAGTTTTAATAATTGAATAGGATAGATATTAAATAAATAAATAAATAAATCTCATCTCAAACAGCTCGGGCATTAAATAGTTGCGCTGAACATTACCAAGGGTTCTAATAAGAGATGTACCAAGTGTGTGGTCAAGAACGATCCTTTCACCTGCAAGTTTGTCTCTTGTTTAAACAATAAAATCACACCATTTAACATTCATCACTAGCAGATACACAGGCCGTAGGCCTACCTGATAAGAGCTAGGTTCAAGCCATTTAGGAAAAATGATTTCACTGTGTAGAAAATACGTTTTGAAATTGTAATAAAAATAGCTAATAAGCTATTTGTATAAGATCGGACTTTGTGCCTCCCCTACGCAGGTTACGGCATTCCAACCAGCGTTTTAATTGTACATCGTGCATTTGTGCAGGTCACTGTAAATTATTTTCGCGCCTGGCACATCATCTTCAGTTAATTCTATTTGAAGATTCGACATGATTTCAGTAAGTAAAGCTATAATAAATAAATAAACAAACACGGTTCCCCATTGAAACACCGTGTGTCGACGAGCCCAGAACTAGATGTTTGTACCCCCCCCTCAAGCGGCGACTTCTTGAACTGTTTGGCGATCGTGCGACACCTAGCGGTGAATAGCGCACTGAGCTTGTGGCTAGACCTATTGAACTCTGTACCTCTACCGTATCCCCCATTCCCTCATCTACACCTTCCCCTACCTTACCCCTACTGCCGAGATAAGAGAGGACTGGTATTGACAGCGAGGAGACCTGGTCGAGAGCATAGGTCTGATTTGAAATCATGTCTAGCTTTACAGCATACCGGCATAAGTTCGTGGACAAGTTGTATCGAAGCACTAATCGCGACGACTTATTGCGTAGACTGGAGAAGGACTGGGGTTTTTGAATTGTTCTAGTCAGTGTGTGATTTCATCAGATCAGTCGGTTTTTCGTAACACAGTATAATCAGTTTAATCTAAGTGTAACAGTAGAATAAGTGTAATCAGTGTGATCAGTATAATCATTGTAATCTAAGTGTAACAGTGTGATCAGTATAATCAGTGTAATCTAGGTGTAACAGTGTGATCGGTGTAATCAAGTGTATAATAGTGTGATCAGTATGATCAGTGTAATCTAAGTGTAACAGTGTGATCAGTATAATCAGTGTAATCAAGTGTGTAATAGTGTGATCAGTATAATCAGTGTAATCAAATGTGTAACAGTGTGATCAGTATAATCAGTGTAATCAAGTGTATAATAGTGTGATCAGTATAATCAGTGTAATCTAAGTGTAACAGTGTGATCAGTATTATCAGTGTAATCAAGTGTATAATAGTGTGATCAGTATAATCAGTGTAATCAAGTGTATAATAGTGTGATCAGTATAATCAGTGTAATCTAAGTGTAACAGTGTGATCAGTTTAATCAGTGCAATCAAGTGTGTAATAGTGTGATCAGTATAATCAGTGTAATCTAAGTGTAACAGTATGATCCATCGTCATCGCCAATCATCTCTTCATACGTTTGCATCAAGCCCCCCCCCCTCCCCCCTCACCAACGAAACTCGAAGACATCGTTACGAGATCGCCTACATCACCACCACCCATCAACCCGTACCCCACTGGAACCATTGTTGACGCGTTGCAGGACCCGGAGGATGAGTACAAACACAAACCATTGATGTAATTATGAAAAAACTTAACTTAAAGCTGATTCTTGTTTTTACTCCCTTCTTCAAAAATACTTCCACAAACATTTAACGGCCTTTACAATGAATAACAATATTCATTAAAATGATAAAAGAAATTAATACTTTCCATTAAGACTTTTGATTAGCAACGCATATTTGGTTTTGAAAAAGGAGTAAATACATGAGTCAATTGTCAAGTTTTACCATATTTATTTATTTATTTATTTATTTCTATATTGAACACCGACTAGGAACAGGCACGAATATTTTGCGGCTAATTATAACAGGCTAATTATTCAGTAATTAAAGAACATTATATTTATTCGATCAGACAAAAGAACTCTGATAAATAGAACATATTTAATAATCTTTAAACTATTTGGTATTCGTAATGATAACATTGTTGAATATTTGGAACCTTATTGATCTGTGTATCATACGCAAGACTCGCTCGCTACGACATGACGAGTTATGTTGACGGTCGGTGAGTAATCGGACAGTGATAACTGTATGCAGGACTGAGAACGCAGACCATTGTTTTGATTTATAAAGTTGTTGACCTAGTGACATCGCAAGCCAGTAACAGCTGATCTAACGTGGTGGACATTATTTGTTTTGTTTTATTTAATTTATAATATATAATGCGGTACACTTATACATAAAGTGCACCATTTAATAATTATTATGTTTGGTTGTTATGGTCGTGAATGAACAAATAAACGTTGTGCTTATTAGTGTTAGTTCTAGCTACCTATATTAATTTAGTGATAAACATAGTCCATGCCAAAAGTATCGTACTTATAGCCTAATCTAATAGGGTTTGCGGGAGGCAGTTCCCCATATCCCACCCACATGGTCATCTCACTATGATGTCATGCCTGTTCTTTCCCACATAATGATGTGCGGAATTTCTAGCTGACTTTTATGAATGCTAATCTACACCTTAATTTTGAATGTGAATGTTTCTAAAATTTCAAATGTAAAGATGTTTTGTATTGACAACGAATTTAGAAGGACGTCGAAACCTAAAATTATGAGTTTTGCTTTTTGAATGAATTCAGATCATTTTGCCTTACTTGATTTGCCCAATTGGTAAAGATTTCCAACAACGATTAAATAATGAAAAGCTGTATCGGATATCCACGGCTTCGAAACGAAAGCTTACGATATAATATATGCAACAATACAACTCCTTATATTGAAGATTGAATCTAGAATTGTTAATTATAAAAAGTCAGTAAAACAAGCAATTATTTTTTATGTCAGCAAGGACAGGTACTCGCTCCCGGCTCCAATGTAGTGAATGTTTTTTAGTGACTTGACTTACCTCTGGCCTAATGTGACGTCACGCGATAGGTCGCTATTACTGTGAGGCGACCGAGGTAGGCGTAGAGCTTGGGAAAATTCACCGTCGGCTGTAAAACATCAACAACACTTGAGTTACAAAAAATAATCTGTTAATTGCAACAATGTTAACGTTTAACCCACATACATAGTAGATGGGTTTACCCCCACAATAGCCGACCAACAATATACAATAGGGCATCGACATTCAATCATAACATAAACAGTGAGTAGGTAAATAGTTTGTAATGCTTATTGTAATGCTAATGCTTATTAGGAGAATCAGAGCACAAGATATGTATATTAAACTTCCCAAAGTTATATCAAACAAAGAAGCTTATTAACTTTTTGATGTATACCTTATGGTCTAAAAGCTCGAAAATTCAGTAAGGTTTGCCAATAACGGATATAGAACCGGCGACTTTGCGGTGATATTTTATCAACAATGTATCAGCTTCATACCAGACGATTCTGTGAATTTATATTAGATTAGTGGTTCTTTAAAACATGTTCTTTTTCTTTATAAAACAAGTTATCTCAAATTGATAAAACATGAACCGATTATTAACGATGTATAGAGGTAGATAAAACTTTATCTGAACAAACCACCGCCTGGACACAAAAAACGATAATGGCGGCTCATAACACACAAATACTCACAATTAAATGTTAACATTTTTCATACATCTTATAAGTTTTTTGTACGGAAATAAACTATAATGGACAGTAGCTGATTACCAGTAAGTAGGTTTCTGATTAAAATTAAACTCTGTATTACGACAATTTAAGGTTAGTGTCGAAAGTTGATCTTACCACCAAAAACTAAGATGGCGGCTCGTAATAATGCAAAATAGGAAATATCTCAATTTGATATTAACACATCATCTATTTCATAAATAGTTTTTTAAACTCTTTCTCTTTAAATAACTTATGAACTGATAATAAGCATGATTAACATATCTTTTAGTAACATTAAACACTCTGACCTACGCAAAAACGTATTTCCAGGGTTGAGTTTACCGTAGGCCGACCATGTTTCGCGAAAAAACGAACAAAGAATCTAGCCGTTTAATGTTAAATATCTACTAACGAGTGTAACTGATGCATCTTGTCCAGAGATAGGCTACTATAAATTGTGTATGTTCATGTATAGGCCTACATCAAACACAATTATGTGGACTTACCGTCATTGAGTGTTTGACGCCTCCAAGTTCTACGCCACTGCGAGTATTGTGAAGCAGCTTTTCGTCACTTTGAAGTAGAACTCTTTCATGAATCAGAAATTATGGTTTACTGTTCATAATACGATTCTGAACTATTGTTACACCAAACAAATTCATCACAAAATATACGTTGTGCAATGTACATCCTTCCACAATGAGAAGCAAGGAAACAATATGGCGCTCAGCTAAAAAACCCCTTAGAAATGCGCGGGAGTTGCTCTGATTGGTCTAGCCACCCCACGTGATCTGCAACGGTCTTTTTAGATGACGTCAATGCTACCGCAATGCGAGAGTGGGAGTGAGCGGGGTTTTTATCACGATGTGTTGAGAAGGCGGTGTCTTAATTTATCAAGGGAGAACTTCTTTATCGACTATGCGTTAAGAATAGCGCGCAAACCACTTGACAAGTTTACCAATTTCATGAATATAGAAACATTTTTAAAACTTCACGAGTACGACGGTTTTGTTTTTAGATTTTAATTGTTTATTTCTATATATTAGGTATTATATTTTACATCTTGTATTTCGTCAACAGTGTTATCATTCAAAACAATCCATTATGTATACAGATGCAAACACTTAATGGCTTTCATACCCGAGCCAGGGTTCGAGCTGGAGCGGAGGAAATAACGCCAAATCGACCACGGCCACTACGCCAGCTGAACTGTTTTAATTGTGAAATATTAGTAAATCACAAAGTTTCGCAATTATTTTACCACCAGGGAAGACTAAAGTTTTGATAGTTTTGGTGACATGGGTTAAATAGTGGTCAGTTGCGCTTACGCAGGCTACAATAGTAATGTGACCTAACGTCACCCATTATTTCTGGTTTTATTTCCAAACAGTTTGTCAATTATTTAAAAAATCTCATCTCTTTTTGGAACCCTCTGCTAGGCGCAGGGGCGGACAGGCCCACCGGGCAACCGGGCAAATGCCCGGTGGCCTGCCTGTTTTGGCCCAAATTTGGCCTGGTCCGACTGGAACAGGCATAAACTAAACTGCCTGGCGCCGGCGGTAAGTTGCCGTGCTGGCGGCGCTGCCCACCGTGTACCTTTGAGTGAAGAAAACACTAATACTAAAAAAAATCGGATAGTGGTGTGCGCTGCCCGGCATAGGCGTGCGCAGGAGGGGGCAAAGGGGGCAGTTCCCCCCCCCCATTAGGATATGTGTTTTTTTGTAGAATGAGGCATTAGATTGGAAAATCATATTTAGTGGCGCTTTGCTCGCAGTCACAATACAGTAGAAATGTCTATAAATATATTCCTCAAACTTTCACTGTTTCTCCAACTGCCTTGCCCGTATGGCCCGGGAAAGAATAGGTCCAGGGACAGTGCCTGTCGTAAGAGGCGACACAAATGATGACGTATATGACATAATGGTTCTAATTTTATCTGAAGTCCTAGATTGGTTTGACTTTGGAATGAGCTGACCGGAGTCAACATCACCTGTTGCCCTAACACCAAAATTTTGACTTTGTGACTGACCACTATACCATCACTTTGTAACAATGATATCACTGATAAAATTAAACCATTCAACAGACAACCTGTACTCCTCCTAAAACGCTTAAAAACACATTAAAAAGCGCCTGTTTTAAAAAAATCGCCTGCGGCGCTTTTTTGTAGTGGGTATCCCCCCCCCCCCACACCTGGAGGGTGAGGGGCGCCGCCGGGAAGTACTTTAGCCGGGAATTTATTGTGCCCCCCCATTGATCAACCTCTGCGCACGCCTCAGCGCTGCAGTCCCTCCCACAGAACAATGTAAGTTTTTGCTGACAATTTTATATTCTTTACCAATTATGTATAACACTATGTTACTGTTAAGAAGATATAGATTTCACGATAAACTTTCGCTTTCCATTGTCAATAATATACTTAAAAATCAATGGGCTTACATGTGCAAATTTGAAATTTAAATTTCTTTAAATCCGAGTACCTCCCCCCCCCCCCCAACCTTCCGTTACGATATTTCAAGGTTTAAATTACATTGTAGAATCGTTGGATTTCGGTGTAACTTTATCTCATTCTCATCAGTCGTTAGACAGTGTTCCAATCTTCTTGCTGGTGTTTTTCTACTTTTAACCGTCGAAAACTATAGTATTTCGGTAGTGCATTCAGCCTGCTATGTTTTTTTCTAAAACGCACCAAATGCCTTCTAAAAGCCTGATTTGAAAAAATTTCGCCTGCGGCGCTGTTGTTGGGGGGCTATGGCCCCCCAAACCCCCCGTGCCTGGCCTGACCAAAAGGTTGCCCGGCCTGGAATTTTTTCCCAGTCCGCCCCTGGCTAGGCGTATGTTTATAAATAGAAAACACCTTTGTAACAATTGAAAAGCCAGCCATGACATAGTAACATGTTCGTACAAAGTCTCGTGCAACCACAATACTTGACCTACTTTGCCGTGGATACGAGTTTTCAGGTTACATTTTGTATAAATGGGGTCAATGACAGTAAATGACACCTTTTGTATATAAATAGTGTATGGTAACAATATTCTGGTTTAGTAGTATTGACGTATTAAATGCAAAGTAAGTGAAAACACTGCACACTGCACACTGAGCTATTTTAAAATAATATAATTTTGCGTATTTATTTAATTTTGCGGGCAGCCCTGCCCAGGGATTCATGACTCTATAAATGAATAAAAAGATATTGTAGTATTTTATTTTTAGTGTTTTGTCTTGTTTTTAATGTCTGAAAATTGTTTTGTCTCAAATTATTTCACGTTGGGACTGAGGAAAACCTTGGAAATACATTCAATCATGTATATGCACTGTTTGCCTATATTTGACCCTGTATAAATGAAAAGATAAATAAAAAAACAACTGAACGATAACGGGTATAGAACCGGCGACCTCGTGGTAATATATTCTCAGTTTATTTCATTAGAATCAAGAATTGTTGGTTCGTTAAAAATATGCTCTTTAGAAACTAGTTTTATCAAATTGACAAATCATAGACCGATTGTTAACGTTGTATAGCGGTGGATAATACTTTATCTGAACGAACCACTGTCTAGACACAATTATACTAGCATTTAAGACTGACCTTATACACAAAAACAAAATTGCGGCTCAAAGCATACCAATACTCACAATTTATAGTTTACGTTTTACATACATCTTATAAGGAGTTGTTTTGTACGGAAGTAAACTATAATGGACTGTCGATGATTAACAGTAAATAGACATCTGACCTAAATTAAACACAATATTTATGGTTCATTTCGAAGGTGGACCTACCCGTAAAAAACTAAAATGGCAGCACAGGAAAAAATCACTATTTGATATAAAGATTTCTCGTACATTTTCTAAAGAGTTTTCAAATATAGAAACTAATGGACTGATGACTAGCACATTGTTTTTATATATTTTAGTAAAATTAAACTCTGCCCCTACACAAAAACTCCTTTCCAGGGTTGAGCCTACCGTACCAGCAAATAACTAAACAGGAGCACTTCACGCCAAATAGCGAACCAAGAACCTAACAGTTCAATGTTTAATATCTCCTAGCGTGTGTAATTGATGAATTTTGCCCAGAGATTCTTTAAACTCTAAAATATATACTGGACTTACCGTCATTGAGTGCTTGAGGCAGCCTAGTTCTACGCCACTGTGATTATTGTGTAGCAGGATTTTCGTCACTTGAAAGTAGAACTCTTTATCATGAATCAGAAATAATGGTTTTCTGTCAATAATACGGTGCTATGGTTATTGTTGCACCAGTAACAATCAAATCAATCACAAATGTACTTGTGGTTAAACAGACGTTGTGCAATGTACGTCCTTCCAGCTAAAACAAGCAGACAATATGGCGCCCAAGATCCGACCGGAAACCTTCTTTCACCTCGAACAATTTACTCTCGATTTTTTAGAGACCCCTGATTGGTCTGATGTTGGTTTGGAAACCCCGTAGTAAGTTTTTTGGAGACCTCTGATTGGTCGGATGTAGGTGGCGCGGGAAACAACTACCCCACGTGATCTGTAGTGGTCTTTTTAGATGACGTCAATGCTACCGCAATGCAAGGGAGCTCCTCTCAGTGTTATCGACTAGTCAAAAGCTCTACTTAATATGAACTTGTAAATACGTGTTAAGACAGAAAATATTGATATTTGCTGTTTAATAATAGTATTATATAATTATATCGCACTGAATAAATAATACTATTGCATTATATTTCTAGTTTAAGTAAATCTAATTTATTTTTGACTTAATGACACTAGTGTATCAACTGACTAGCCACTACATCCATCCTTGCCATTGAAACGCATTGCAGCCACACTTAGAAATCAAAATAAATCTACAAACTCGTATGTGATAGAAAACATTCTTTTTTTATGTTAGAATATTGTATTTTTTTAATAGTATTGACAAATTATTAATGTATGATGGCTTTGAGGTCCGTTAAGTTAGCCACCCCCCCCCCCCCCCCCCCCCATGTAAGCACAAACTCTCAAAACTTCACCAGAGTTAGTGCTGAGTTAGTGCTAATAAGTGCCGTTGAAATTATAGTTTGTGCTGCTTATTAGCACTAACTCAGCAATAACTCTGGTGAAGGTTTGAGAGTTAGTGCTAACATGGGGGGGGTGCTGCGTAAAGTTAGCCCCCCCCACAGTTTTTTTTATCAATAACTACAGTATTAGTGCAGCACAAACTGTAATTCCAACGGCACGTATTAGCACTAACTCAGCACTAACTGTGGTGAAGTTTTCAGAGTTAGTGCTGATATTTGGGGTAGCGTGAAGTTAGCCCCCCCCCACAGTTTTGTATTAATAACTACGGTATTAGTGCAGCACAATCTATAATTCCAACGGCACTTATTAGCACTAACTCAGCACTAACTCTGGTGAAGGTTTGAGAGTTAGTGCTAACATGGGGGGGGGCTGCGTGAAGTTAGCCCCCCCCCCCCACACTTTTTTATCAATAACTACAATATTAGTGCAGCACAAACTGTAATTCCAACGGCACTTATTAGCACTAACTCAGCACTAACTCTGGTGAAGTTTTGAGAGTTTGTAATAACAATGGGGGGGGTCTCCGTGAAGTTAGCCCCCCCCCACAGTTTTTTATTAATAACTACGGTATTAGTGCAGCACAAACTATAATTCCAACGGCACTTATTAACACTAACTCAGCACTAACTCTGGTGAAGTTTTGAGAGTTTGTGCTAACATGGGGGGGGCTAACTTCACGGACCTCTTATGTTGGACAAATAGCGAAAGCTAAATAAAGATACATTATTATTATTATTATTATTATTATTATTTTTATTATTATTATTATTATTATTATTATTATTATTATTATTATTATTATTATTATTATTATTATTAATGCCATATCATCTCTTTTACTACGAAACGGTTAAATAACATTATTTATGATTACATTTTAAACGACACGCCTTTATCCAGGGTGTATAGAGTAAATGATCTCGGTGTGATTATAACTTCCACATTGTCATTCAATGACCATATGACCAATGTAATTAAGAAGACAGCTAAGATGTTAGGTTTCTTAAAGCGTAATTGCTTTCACTTTTCTAACTCAACAGTACAATATGTATATTCGTCTCTTGTAAGACTTATCTAGAGGATGGGTCAGCAATCTGGAACCCTCAATATAAAACCTGGGAGGACAATGAGGAATGGTTAATTCCTACAAAAACTTGCCGCCTACTAGTGACATTGATTTAGGTATGGACTCTGTTTTACGCGTGAAACATGTCTTAAAATGTCATGTGTAACAACTATATATTGTTTTTTGTCAATGTATATGTATGTTTGATTTGTTTATTATGACTGTCATTGTTATTTCTATTTTTAGCTATAACTATCTTGACTAACCTGTTTTATTGTTAAGTTTTACTGTGTATGTGTTTGTCCTTTGTTGTCTTTATTATATTAACCATTGTGGAGTTGCTCCAATTCTGTGTAAATAAAGGCATAATAATAATATATAAAGTACACAGGCCGGGTTATTGCCATTGTCAAACCTGATGATAAGTTAGTTGCAACCATATTCAAAGGCGCCAGATACACTGGCTGTAGGATTCACTGTTATGACTTCTTAGTTTAACAGAAGAAACGATGAATAAAATATTCCACACAATGAAGGCTACCTTTATGTCTCCACTACAGGTGTAACCGCGTGTCTGCGTTGTGGCCGTGTAATCACGTGCTCGAGCCATGTGTAGTCACGTGCTCGAGCCATGTGTCGTCACGTGCTCGAGCCATGTGTCGTCACGTTCTCGAGCCATGTGTCGTCACGTGCTCGAGCCATGTGTCGTCACGTGCTCGAGCCATGTGTCGTCACGTGCTCGAGCCATGTGTCGTCACGTGCTTGAGCCATGTGTCGTCACGAGCTCGAGCCATGTGTCGTCACGTGCTTGAGTCATGTGTCGTCACGTGCTCGAGCCATGTGTCGTCACGTGTATACCGAGCGCACGTCACAAGACGTCGATGCTCGTACGGCGGAGTTGAAAGAAGTTCATCCTCTCTCTAACCTGATATAAACGATCGCGCAATATCCATCTCTATCAAAACTGCGCGGTTAATAAATCAGATCATCAAGGAACTAGTTCACTTTGATATGCAGATATTTCATTGGCCGATTTATCAACTTATGACAGAAGCAAACCGATATCGGTTCTTTAAAGTCAAATCGGCCCTGTCACTAGAACTATTGGATACTTTGTTAACTCGTTGGTAATAAAGTGGATCTACATAATGCCGTCTCATGATAACAGCTCTCAATGTGTTGCACGTGGGTATATATCACTTCCAGGGTTGCGCTCGCGTCATGGCTTTCATGCACTAGAGACATTGCAGCTGTTTCAACGTCATCCCGTCTCATGATAACAGCTCTCAATGTGTTGCACGTGGGTGTATATCACTTGCAGGGTTGCGCTCGCGCCATCGCTTTCATGCACTAGAGAAATTGCAGCTGTTTCAATGTCATCCCGTCTCATGATAACAGCTCTCAATGTGTTGCACATGGGTGTATATCACTTGCAGGGTTGCGCTTGCGTCATCGCTTTCATGCACTAGAGACATTACAGCTGTTTCAATGTCATCCCGTCTCATGATAACAGCTCTCAATGTGTTGCACGTGGGTGTATATCACTTGCAGGGTTGCGCTTGCGTCATCGCTTTCATGCACTAGAGAAATTGCAGCTGTTTCAATGTCATCCCGTCTCATGATAACAGCTCTCAATGTGTTGCACGTGGGTGTATATCACTTGCAGGGTTGCGCTCGCGTCATGGCTTTCATGCACTAGAGACATTGCAGCTGTTTCAATGTCATCCCGTCTCATGATAACAGCTCTCAATGTGTTGCACGGGGGTGTATATCACTTGCAGGGTTGCGCTCGCGCCATCGCTTTCATGCACTAGAGAAATTGCAGCTGTTTCAATGTCATCCCGTCTCATGATAACAGCTCTCAATGTGTTGCACGGGGGTGTATATCACTTGCAGGGTTGCGCTCGCGTCATGGCTTTCATGCACTAGAGACATTGCAGCTGTTTCAATGTCATCCCGTCTCATGATAACAGCTCTCAATGTGTTGCACGTGGGTGTATATCACTTGCAGGGTTGCGTTTGCGTCATCGCTTTCATGCACTAGAGAAATTGCAGCTGTTTCAATGTCATCCCGTCTCATGATAACAGCTCTCAATGTGTTGCACGTGGGTGTATATCACTTGCAGGGTTGCGCTTGCGTCATCGCTTTCATGCACTAGAGAAATTGCAGCTGTTTCAATGTCATCCCGTCTCATGATAACAGCTCTCAATGTGTTGCACGTGGGTGTATATCACTTGCAGGGTTGCGCTCGCGTCATCGCTTTCATGCACTAGAGACATTGCAGCTGTTTCAATGTCATCCCGTCTCATGATAACAGCTCTCAATGTGTTGCACGTGGGTGTATATCACTTGCAGTTTGTAACAACAGTTGCAAAAGATCATTCTATTATCGTGTGTAACATAGAGATCGCCATTCACCAGGAATATGTGTTTTGCTAAGTACTTGCTAATAAGGGTTTTGCTAACCGAGGAGAAAGATACTCCACAACAGCAATGTTTTGAACATCCGTATTTTTTAAGTGGTTTTAATGCGTTTTAGAAGATGCCACTATAGTAGAAACGTTCAATTAAAGAAGTTACTACTTATGTATCATTATAATAAGAAAACGCTCTGTGTGACGCGTTGATAAGCGAGCGGGTTCATATCTACGAACTCTCTGGCAAAAAGCTAATTAAAACAACGTTTAACAACAATTTTTTCCATTGCTATAACACTTTCCGACATTCTTGAATGCAGTTCGATGTACGTTGCTAAGAATTTTCGTTTTCATTTTGTCTAGTGTTTTCTAAGCGGTCCGCCAATCTTACTAATACTTTTTGACAGCAATACAAATGTAATTTCTGCCTCTAATACGTACCAGATCGCGTTTAAATTAGTTTATTTGTGACAGGACTAAAATTTACTATACCTCACATTTTGCAGTTAATGTGTTACTTTGTTTCGAGTAACTTTGTTGTCACTTTGCCAATATTCATAAGATCGCCTTCAAATAAACATATTCGTGTTCGGAAAAATCTTTATAAAAATATGGCTTTATTCTCATTTTGCCCTTATTTTGTTTCAGAAAAATATTAAAGTGTAACTATGGTGTAACTTTATAACTTTTCTAACGATGTTGTCACAAAACTATACACCTTCAATCCACATCCAGGCTTGTGAATGGTTCAAATTTCAACTTGATCAGACTTTCCGTTCGACCGCTAACGAAAGAAATAATAATAAATAAAAAAACAATCAAACAGAACGAGTGCCATAAAACTCTAATGGACACGCTCGCTTCGCTTGCTTGGTTATTTCTCATAGAGTGGATTACAGATGACGTTTATGTTTCTTTAGTTATTGCGCCTTGGCCGAAGCTTTGAGCGCAGATAACGGAATCCGCTGTCTGTGCTTTGAGTATAAGACCACTTACGTTGGGTAGAGCTACAACGCCAGTTGCAGTTTGTCTAGCGCCTCGTACAGCCCCATTTACACTTGTTGGCTAGAAGATCACCGCGCACGCTTGGCGAGATTATACTACCCGACTACCATACATTGACCGGTACGACGTAGCAGTTTGTCCACCGCCTCGTACAGCCTCACTTACGCTTGTTGGCTAGTAGAAGATCACCGCGCACGCTTGGCGAGATTATACTACCCGACTACCATACGTTGACCGGTATGACGTGGCAGTTTGTCCACCGCCTCGTACAGCCTCACTTACGCTTGTTGGCTAGTAGAAGATCACCGCGCATGCTTAGTGAGATTATACTACCCGACTACCATACGTTGACCGGTACGACGTGGCAGTTTGTCCACCGCCTCGTACAGCCTCACTTACGCTTGTTGGCTAGAAGAAGATCACCGCGCATGCTTAGTGGGATTATACTACCCGACTACCATACGTTGACCGGTATGACGTAGCAGTCTGTCCACCGCCTCGTACAGCCTCACTTACGCTTGTTGGCTAGTAGAAGATCACCGCGCATGCTTGGCGAGATTATACTACCCGACTACCATACGTTGACCAGTATGACGTGGCAGTTTGTCCACCGCCTCGTACAGCCTCACTTACGCTTGTTGGCTAGTAGAAGATCACCGCGCACGCTTGGCGAGATTATACTACCCGACTACCATACGTTGACCAGTATGACGTGGCAGTTTGTCCACCGCCTCGTACAGCCTCACTTACGCTTGTTGGCTAGTAGAAGATCACCGCGCATGCTTGGCGAGATTATACTACTCGACTACCATACGTTGACCGGTATGACGTAGCAGTTTGTCCACCGCCTCGTACAGCCTCACTTACGCTTGTTGGCTAGTAGAAGATCACCGCGCATGCTTGGCGAGATTATACTACCCGACTACCATACGTTGACCAGTATGACGTGGCAGTTTGTCCACCGCCTCGTACAGCCTCACTTACGCTTGTTGGCTAGTAGAAGATCACCGCGCATGCTTGGCGAGATTATACTACCCGACTACCATACGTTGACCAGTATGACGTGGCAGTTTGTCCACCGCCTCGTACAGCCTCACTTACGCTTGTTGGCTAGTAGAAGATCACCACGCTTGCTTAGTGAGATTATACTACCCGACTACCATACGTTGACCGGTACGACGTGGCAGTTTGTCCACCGCCTCGTAAAGCCTCACTTACGATGGTTGGCTAGTAGAAAATCACCGCGCATGCTGGCGAGATTATACTACCCGACTACCATACGTTGACCGGTATGACGTGGCAGTTTGTCCACCGCCTCGTACAGCCTCACTTACGCTTGTTGGCTAGTAGAAGATCACCGCGCATGCTGGCGAGATTATACTACCCGACTACCATACGTTGACCCGGTACGACGTGGTAGCCAAACAACCACTAACGTTGGTTCTCTGCCCTGAGTTTATACTCAAAGGTCGATGGTCTCGTGATAAAAAAAGTTGTTATTCTCGATCGCAAATATTGACGTAGGCAAATAATGCAATCAATGTCATAGGTCAATGACGTACATCATTTATTTATTAATTTTATTATAAGTAAGCAAAGTGTAGGGCATAAGGCCCTCTTTAGCCTAATGAGTGATGATTGATGAATGATAATGAGGAAGGGTGGAGGGGAAGCCTGGCACCGGCACGTAGCCTACTCCTGTCGATAAGTTCAAAGGGGACCATCGGCTTTACGTCCCATCCGAAAGCATGGTGGTGTAGCTTTGACCAGTCCTATAGGTTCCTCCACTAACCTGGACTGCCGAGCAGTTGCCTATAGTAGAAGTTTGCCAAGCGACGCGATGACGGAGTTTTCGGCTGTCTTCGTATATCTTCGGTGAAGTAGCCGAACAATCAGGCTCCGTCATCGCGTCGCTTGGTGAACTTCACTAAAGCATGTTGGGCAGTAAAAGGCGGCTGACAATCTGCCGATGGCGTGGGGCCTCTACCCTATATTACTCACTCAACGGTAGCACAGTTTGTTTTTTATTGGTTTGGCTCCACTAGGCAACTGTATTAAATTGGTATCACGTCGGCTGTTCAGCACCTCAGGCTAGGCCACGCACGACAAAGCTTTCTAACAATCGGCCGAGAGATAACACATTATCAACAGCCATGCCACGGAGCTAATGCTGTCGTGCAGACAATGCCCCAGTGTGAAGCATGTTTTATGCTCTAGCCCAGATTCGAACACAGTACACACTCTTGAGTCGGACCCGAAACCCCTTTGACAATATCTTGCCAGGTAAAGAACTGGGTTCGAGCCCATGTCTCATGTTTAGCGACTGAACGCTGTGGGTGGGGGGGGGGGGGAGGGTGGAGGGGAGGGGAGGTGAGACACGTTTTAGAGATAGACTGTATCTACATTATACAGTTTTATATACACAGATAAGTTTAAAAAGGTACGTATTAGAGCCTATTGAGAAGACAGCGATTGAATGGAATTATGCGGAAATCCAATGAAAAATCAACTTGAAGGTTTTAATTTATTTAAAAAAAATTCTTAACGAATTTAATTGATACTTCGTGCAGATATTAGCAACATATCGTGTAAAAATGTACACAAGTTTTAAGTTTTAAACTTAAACCGCCATCTTGTAAACAAATTATATGTTTATTATAAAGGTATGTTTTCTTGTGTGAGATAAATATGATATGCAATTAATAATTTGTTTGATTTATTGAAATTAATTGCTTATCAGGCAAAACGGAGCGTTTTCCTAGTAAGTTTTTAATTTTATTAAATAAATAAACAGATTTTTTTTAGTAATTTATTTTTTGTAGGTTGGCATCCTGATGATTTTGCTGGTTATGTTAACAGCATCGATTTTTGTGGTCACGACTGTTGACCGAAAATTTCAGCCAAATACGTCAAGCCGTTTGACCTGTCCGCGACGAACAAAATTTAGCGTTCACACGCATCACGCGCTTGCACACGCACACGCACACGCACACGCACACGCACACGCACACGCACACGCACACGCACACGCACACGCACACGCACACGCACACGCACACGCACACGCACACGCACACGCACACGCACACGCACACGCACACGCACACGCACACGCACACGCACACGCACACGCACACGCACACGCACACGCACACGCACACGCACACGCACACGCACACGCACACGCACACGCACACGCACACGCACACGCACACGCACACGCACACGCACACGCACACGCACACGCACACGCACACGCACACGCACACGCACTCGCACACGCACACGCACACGCACACGCACACGCACACGCACACGCACACGCACACGCACACGCACACGCACACGCACACGCACACGCACACGCGCACGCGCACGCACACGCACACGCACACGCACACGCACACGCACACGCACACGCACACGCACACACACACACACACATACATTCGTTTTTATTTATAAAGGGGAAGATTAATTGGAACTCAGAACAAGATAAACATGTTCCAGTGAGGGAATACAGAAGGACGACAGGCTTTGAGATCGCTTTGAGAAACATACAGATGAAGAAAAGTAAATATTATACTGACTGACACGTTTCAGACAACTCGTGGTCTTGATCACTCAGCGTGAGTAGACAAACTAAACTAAATAAACTTAAAACCAGTGTGAATTTACAGATGCAGGCGCTGTCGTGGGCGGTGATGGAGGGAGGAACTAAGGTAAACCGAGGTATATATTTGTTTTCGCGGATGTATGTTATGGTTTTGGTGTCTTCACACAAGCGGCGGAATATCCCGGAAGACAACAAATCCATATATATATATATATATATATATATATCTGTACACCTCATTCCAACATTGTCAGGTAAGGGGGTGTTGCCACCAAATACTTGTACATTTAAATAAATAACATTATACAAAAAAAAAATTAAAAAAAACATAAATAAACCAACTAAACCAAACGAGTGCGCACCTCCGATGGGCCGGTTGACGGTGTAGCTGATGTACGGCAGGCCGGAGTCTGAGCAGATGCTGGGCCCGTGCGAGGTAAGTTCTACTCAATTGTATAAAATAAAGTTCCAAACTATTCTATCAAGTTCTATTCAATTCTATAAAATAAAGTTCCAAACTATTCTATAAAGTTCTACCCAATTGTATAAAATAAAGTTCCAAACTATTCTATAAAGTTCTATTCAATTCTATTCCCACAGTTAGACGACACCAGAGTCTACCGGAGAGCGGCGGAGGTCGTCGTTAGCCAATAGAAGCGCCCGACGACCGCAAAACCAGGGAAATCCTGCCCAAGTCGCTAAAAGTCAATCAAAGAATACTTCGCTTGAACAAAATGGTCTTCACTGTTGTTCAGCCGCTGTGCAAGAATAAAGTGGGCGAATAGCCTACTTCAATGGCACGCCGACTTGTGTTCGCGCGTGACGTACATGAAAAGACTTTGAGTGTAGAACACGCGAGCTGACCGCTGCTCTAGGGTTAGAGGAGGAGAAAACAATGTTGACCTTGAACAAATTGCAACAGAAATGTTTCTTTTTGTAATGGATTTAGAAAAAAATCCTTTTCAACATAGTAAAAGTCTAGAAAAATCTAAGGTGTCGAAATTGATTAAATTTGCATATCAAATTACATAATACAAAATAATACAAAATAAATTTTAAGAGTTTGGAACCATATTTTCACAAATGAACCACAGGGTTAAATCAAGTATGTATAAAAGTATTTAATTTATTTAAACATTTTGAAATGTGTACTCGTTTGATTGATCAAATTAATTAAAAATATAAATCAGAGTAATTAAATTTGAAATCTCAATATACATCGAATCTAACAATTCTAGTAACGTGATAATCATGCAAGTGATATCTAGCAGAAACAGTTTTAAAGTCGATCGATGAAGTGAACTACCCATTCAATACAACAACTAAACTATTCAAATTAAATGGACATGAACAAATACTATTTTTAATTCTAAATTATGAATTTCAAGAATTATTACATGTGAGTAGCATTTAATACTGAACGTCATGAAATTATATATTTTTTTTATTAATAAAGTATATTTAAAGTTTCTAATTTGAGTAGATTTGAGGTAAAATTGACACACAGCGCAAATATCTCGACAACGGATTGCGTTCGATCATCTTTTTCAAACTTATTCATGTTAGTCATGAAGTTTTCTACATTTAGGACGAAAATGTGTTACAATATATTACTCTTTGAAGGTGCTACGCAAAGTTATACGATTGAAAGTGTAGGTTTTTGTTCAGTTACAATGTATAACATAGGGAATTCCAACGCATTTCAACACTCAATTAATAAAAAATTAATACCGGTAGGTGCATATTTTTTCCTACAGTATTCACAAGCTTAATCTCAACTTGCAGTACATACAATTTGAATGATTTATATTACATGTGCAGTTATCATCGATCCACTTTAATGTTCTACTCAAATATTACAAGTGTGCCTAATGCCTGTGTGCTTTACAAGTGTATAACACGTACCTTACTATAATATTGTGTTTGCACGTACGCGTTTGTTGTGTGTTACTACAAAGTGCATCATTTATATTACATCTCGTCGATGACATTTGGGGTTTTACGTCCCATATTTTTGCAAGGAGGCTAATATTACATTTCGTTGAAGTTAATCGGAAAAATGCGTACAAAATGGAAAAACAATATTGATTGTTTCAACGACATAATCAAACTACAATCATGGAAGCCGGCGCTGTTTGCTAAAAATAATTATTGAATGGGCCCGATGTTGTTAAATTGCGTGAACATGGAGTAGGCCTACGTGGTGAAAATTTGCAGCTGGTGCATTCGACATTCTTATATAACTGTTAACCTGGGCCCGGATTCACAAGTGGTCATATTTTGGTCTCATCTCTAAGACCGGCCTTACTTGGAACATCTTGTAAAACCAGACCCAGGTCACATGAAAAGTTACTAATTCCAGGTGGAAACCACCTGGAATAGAATTCTTCCAGTACAAATCCTCAATAAATACGAAATGCTTATCATGATCAAAAATTACCTCAACAACAAAATTTACTCATGCCATATCCCATACAGTAATCCATCCTCCCCATACGCATCAAACAAGAATCAACAACAGTAATCTTTATTTAGAGGCTGTACGTACCAACTATGGTACAAATTCACTAGGATTTAAAGGATATCAACTTTATAATACGCTTCCGTTACAAATTAAGCAAGTCAACTCTGTCACTAAATATAAACAACTAATTCAGGTATGGTTAATGAACGAATACAGTAGAAACTAAATATGAACGTGTTACTCTAAACTATAATCAACTCAATTTTTGTATCCCCAATAACATGTACACTATTGTATTATTTGATAAATTCTTAGGATTTTCTTTAATTTTCTCTCTTTTTACATTAGGCCTACAGTGTGTTATAACTAGATTATTTCTGTTATATCTGTATTAGCATTTAAATTAGTATAAAATTCCTACTTCCTCTGTAACGTCATATTACATAATATAGACTGTATTGTAGAAGACCCCCTACCTGCGAGTAGTATACTCACTGGGGGTCAGTGATATTATATAATTGTAATTACTGTATTCATTATCAATAAAGAATCTGAATCTGAATCTGAACAAGGACACAATGTACATTCCAATAATATCTTTTAAAATATGTTCTAAGGTATTTTCCTGGTTTTATAAGAGGTTCAAACTTAGGCCGGTCTTAGAGATAAGACCAAAAAACGACTTAGGACCTCTTGTGAATCCGGGCCCTGGTCGTTAATGTCAAGTGCTGAAAAGTATTTTGTGACCCGTGATTAAAATTGAAAGTCAACAAAGTCAACAATATCGTTCCATGCCAGTGCTTCAACCCCTACATTGCGGTACGGTGAGGGTTAGTTAGATTTTAAAACACAGCGTCTTCTTCTCTCAAGTTGTTGACACTGCAACACACTCTCAAGTAGGACCAAAGTATTTGACAGGTCAATATTACATCTCGCTGTAACCAGTGGAATGATAAGTGGACAAATGATGTAATGCCGCAATCACAATAGGGAAGGCTCACACATTTTTTTTATTTGCTTACTGGTTACCTCAAGTTAAGAGGAAGGACTACTAGCCAATATTAAAACCCGCGAAATTAACGTATTTTCGTCATATCTCAATAACGCCACACAATATCGAAACAGTGACACCTACGCATATTTTGGATTCGTGAGAGCTCAATACCAAATGAAAAAGATTTCGTAGATTGTAGTAATTATAGTTGTAATTTCTAATTAACTTGTAAATTAGTTAAATTACAAATAATAATTATAATTACTGCAAACTTATAAATCTTTTTCATATGGTATTGAGCTCTCACGAATTAAAAATATGCGTAGGTGTCACTGTTTCGATATTGTGTGGCGTTATTGAGATATGACGAAAATACGTTAATTTCGCGGGTTTTAATATTGGCTAGTAGTCCTTCCTCTTAAAATAAACGGGAACTAATTGGTTTCGGCTCGAAAGGTGCATTAACATCGCTTTAACAGCAAGTCAAAGATATTGCTGTCAAAACACGCTCAGAAACGAACCTGCGCCATCTTGCTCGTGATTAGAAGGTTCTGGCGTCATATCTCAGTAAACAATAATTATATATCAAACAAATAGTACTGAAATCCCACCCTTTAGTAGATTATTGCTCTCATAAAACTTTAACTGAACTAACGTCTATTTCTAGTTAGTAAATGAACACTGCTCAACATTAATTAACAACAATATGTTAAATAATGGCATTATTATAAACACGTTTTGGTAAATACTGTATCAAAATGTATTTTCTGAAGAAAACAGTAAAATGCATTGTTGTAAAGTCACTGCATCCTAGATATTGTAAAATGTCCAACTTAATATCGTTGATATTATTATTAAGAATACTTCAAGGAGGCAGTTGTTTACATAAATTAAGCCTGTATTACACGGTCAAACTTTTTCATCCAACTCCTTGAATTCAAGGACAAAAGCGCATCAATAAATAATTCCTATTGTTGTATTTAACTACATACTGACTGTCTTTGATGCGCTTTTGTTCTTGAATTCAAGGAGTTGAATGAAAAAGTTTGACCGTGTAATACAAGCTTTACTCACTGGGGATCAGTGATATTATATTATTGTAATTACTGTATTCATTATCAATAAAGAATCTGAATCTGAATCTGACATATGACGTCAAGAGCCGTTTTTCAATTACGGAACAAGAAGTTCCAAATTTCCAACTTAAAATGCTAATAGAATTGGAAATATACGCTTCTCAGATATAAGAATTATACCGCACGTATTTTTAGATTTTTAGGTACTTTGAGGAATATTTATTTTTGATGAGACTTCCCGAATGTCGGCATCGTAATCGGGATTGGGATCGCAATCGTGCAATTTCTCATGATAAATCATTACAACATTACGATTTTATTAAACAGCGCCATAAGAACTATGTAAGTAAACGTTTACATGATTCCCGAATTGCGATTGCAATACCGATACCGACCTTGTCCACGCAGTAGGACACAAACGCACACAAAATGTAAAAGTAAGCTACTCTTCAAAGTTTGACATTCAAAAGTATAAAATCTGCAAGCATACGAGTATAGACGGAAATGAACATAGCACGAGTTTATTGGTGCCATATAACACGTAGGCCCTAATGTGGCTAAAGAAGTGTCATGTGTATGATATAGACCTACAACATAACACATCACAATTAAAAACAAATTTACGTATTATATTTATTTATATAAATGTGGATAATACTAATGTTAATTGCAGCAGTTTAAGGTAGGTTGCGTACGTATCCCTGATTCCTTTAAGAGTTTTGGAATATTAATCGCAAATATTAAATATGTACTTTTATTGCTATTTATTTAATTGTAAAATTGTGTTTCATCCTCGGAAAGTGAGTGTATCACTAGCTATTGTTATCACAATGGTTGTATGAAAATGAATGTGGATAAACATTTCTGAGTATATAGTTCGAGTTATTAGTCTTTATCGTATGATATATTTATATTTTGCCCGATTAGAACTCAAAACATAACCATTCTCGTTTCAATATCAATTGCACACATGCTGTCAAATCAAATGATATTGGATTTTTAAAGCTAAATCCATCGTTATAGATACTGGATAGTGTATGAAGGTATAACTGTAATAAGAGTTCGCCCTGACTGGGATGACGACGCTGATAACGACGATGATAACGACGATGATAACGACAATGATAACGACAATGATAACGACGATGATAACAACGATGATAATGACGATGATAAGAACGGTTATAACGACAATAATAATAATGACAATGATAACGACAGTGATAACGACAATGATAATAATGACAAGGATAAACACAATGATACCGACAATGATAACGACGATGATAAAGACGGTGATAACAACGATGCAAACAACGATGATAACGACAGTGATAATGACGATGATAACGACGGTGATAACGACAATGATAACGACAATGATAACGACGATGATAACAACGATGATAATGACGATGGTAACAACGATGATAACGACAGTGATAATAATGACAATGATAACGACAGTGATAACGACAATGATAATTATGACAATGATAACGACAGTGATAACGACGATGATAACGACGGTGATAGCGACGATGATAACATCGATGATAACGACAATGATAATAATGACAATGATAGCGATAGTGATAACGACGATGATAACGACAATGATACTAATAACAATGATAACGACAATGATAATAATGACAATGATAAACACGATGATAACGACGGTGATAACGACGATGATAACAACGATTATAACGACAATGATAATAATGACAATGATAACGACAGTGATAACGACAATGATAACGACGATGATAACGACAATGCAAACAACGATGATAACGACAAATAGAATAATGACAATGATAACGACAGTGATAACGACGATGATAACGACAATGATAATAACGACGATGATAATGACAATGATAACGTAAACGACGATGATAGCGACGGTGATAACAACGATGCAAACAACGATGATAACGACGGTGATAACGACGATGATAACGCTGATCATAACACAATGATACTAATGACAATGATAACGACAATGATAACGACGGTGATAACGACAATGATAATAATGACAATGATAACGACAATGATAACGCCGATGATAACATAATGATACTAATGACAGTGATAACGACGATGATAGCGACGGTGATAGCGACAATGATAATAATGACAATGATAACGACGATGATAACGCCGATGATAACATAATGATACTAATGACAATGATAACGACGATTATAGCGACGGTGATAGCGACAATGATACTAATGACAATGATAACGACGATGATAACGACGGTGATAACGACTGATTATAATGACAATGATAACGACAATGATAACGACAATGATAACGCCGATGATAACACAATGATACTAATGACAATGATAACGACGATGATAACGACGGTGATAACGACATTGATAAAACTGACAATGATATCGACGATGATAACGCCGATGATAACACAATGATACTAATGACAATGATAACGACGATGAAACAACGATTATAACGACAATGATAATAATGACAATGATAACGACAGTGATAACGACGATGATAACGACAATGATAATAATGACAATGATAACGACAATGATACAAACGATGATAACGACAATGATAACGACGTTGATGACAATGATAACGACGATGATAACGACAATGATTAAAACGATGATAACGACAATGATAACGACGATATTAATGACGGTGATAACAACGATGCAAACAACGATGATAACGACAGTGATAATGACGATGATAACGACGGTGATAACGCCGATGATAACGCCGATGATAACACAATGTTACTAATGACAATGATAACGACAATGATAAGGATGATGCTAACGACGATGATAGCGACGATGATATCGACGATGATAACAACGATGATATCGACAATGATAACGACGATGATAACGACGGTGATAACGACGGTGATATTAACGATGTTAACGACGATGATAACAACGATGCAAACAACGATAACGACAATGATAACGAAAATGATAACAACGATGATAACGACAATGATAACGGCGAAGATAATGAAAATGATAACGACAATGATAACGACGATGATAACGACGGTGATAACAACGATGATAATGACAATGATAACGACGATGCTAGCGACGATGCTAACGACAGTGATAATAATGACAATGATAACGACAATGATAACGACAGTGGTAACGACAATGAAAACGACATTGATAACGACGATGATAACGGCGATGATAACGACGATGATAACGGCGATGATAGCAACGATAATAACGGCGATGATAACGACGATGTAAACGACGATGATAACGACAATGATAATAATGACAATAATAACGACAATGATAACGACAATGATACCGACGATGATTTGGGCGATGATAACGACGGTGATAACCACGATGATCACGACGATGATAAGGACAATGATCACGACGATGATAAGGACAATGATAACGACGATGATGACGATGATAACGACGATGTTAACGACGATGACAACCACGATGATAACGACGATGATAGTGACGATGATAACGACGATGATACTGATGATGATAACAACGATGATTTTTATGATGATGATAACGACGGTGATTATGATGATGATAACGACGATGATAATAATGATGTTAATGCTGATAGTAATAATGATAGTAATATGATTATGATTATCATGACTTGGTCGTCTGTAAAACATTCAGCTCCTTGGAAAGCTCTCTCAGTTTCCCTCTTGCGGTCGGCCAGGGCTGGGATATAGATAGAATGTGTGCTGTGTTCAATCTCGCCTCACTGGGCATTGCACACGACGTGTTGTTGGCTCACAGGAAACAAGACGGGACGCAAATAGCATGCGATGCAGGCCTACAGTGGAGACACCTCGGACAACGAACCAGAATTTCCGGCGAAAACCGGTTCTGAGCGATGACCATATTTTGTACAACCCTTGGGAATGCATCGCATTCATGTCAATATTCAAAGCTAGAAGATCGTTAAATCAGATTGCGGACTGTTGTATTCTGTTAAATACCCCATGCTAGTTTTATTATTCTTGCTTCTGGTTTTACGCCATTTTCAATTATCTCAATCGTTTTCTAAATACATTTATGCATATTGTAATCTTTTAATCTTCTTTGTAGTAGGATTATGAAGAAACATATTATGTAATTCATGTATGCAGTATTACTGCATCAGCAGTATGCAAATCGTTTGATTCGCATTCATCTAATAATAACGCTACAAGAAAAAATAAAAAAGTTTCAAGCTCGTGGTGTTCTGATCTATATTAGGAATAAGTTTCCGAAACGTAAATTCAAATAAAACATTAATTTATATTTGATATTTAGCTTTTACAGTTGTTCGTGTAGCCAATTATGAAATTCGAGGAAATCAGTGAATGGAATGTAGCGCGAACGAGTCGGCCCAACTACCCCCCTAACGAGGGGTTTACAAACCAGGTAAATATAAGCTCGACGCGGTGAATCGACTGGTTCGTTGTCCAAGGTGTCTCCACTTTAGACATTCCAACGCGTATCCTCACAGAGGAATCTGGCATTTCTAAATCAAGAAGCAAGCGGGTGTAGCGTCACGCGGCTATAGTCTAGTCCTTCAGCCCAGGACGTTTTGCTTACAAAATAGGTTGACACATTTTGACTTTTGAATATGATAAAACAACGTTACTTGAGTCATTGGGTTTAAAAAACACGCCGCCATCTTGGATTTTATATAATTCACACTAATGGCTATAAAAACCAAAGTACTTGACCAATTTAAAAAAAAACTTAGTATTTTATATTGCACTTTTCAATTACAATGTGCTTATTTAGGAAATTTACAAAATTTTATTATTATATTATAGATTTAAAAAACATTTTCCTACTCAATGTTTTTAGTTTTGGAATGTTAAGCTTATAACTTTTATAGAAGCGTATTAACTGGAAAAGTACTTCATATAAACGTTTTAGATAGCTTTATTGTTAAAACAACGAAATGAAATTGAGGTCTCTAGTTAGATATAAACTCCCCGAGATATGGATTTTTAAAGAGTCGCGCTACGCTCTCTTGCCGCGCTCGGCGCCCGCCCAAGTTTATTGTAATTGGAATATAGAATATAATAATATTACATGAAAAAAAATACTTTTTTTAAAAAACAACGCTTATATTAAAATGCACTAAAAAGTAAAAAATAAATTTTCGCCCAACAAATTTTTGCCTAACTCGGAAAATAAAAGCGTTGGGCGCTTTCCCTGCATAAACAGCAGAATATTGCTATCTATGTCAATACCGACAGCGCCCAACGCTTTTATTTTCCGAGTTAGGCAAAAATTTGTTGGGCGAAAATTTATTTTTTACTTTTTAGTGCATTTTAATATAAGCGTTGTTTTTAAAAAAAGGTATTTTTTTCATGTAATATTATTTTATACTTTTTAGTCTTAAAGAATCTTGCAATCGAATATATGCTCACTGGACGTGTCCGAATTTAGAAGACTGCATACTTGTGTACTTGTACTTGTTAACTTCACTCGCAAACTAGCGTGCTCGCATTGCAAACTTGAATTTCGGACAGTTCCGTTCATGCACGATCCAGCGATCGGCCAATAATGCTTATGAAAAGTGGGGTTATGTGGCTATGGGAGAATTATATTTTATTATATAATATTATATTATATTATATTATATTATATTATATTATATTATATTATATTATATTATATTATATTATATTATATTATATTATATTATATTATATTATATTATATTATATTATATTATATTATATTATAGTATATTATATTATATTATATTATAGTATATTATATTATATTATATTATATTATATTATATTATATTATATAATATTATATTATATTATATTATATTATATTATATTATATTATATTATATTATATTATATTATATTATATTATATTATATTATATTATATTATATTATATTATATTATATTATATTATATTATATTATATTATATTATATTATATTATATTATATTATATTATATTAAAACAATCAATTCCTACCGTGATAGAAAACAGCAGTTGCGCTAGCACCAACTACCACCAACTAACACCAACGATCAACTGTGAGGTCGAACCACGCGAAGGGAACGCACCTATGCGTACATGGTGAATGACTCACCGCACGGGGTTGTACCATACTTACAAGTGGAGCGTGTTGACATTCTTGCTGCATAGAAACATATTCGATGCTTTCGTCACGGATATTTGAGTCCCGAACCATGCCTGCATGTGGTTGGCCCATCCTCACTAGCTGTGACTAATTTCCCATATGAAGCTAATTGTTTAATAGTTTAATCATGGTGGATTAATTAATTAGTGAATCTGATCATTGATTCATATATTGTCATTTAGAAAATACGACTGTGTGAAAATTTCAGCTCGATCGGACGTTGGGAAGTGGGTGAAATATCGATTAATTAATTATGATGGTTAAATTAATTATTAAATAAATATGACAATTGATTCGTGTATTGTTATTAAGAATACGTCTGTGTGAAAACTTTGAGCTCAATTTGACGTTCGGCGGTGGGTGAAATATCGATTCCCATATAAAACATCAATTAATTAATTATGATGGCTTCATTGAATATTTAGTAAATATGACAATTGATTCATGTATTGTCATTCAGAATACGTCTGTGTGAAAACTTTCAACTCGATTCAACGTTGGGAAGTGGTTGAAACATCGATTCCCATATAAAACATTAATTAATTAATTTTGATGAATTCATTGATTATTTAGTTGATACGACAATTGATTCGTGTATTGTCATTAAGAACACGTCTGTGTGAAAACTTTTAACTTGATTTGACGTTGGAAAGTGGGTTAAACATCGATTCCCATATAAAACATCAATTAATTAATTATGATGAATTAATTGATTATTTAGTAAATATGACAATTGATTCGTGTATTGTCATTAGTAATACGTCTGTGTGAAAACTTTCAATTCGATTTAACGTTGAAAAGTGGGTTAAAACATCGATTTCCATATAAAACATGAATTAATTAATTGTGATTAATTCATTGACAATTTAGTAAATATGACAATTGATTCATGTATTGTCATTAGAAATACGTTTGTGTACAAACTTTCAGCTTGATCGGACATTTAAAAGTAGGTGAAATATCGATTCAAAGATTCATCGATTTCCATGTAAAACATTAATTAATTAATTATGATGAACTAATTGACAATTTAGTAAATATGACAGTTGATTCATGTATTGTCATCAGGAATACGTCTGTGTAAAAAATTTCAGCTTGATCGAACATCTAGAAGTAGGTGGAATATTGATTCAAAGATTTCGTCCAGACAAACAAGGCAAGTTAATATAAGCGTTGTAATAATAAAATACTAAAGTTTAGATAAAATTGGTCAAGCTATTTGGTTTTTATAGCCATTAGTGTGAATCATATAAAATCCAAGATGGCGGCATGTTTGGCCCTTTTGCCAGCAAAGCACCTCATGAATTACAACTCAGGTAACGTTGTTTTATCATATTCCAAAGTCAAAATGCGTCGACCTTTTTAGTAAGCAAAACCTCCTGGGCAGAAGGACTAATAGCACAAGTTATTGGTGCCATATAAACGTAGGCCCTACTGTGGCTAAAAAACTGTCATGTGTATAATATAGACCTACAACATAACACATCACAATTAAAAAACAAATTTACGTAAATTACATTTATTTATATAAATGTGTATAATACTAATGTTGATTGCAGCAGTTTAAGGTAGGTTGCGTACATATCCCTGATTCCTTTAAGAGTTTTGGAATATTAATCACAAATAATAAATATGTACTTTTATTACTATTTATTTAATTGTAAAATTGTGTTTCATCCTCGGAAAGTGAGTGTATCACTAGATTGTTATCGCTATGGTTGTATGCAAATGAATGTGGATAAACATTTCTGAGTATATAGTTAGAGTTATAAGTCTTTATCGTATGATATATTTATATTTTGCCTGATTAGAACTCAAAACATAACCATTCCCGTTTCAATATCAATTGAACACAAGCTGTCAAATGATATTGGATTTTTAAAGCTAGATCCATCGTTATGGATACTGGATAGTGTATGAAGGTATAACTGTAATAAGAGTTCGCCCCGACTGGGAATAGAACCAGGATCCTCCGGCTCCACATATAATAATATATGAATTTACTGGAGGTTTGTTCCCCAGTCGGGGCAAACTTGTATTATCTTAACATTTTAAATCATTATTAATTAATTAATAATAGCTTAATTAATAATATTAATTAACTAGTTCAAACGGTAATAGAAAATTCGATGTTGCATTGATTGAGCATTTCATTAATACTATTTAGTAACGACGATAGATTTAAAAATAGCGTAATGGTGACATTACACTCATAATGTATTTTAGTATGTTAATTAAATTACTAATTACTATCAAACTAATAAGGTTATGATTGTGATTTTAGTGGAACATTAAAGTTGTTACTGCAAGGTATTACTTGCATGATTATCACGTTACTAGAATTGTTGAATTCGATGTATATTGAGATTTCAAATTTAATTACTGTGATTTATATTTTTATCTAATTTGATCAATCAAACGAGTACACATTTCAAAATTTTTAAATAAATTAAATACTTTTATACATAGTTGATTTAAACCTGTGGTTTATTTGTGAAAATGTGATTCCAAACTCATTTGTTCAAGGTTGAGGCCCCATATCACGTAGGTCTCCTAGTCTACGTCAGCCAGAACGTTCGTAGATTTAGACGCGCTCGCTTATCAACGCGCCAAACAGAGCGTTATTCTAGTGCTATTAATAATACCTAGGACCTGGGATGGTAAAATTGTTAAATTGTATTTTTGTTTTCAAGGAATTGCGAAAGCCAGATTGTGTTACAGACCTGTAGAGGCCTCGGCAACGCCTGGCTATATAAACACGCTGGGCTGGGTCCAACAGCCACAACTATCTCAGTCTTCACTGCAATATTATCGAAGGAGGTACCCTACCAGTCTTATAATGTTCAGCAACGTTCTTCTGTCCCTGTTGGGCTTCGCCTGTTTGCTGTTTGTCCGTAAGTAAAACAATCATATTAATTTAAACTTGTATGAAATATAAATTTTGTAACTTGTCGTGAATATGTGAAATATTCATACGTGCATTACAAACACATAGCCAACGGTTTAACCGCGGTCGCTCGCTTAGCCGGTTACGTTGCGAACACTGAGCGAAGGATAACTCTACGTCAAAAACCGCAGAAAATTTTCATTTTTTAATTATATCTCAAGATTGAAACACAAAATCAAAATCTGAGTAACCATACTGCTGTGGTTTGGTAAGCCCTACACACTGAATGATAAATGTATTTAACGCTATAATCAGTATGACTGTGATAACGATTTCCTAAAATAACTAAGAAAATCGTTATCACAGTCATTACCACCATTCCATTTCAATTATGTGGAGTCTTTTGCTGATAGCTCACTATCGTAGCTATCATATGCTACAGGGGTCTTATGATATTTGCTTATGATGTGCTCCACATTATTATTATATATTACACATAGGTTTTTATAAGATTTCTCCAGAGTATGGATTCTAGACCAGTTGTATTGCAACGCGGCATAATTGTGTTTATTCTGTGTCTCAGGGGTCGCGTCCTACAGCCTCACTATGACCCCGGACTGTGTGACAGTATCCCAAGCCCTCCAGACTGTCACCTTCACCTGCTCTGCTGACGTAGCCCTGGCCGGGTGTCAGTTGTATTGCAACGCGACATAATTGTGTTTGTTCTGTGTCTCAGGGGTCGCGTCCTACAGCCTCACCATGACCCCGGACTACGTGCGAGTATCCCAAGCCCTCCAGACTGTCACCTACACCTGCTCTGCTGACGTAGCCCTGGCCGGGTGTCAGTTGTATTGCAACGCGACATAATTGTGTTTGTTCTGTGTCTCAGGGGTCGCGTCCTACAGCCTCACCATGACCCCGGACTACGTGCGAGTATCCCGAGCCCTCCACACTGTCACCTACACCTGCTCTGCTGACGTAGCCCTGGCCGGGTGTCAGTTGTATTGCAACGCGACATAATTGTGTTTGTTCTGTGTCTCAGGGGTGGCGTCCTACAGCCTCACCATGACCCCGGACTACGTGCGAGTATCCCAAGCCCTCCAGACTGTCACCTACGCCTGCTCTGCTGACGTAGCCCTGGCCGGGTGTCAGTTGTATTGCTACGCGACAAAATAGTGTTTGTTCTGTGTCTCAGGGGTCGCGTCCTACAGCCTCACCATGACCCCGGACTACGTGCGAGTATCCCACGCTCCCCACACTGTCACCTTCACCTGCTTAGCTGGCGTAGCCCTGGCCGGGTGTCAGTTGTATTGCAACGCGACATAATTGTGTTTGTTCTGTGTCTCAGGGGTCGCGTCCTACAACCTCACCCTGACCCCGGACCACGTGCGAGTATCTTAAGCCCTCCAGACTGTCACCTTCATCTGCTCTACTGGCGTAGCCCTGGCCGGGTGTCAGTTGTATTGCAACGCGACATAATTGTGTTTGTTCTGTGTCTCAGGGGTGGCGTCTTACAACCTTAACATGACCCCGGAGTACGTGCGAGTACCCTCAGCCTTCCAGACTGTCACCTACACCTGCTCTGCTGGTGTAGCCCTGGCCGGTTGTCAGTTCACGTGGTGGAACCAGTATGGCGAGGAAGGTCCACTGCTGGATCTTAGTCAGGGGTCTCTGTCCCAGGCCAACTCTACCCATCTGACCGCTAAGTTCACCGGCTACAGCTACAGCGGCCGGGGTCTGGAGGCGGGGGACTGCGGGGTCGCCCTGAAGGTGACGGGCTATAATGCATGGATGGTCGCTTGTCGAGTCCGAGCCGGGAACGGTGGCTGGAGCTACGCCTGGGCCGACCTCTATACTAACGGTGAGTCTCACTGTTTCACACACTTGAGCGCGTTGTGTGGCTCGTTGGTCTAGTGGGTTTAGTTTATTTCCTGATTCCAATGCAGAAGTATTAGGGCTGGATTCCCGGTTCGGGGTGGTTTTTTAATTTTTGGAACTCGACCTTATCTTTGTATGATATAGGGAAAATTACAATAATCCGCATGAGATAAATTTAGAAAATAAGCTTTTAAGTGGACAGTAGGGCGTGTATAGTAAATCAATTTAAATTTAACAAATATAACCCGATCAGCCTGACATTACCTACACAAGTACATCCGCACCTTAATATTACACATTAAGTGTTTCAATATTGTTTTGAGCACATTCTGTTTTGAAGTACAATATTACCGGGCTTCGAAAAGACTTTTAAAGTTCATGAAGTAAACGATAAATAAAATTTAAAAAAGCGTGTTAGACATGATAATGATAATGGTAATGATCTGGAAATGTTGACAAAGACGTATCGATTTAGTGAAAAAATTCTTTATGGCGAAAAGAAACGAATTTAAGTAAAAAAAAAAAATGAATATTGAACATAATTTTTAATTTATAAATCCCGCTCTCATCAGTTTTAAAACTTACAAATTTTGTACGTATTTCAAACATTTGAAGAGATTTGGTTGAGAAATGAATGAGTTCTACCTTCCTACCTCGAAAAGTGTTAAGGCAAGAAAGGAAGATTGAGTTGAAAGAGTGTCCTTAATATATAGCTGACGGCTTCATTAGCAAAATACCATACAAACGTAACTAATGAATTCCAGTTGTGCACCAAGTTATTTTTGATGGAAAACTTCAATGTTAATTGCCCAATGAATTATAAATTAACACTACTTAAGATCAAGGAGAAAGATTCATTGAAAGAAATCTCATACATTTTTAAACAATTCTCTTCAAATTTTCAGAGGCTTTCATAATACCAAGTTTCAAAGCTGACGTATTGGGTTTTTATAAATGATCACACAAAATGGATACGCATTCAGTGTAATTAGCTTGTTATTACCATACATGGTTTTATTTTTTCATCACTCGCTTTCTGAATTGTACTTGAGTCCCTTTGGAGATCGGTAAAATTGTATAAAAAGACAGAATGTGATCAAAAATGGTCGGTAAATGGTCGCAAACTTCTTTTACAATAATTAGCATGTAATATTAAGGTTCTGATGTACGTGTGTCTACAATTTCATGGTGATAAGTTCACATTTGTGAAATTTTTAATTTTTAATTATATAACGTCCCCTTAAAAGCTAATTTTAATAAAATTGCTCCTATGAACGAATGTGCTAAACTGGGCGCGGGGCTAACGCTAGACCGCCTCAGGCTACGAGAAGAGGTTTCCTAGCGCGGACGGCCCTGCATTATTACCGGCTCCGGCCACGTGCGTGGAAGGGTTTCGTTATTATCTCCTCGGGAGGTTGACAAGTTGACATGGGTAGCGACATTTGCTAATTTATATTTTATTGCGCATATGACTTTTTGTTCCTTTTGATGTGACGTGTGACTGAAGAATCATGCATATAATTATTTTAGCCTCAATATTTGAAATTCAAGGAAAAAAGAACGAAGTCGCTACAGCTATTTTGACATGATACAAGTATGAGAATTAAAGATGAAGCGAACTTTGAAAATCAATAAAAGCCTATTAAATGAAACAATATATGGTTGTATTGTGCACAAAAAAAAATACAGAAACTGTAATTGTTTAGTTAAATTATTCTGCGGAAAGCGAAAAGTTGTTCTTTTGTAGTGCGTTGTTTTTGTTTTTTGTAAATAAGTAATTAAGCGAGCGAAGCGAGCGTCTCCATTAGACTCTTACGGCACTTCATTCGTTTTTGTTTTTTTATGTCTGTCGATAGTGGTCGAACGGAACGTCCGATCAACTTGAAATTTGGAGTTATAGTCATAGTAATCAATTAAAACACTAAACTTCTTGACAGTCCGAGATAATGTTTTCACTTTTCAATAACCAGCTTATCTTAAACACCATTGACCCCGTTGTTAATAACGAGCGTGCTCGCGACTTCGTTCGCGTGAAACTAGGGTTTCTTGTTGTCTCTTGACAATAAATTTATATTTTTACTATACAATGAATCGTTTTTTCAAGTCATACTGTCGCATACAGTTCACTATTAACATTTAGATTATCCGCCCCGCTGGTTCACTGCTCAAACTCATGCTGAGACAGTGTGATGGTGCACTCGGAGACGTAAGTGAATCAAGGGCCGGACTGAACATGCTTTACTCTAATAAGTCTCCTTCACTCACCCTATATCGTGCATCGTACATAGCTTATGACACTTGATAATATTGAAAATGTTGACTAAACATAGTAATAGGCATGTGTCTACAATACGCATAAATACGTAACAAAACACCCATAAAACACAACACGCTATCTGTAAATGCTCAAACATAAACCAATGGATACAACAATTTCGTAAAAATACAAAAATCATCATGGAAAAAAATTTAGAAACGAAAATATTAAACTAGTATGACAGGGAAAACTGTGTGCATTAATAAAACCTAAATTAATAATTATCTAAATAATGAAACTCTAAAAGTATTCATTGTGCATTAGAATGGCTAACAATAGACAGCGCATGGCAGGTAGCGGCAACCCTTCTATTATTCGACGGAACTCCGCGCGCTCGCTGGGAGAAGACTTTATAAATAGACTTCCAAGTTTGTACGAAATAGCGGACTTGTAGCAAAATTGTCGATCTTCCAGGTCAGCGTTAGGGTCGCGCCGAGTATAGTTGTAGAGTTCGTCGTTGCCCACAAAGTAAACTTTAAAAAATAATAACATAATAATTAAAATACCAAAATTAAAATGAAATAAACTGAATATCAGCAAGTGATTTATTGTTACTGGGTTGGTATAGACTATAACAAAATCATCAGTATAGGAGTGTTGTATATCTGCTCCCTGGTTACAGACCATGGCGGCATCTCTCACACCCGGACACCGAGGGAGGCCGTCGTTCTCCAGGGCGGGGAGGCGAGGTTCGCGTTGAAGGCGCAGGGACCGTTGGACTGGTGCAGCTTCTACCTGCCAGGCAAGAGTCTTGTCTTCAACCAGGGATCCGAGTCTGCCCGCAGCGCCGGCCGGCATCTCTACCTGGGGGCTGGACTGCAGAGCGGCGAGTGCGGTCTGGCTGTGAGCAACGTCAGCGAGGAGGACAACGGGCCGGTCACGGGTCACATACAAACGCCCGGACCCAAGGTTGAATACAGATACGTGACTCTCATTGTAGCAAGTAGGTTTACAAACAAGACTACCACTTTGTCACGATTCAGTCAATGAATGGTGAAGACTCACGGCAGCTTCAACAATCTGTTTTAGAAATTACTTTCCTTTATTGTGATGGTTCAATTAATAACACCTTAAATTTTAAATATAATAATAAAAATATAAATAGAGTTTTACATTTAATAATACAAAACTTGATACAGTTAAGTGATATTTTGAGAATGATTTACCCAAATAATAACTCCAATGACAGAACCTATCTATCTTCAATGCACGTGAGCGTTATGTTATGGGGTACATTGTTGAATTGGGGCGTGACACACATTGCGACTAGTTGTAGCTAGACCCCAACTGTGAGGTGTTTTTACAATGGTAGTTATACGTCTAAATCGACTGAAACCATATCCGACCTCCTATCTGTAAAACTGACTGAGATATAAGCCCTTTTGTTGTATTAGGGCCTACCACACATTGTGACTAGTTGTAGCTAGACCCCCACTGTGGGGTGTTTTAAGAACGGTAATTATACGTCTTAATCGACTACAACCATATTTGACCTATCTGTAAAACTGGCTGAGATATGGGCCCTTTTGTTTTATTAGGGCCTAACACACATTGTAACTAGTTGTAGCTAGACCCCCACTGTGAGGTGTTTTTAGAATGGCAATTATACGTCTTAATCGACTGAAACCATATTTGACCTATCTGTAAAACTGGCTTAGATATGGGCCCTTTTGTTGTATTAGGGCCTAACACACATTGTGACTAGTTGTAGCTAGACCCCCACTGTGGGGTGTTTTAAGAACGGTAATCATACGTCTTAATCGACTACAACCATATCCGACCTCCTATCTGTAAAACCGGCTGAGATATGGGCCCTTTTGTTGAATTAAGGCCTAACACACATTGTGACAAGTTGTAGCTGGACCCCCATTGTGAGGTGTTTTAGAAAAGTAATCACGCGTCAAAAACGATTTAAACAACTTCCGACCTCCGTTCTGTAAAACTGACTGAGATATGGGCCTTTTTATTGTATAAGGGCCTACCACACATTGTGACTAGTTGTCGCTAGCGAGGTGCAGCACTGTGACCTGTTTTAAGAATGATCATTATATGTCAAAAAAAAAAGAAAAACTACTTCCGACTTCGAATCTGAAAAATTGACTGGGATATGGGCCCTTTTGATATATTCGGGCCTTAAAAACATTGTGACTAGTTGTAGCTAGACCATTACTGTGAGGTGTATTTAAAACGGTAATCATATGTCAAAAACGATTTACACTAATTCCGACCTCCTATCTGTCAAACTTGCTGAGATATGGGCCCTTTTGTTGTAATATTCTAAACACACATTGTGACTAGTTGTAGGAAGACCCTATATGTGAGTTGTTTTTAAAATCTTAATCATACATCTTAATCGATTGAAACCCTTTCCTACCTTCATTCTGTATAACTAGCAGAGATTTGGGCCCTTATGTTGCATTGGGGCCTGACACGTGTTGTAAATAGTAGTAGACTCACCCCAAGTGATTTTACACGGCCACCTGTGACCTGCACAAGGCTAGATGATTGTATGTCTCAGTGTTGCTATGTCATGCTTCAGGTCCCCCAAGCGCACCAACCCTGAGTGTTGTCTACACGGCCACCTGTGTGCTGCACAAGGCTAGATGATTGTATGTCTCAGTGTTGCTATGTCATGCTTCAGGTCCCCCCAGCGCACCAACCCTGAGTGTTGTCTACACGGCCACCTGTGAGCTGCACGAGGATAGATGATTGTATGTGTCAGTGTTGCTATGTCATGCTTCAGGTCCCCCATACGCACCAACACTGAGTGTTGTCTACACGGCCACCTATGAGCTGCACAAGGCTAGATGATTGTATGTCTCAGTGTTGCTATGTCATGCTTCAGGTCCCCCCAGCGCACCAACCCTGAGTGTTGTCTACACGGCCACCTGTGAGCTGCACGAGGCTAGATGATTGGATATCTCAGTGTTGCTATGTCATGCTTCAGGTCCCCCCAGCGCACAAACCCTAAATGTTTTCTACACGGCCACCTGTGAGCTGCACGACGCTAGATGATTGTATGTCTCAGTGTTGCTATGTCATGCTTCATGTCCCCCCAGCGCACCAAGGCTAATTGTTGTCTACACGGCCACCTGTGAGCTGCACGAGGCTAGATAATTGTATGTATCAGTGTTGGTATGGCATGCTTCAGGTCCCCCCAGCGCACCAACCCTGAGTGTTGTCTACACGGCCACCTGTGAGCTGCAAAAGGCTAGATGATTGTATGTCTGAGTGTTGCTTTGTCATGCTTTAGGTCTCCCCAGCGCACCAATCCTGAGTGTTGTCTACACGGCCACCTGTGAGCTGCAAAAGGCTAGATGATTGTATGTCTGAGTGTTGCTTTGTCATGCTTTAGGTCTCC
The DNA here is from genome assembly GCA_945910005.1 of Isoperla grammatica. Lineage (NCBI taxonomy): Eukaryota > Metazoa > Arthropoda > Insecta > Plecoptera > Perlodidae > Isoperla > Isoperla grammatica. Next base: position 25,686,282 of record OX246749.1, on the reverse strand, counting down.
CCAGCGCGCCAACCCTGAGTGTTGTCTACACGGCCACCTGTGAGCTGCAAAAGGCTAGATGATTGTATGTCTCAGTGTTGCTATGTCATGCTTTAGGTCTCCCCAGCGCACCAAGGCTTATTGTTGTCTACACGGCCACCTGTGAGCTGCACGAGGCTAGATGATTGTATGTGTCAGTGTTGCTATGTCATGCTTTAGGTCCCCCCAGCGCACCAACCGTGAGTGTTGTCTACACGGCCACCTGTGAGCTGCACGAGGCTAGATGAGTGTATGTATCAGTGTTGCTTTGTCATGCTTCAGGTCCCCCCAGCGCACCAACCCTGAGTGTTGTCCACACGGCCACCTGTGAGCTGCACGTGGCTAGATGATTGTATGTCTCAGTGTTGCTATGTCATGCTTCAGGTCTCCCCAGCGCACCAACCCTGAGTGTCGTCTACACGGCCACCTGTGAGCTGCACGAGGCGCGACGATTGTATGTCTCAGTTTTGCTATGTCATGCTTCAGGTCCCCCCAGCGCACCAACCCTGAGTGTTGTCTACACGGCCACCTGTGAGCTGCACGAGGCTAGATGATTGTGTGTCTCAGTGTTGCTATGTCATGCTTCAGGTCTCCCCAGCGCACCAACCCTGAGTGTTGTCTACACGGCCACCTGTGAGCTGCACGAGGCTAGATGATTGTGTGTCTCAGTGTTGCTATGTCATGCTTCAGGTCTCCCCAGCGCACCAACCCTGAGTGTTGTGTACACGGCCACCTGTGAGCTGCACGAGGCTAGATGATTGTGTGTCTCAGTGTTGCTATGTCATGCTTCAGGTCCCCCCAGCGCACCAACCCTGAGTGTTGTCTACACGGCCACCTGTGAGCTGCACGAGGCTAGATGAGTGTATGTCTCAGTGTTGCTATGTCATGCTTTAGGTCCTCCCAGCACAACAACCCTGAGTGTTGTCTACACGGCCACCTGTGAGCTGCACGAGGCTAGATGATTGTATGTCTCAGTGTTGCTATGTCATGCTTCAGGTCCCCCCAGCGCACCAACCCTGAGTGTAGTCTACACGGCCACCTGTGAGCTGCACGAGGCTGGATGATTGTATTTGTCAATGTTGCTTTGCATGCTTTAGGTCCCCCCAGCGCACCAACCCTTAGTGTTGTCTACACGGCCACCTGTGAGCTGCACGAGGCTATTTGATTGTATGTCTTAGTGTTGCTATGTCATGCTTCAGGTCCCCACAGCGCACCAACCCTGAGTGTTGTCTACACGGTCACCTGTGAGCTGCACGAGGCTAGATGATTGTATGTCTCAGTGTTGCTATGTCATGCTTCAGGTCCCCCCAGCGCACCAACCCTGAGTGTTGTGTACACGGAGGCCAGCGTCACGGCCACCTGTGAAGTGAAGGGGGCTCGTCCTGTCGCCAACGTATCCTGGATCCTGGGAGATGACGTCATCCGCCAGGATACAGTGGGCGACTATCTAGGCAAACCTAAGGACGCGTGGAGGTGGCCCTGGATGAAGGGATCTGTCATGCAGAGACTCACACTCACCCGCGAGACTAAGGACAACGGCAAGGTCCTCAAGTGTGTTGTATCTCATGTGACCTTGGTTCGGCCGTTGGAGGCGACGGAGACGATCTTATTCACTGGTAAGTTATGTTTGTATACATGGTGTGTAGAACTGATATTTTCTCAGTTTGATGCTGCTTTCTTCCATCGCTATGTGACCACCGCTTACCCCCGTTACAACCCGACAATCACATCATATTCACACACATTTCATATTATATTATTTATAATCAGTCATGTTTGTTATGCTTGGGTCTTGGGTACGGAACGACGGGGTACAGCTTCAAACTTATGTCGAACTGAAGATATCTGCCCACTTCACACCTTCCTTCCAATAAGCGTCGTCGAAGATGTATAATTCATACCTAATCAAACCGATTATGACATTGAAGTAGTAATTTTGTTATTTCTGTTGATTGATGAATGCTAAGTCGAGTTCATTGCACAGTTAATTTTCTGTACAGGGTTCCTAGGTTCCCTGGCTAATCTTAGATCGATGCCAACATTTCGAGTCTATCGATTGACCTTGATGTCCTATCGACCAATACTGTAGAGGGTATGAACAAACGATAACAGTGCAGTCATTGTCGTTATCAATGTGATAGCTTTACATTGTGTAGAATAGATGTGAATACCTTCTAAACTTAGTCTAAACTTGACACGTCTGATGATGATGATGATAATGATGAAAATCAAGACTAAATTGCACTGAAATATCTGGTCAAATCAACATCAGACTTCTACAAACTAAACTGTTAATTGTGAAAGAACTGTGTGACTTCTCTCTTCCTACATCAGTAGAAATAGTAGTCTGAAGTTGCAGTAATATTTGTCCACGTTAGGCTATACGTTACCCCAAAAATATCTTACATAAAACATTTGCTTTGGTTTCAGAAGCAGTAAGTGCGACAACGCCGCTTGCAGTCAGCAGCGCTACACCTGGAGCGGCCCTCAACACAACACGTGACTCTAGCACCGCCCTAGACCCCTCCTGCACGGCTGCAAGCATGCTGGGTCGTGTCTGCCAGGAGTACAAAAGGCTTCACAACGCCTCTTGTCCCCGGGAGGAGGTGTACGAGCTCCGTGTTCGAGAGGCCGGGGCTGCGGCTAGGACTGCGGAGCTGGCAGAGGAACACGCGAACCTCACCCTCGAGGCGGCCAAGGTCACTCTAGAGGCGGCCAAGGCTGAGGCGGCGTCAAATGCTTCCTTAGCCAAGGTCACCCTAGAGGCGGCCAAGGTCACTCTAGAGGCGGCCAAGGTCACTCTAGAGGCGGCCAAGGTCACTCTAGAGGCGGCCAAGGCTGAGGCGGCGTCAAATGCTTCCTTAGCCAAGGTCAGTCTAGAGGCGGCCAAGGTCACCCTCGAGACAGCCAAGGTCACCCTAGACGCGGCCCAGTCAAGCGCAAGATATGAGGCATCACGAGCCCAGAAAGAGGCGTCTGATGCAACTGCGGCCCAATTAGGGGTCGAGGGGGCTCGAGACCGGGCTAAGGCCGATGAGGCTTGGCTTATCAACGCCGAAGAGGAACTAGCATTCGAGCGAGCTAGACGTAGTGAAAGTCTGCTGCAGCTGCAGAGAGCGCAAGGCAGTGTGCGAGCTGCAGGGTAGGAGTCTTATTCAGTGTAATGTGTTTATATTTTTTTTGATCAAACCAATTCTTTGTACCTTCAAACATTTAAATAATAATTTTAAGATTTAGTATAGTTGAAATAATTTGATATTTTTATTTTATGCGTGTTTGTTTTGAGCAGAAATGCTTCAGATCCAAGATCTGCTAGTCTCATTTATATATATTGATAGGCAAACATATGTTTACAATTGAAATAAATAAAAAATATAATAAACTGCTATATTGTAATACATTGATAAATCTTCTCCAGCTCCCATATTTGTTTGTCCTCTACAGGTGAAATGTGAAATCCCGATTCTCTAAAGTTTAGCGGGTCTCTCTCTCTCTCTCTCTCTCTCTCTCTCTCTCTCTCTCTCGCTCCACCTGGCACGTGGGAGACCTGGGTTCGATTCCCAGTCGGGGTTGGTTTTTTAGTTTCTGGATATCCATATATACATATATTTAAATGGATATTATTTCAAAAAAACCTTTTGAAGGTGGACTTATGAAGAAAACCACAAATAAAAAACCAATCCCGACTGGGAATCGAACCCAGGCCTCCCACTTGCCGGGTGGGCGCATCGACCCCTATACCATCGGGACTGTCAATTCAATGTCTAGATATAGTGCATTATAACGTCTATGTGGCGGTTCCCAGTCGGGGTTGGTTCATAATTTCTGGTTGTCTTCATAAATCCACCCACAAGAGGTTTTCTGAAAAAATATCCTTTTAAATAAACTCCCTGCTCAAGCCGGCGTTAAGGTTACGACAGAATATATGTGACTGCACAACTCAAGTGTAATTGAAATGTTGAAGTGTTGGTCCACCTCCACATAGATGTTATAATGCACAATATCCAGACATTAAATTGCCAGTCCCGGGGGTCAAGACGCTCACCCGGCAAGGAAGAGACCTGGGTTCGGTTCCCAGACGGTGTTGTTTTTTGTAATTTCTGGTTTTCAACACACATATATATGTTATATAATGAAGAAAAGCAGTTATTAAAGAACCAACCCCGACTGGGGAAAGAACATCCATTTAAACATATATTAATAAAACAAGGATATTTCCGGGCTAATCCGCCACGTCTTATTTCCATATTATTGCCGGTGTTTCAGGAACCTTGTGGTCCGTATCTTCAGGGCGTGGAAATCAGTCCGCCATGTCTTATCTCCATATTATTGCCGGTGTTTCAGGAACCTCGTGGTTCCTATCCTCAGGGCGTGGAACTCAGTCCACCACGTCTTATCTCCTGTCGCTCCAGGCTAGCTGCTTGAGTAAACGTGGGGTCGGTTTGGGAGGGCGCCAGGAGTTCACACTGCCTTGATGGGTATAGGATCGGGGAACTGCCTACCGAGAGTCCGATCAAGTTAAAATTTGGACCATCCACAAGTCTCGATGTGGACTGAACGTCGCTAGTCTTGCGGAAACATCGGTCTAGAGTTTGCTTAGTAACTAAAATAGTGTTTTTTTTTTTTTTTTTTTTTTTTTTTTTATGAGTTGGCTATATCGTAAAAGGCCTAAATTTTTTGTCCCGTCACGAATATCTTAGTTTTAAATCGATCCAATGAGTATGTTTAAGGATTCAGCATGATTTCATTCGGTCAAGTCAAATTTCAGAGAGGTCAGGAGTTTTTGGAGAATTATCTCCTGGGGCTCCGTAGAACCGCGCCCGAAACAGTGTCCACAATCGTGCAACACTCTTAGATGGGAGGTTTCCGTTTAGGTTCGAGATGGGAACAGAGGCGAAGAGGATAGATAAAGGCCCAACCACAATTGACAGCATCGTAGTTGTAATCGGGATCGCAATTGCAGCAGTATGATTTATACCATTACAATCCATTACGACGTTACGGTTTAGTCGTGAACGGCGCCATAAGAAACAAGTAGGTCAACTCTTTCACGATTTCCGGATTACGATTACAATCACGATGCCGTCGGTTACGGTCGAGCCGAGCCTTAACAAAGACGAAGACGATACAATTGATAAAAAGAACAAACGTACAGTACGTTTATTTTCGACTTTTGACTTGTACACTCCTCGACACCAATACAGTTACGAAATAATAAAGATTGATTAGTATCAAATTTAAGTTGGCAGTCTTACAGTCGCCCCTTAACTTCCACCCTAAATAGCATTGAGAGTTGTCCACAGTGTTGAGACTCGAGCCCACTAGTTATGCCAGGCCGCTCTTGATACCAGTCCAAGGTCCGTAAATCCCCTGGCGGGGGCTCGTCCACCTCCCGAGTTGGGTCGTCCCATCCATTTCAACAATGTTAAAAGTCACACGTTATTCAAACGGGAGAATAATCCGGCAAAACAAACTAACTGATACGTCAAAAACAAATCCTGGTTCGTAGCCGCGTTACCTATCGAATTGAAATAGTTATATTTTACTTGTATTCTATCTACGTTGTTAATGAAACATTCTGAAATCAAATTCTACACTATAGATTTTCGTAACGAACCAGTTTTTGTGGTGGGCAAGAGAACGACGATTTTCGTGCCCACGAGAAGACCTAACTTTGACGTTTACCGAACCTCCGCGAGGGGATCGACGAACCTTGGTTATCACTATAAATCTATAAAACATTAAATACACAACACTAAAACTAGAACCATTGCAGTATCTATATATAACACGTAGGCTACATGTAACAAGTCGAGTACAATACAAAGGATGGACAGAATATGGCTCCACATTCTACAACGGGAAGGAGAGACGGTTTCATCGAGGTTACGACTTGACGAGCACCGTTTTGTCTCGCGCGTAAATAACTCGAGCGAAACGCGCATCGCGTTGACGACCGTACCCGGAGGTTCGCGTCACAAACCTGGGGTTGATTGAAATCTTCCTCGCGTTTACCACCCGCCTCTCGAAGAGTGGCTTTGTAACAATAGTACGTAACGTTTGTTTCTCACTTAATAAAATTGCGCGCTTCAAACTTCAATAAATAACACTAGAATCGAACGGTTCTACGACTTGAATTGCACAAACTGGTATTAGATCAAGAATAAAATATACTAGACGAGCCCGCTTTTAACGAAACTGAAGCGGATTCGAAACTACTTTGTTAATCTCTTCGGGAGTGGATTCTCAGTTTCAGTGTAGACCTGCAACACTGCCAGGATAGGTTTTTTATTAAATGGACTTTAAAAGACTTGAATCTTAAACGCCCATTTACGGGCGTGCTCAAGAAGAGGTTGAATTAAAACCAACCTTCCTTATAGATATATATGGGTTAACAGGGAAGCAGTGGCGTGCGGTGAGGGGAAGCAAGGGAAGCAATGCTTCCCCTAACATCCTTACTACTACCACCAAAATATCGTTTTATTAAGTGCTGTTATAATTTATTCCCATTCAAAATCCACACGTCCACATTAGTGCAAACATTTAAATAAGAATTGATATATTCTGCTCTACCTGTGGTTCCCGTAAATAAACAAGGTTTAAAGATGGTTTCTGTCGCGAACCTCAGTTGCTTAACAGCTAACTGGCCATAGAAGCAGTGCGTTCTCCTTGGATTTTCGGCCGTAAGAAATACCAATAGCTTTCAAGTTAACCTAATAGAGGGGTCGGAGTGTATACGCAGTTTTTAAATGGGACGAAAAGCAGTGCGTCGGAGGGTCGGGTCTGACCGCGACAAAAAAAGAAATAGAAAAGGACAGTGCAGCCATTGAAAATAGAGAAGGAAATCAACCGTAATACATAAGCGCGTAACGTGTCAGTTCTTTAGATCACTGTACAATGTTCTTGTCGCAAATTAATTTGTGTGAAACGCCATTTGTTACGCAATCAAATAAAAAACAATTAATTCAAGTATGTAAAGTGCGTACGGCTGACCGGAAATATATGACCTAAATCTAAGAGACCCCTGACGAGGGGGATGAACCCAGTCCCTTTCGCAAGTTTGCCAAAATCAATTTGAAAATTTTGAATTGCTTCCTCGCCTACATACCTCACCGCACGCCACTGCTATTACCTCATAGTTGCCTATTTTAGGAACCGTATTACACAAATGATTCACGTCTCTGATTTCTTTTCAATTGCAATTTTTATTTATTACACAAATAGCTCCGAGTCACATCTATCTAGCTTTCTTTTTGGCTTACAATATACGATAGAAAATCTTAACTCTCTGATCACTTGGAAAACATTATAAAGGGGCTACGAATTGTATGTTTCTTTGCTCTAAACAATTTAAGAATGATCATAAAATACATTTCTGCTAAGGCGATATTGTTCTGCATTGTTAATATTAGTGAGACAAAGGGGAGTTTTCATTAACTGCGTATTGGCATTCCATTCCATTATTTGAACCATCCTTTAAATACACACCATCAACAAAGACATTGGATTTCTATTTGGAATCCTCAATTGTGCTTTCATTTCATTTATTAATTCATTACACGAGCAAAGTCTACGCATTTGGAATATATTCTCAGTTTCTTGTGGCACCGTTCATATTGGGCTGTTTGAGTATTCTTATAACTTACAGTCTGGGGTGAACATCAACATAAACACAAGTTCTACAACAGCATTTAAACCTAACAGGCAATATACATTGTTACAGTTATATTATTGTTTAAAAGAGATTTTATGAATGTTCTGCATTTATCTAAGGTTAATATACGGTGTAAATTACATTTACGTTTTGGTGTTGAAGGTTTCATTCTAATGTTATAGTTTGTTATCTTTAAAATTTACTCTTTCAGTTTCATATTTCCTCTCAAACAATGAGGTCTTCATTTTATGTAGAGATCTTACTTGTTTTTAAATTCCGGTCATGTTTCAGAGTTCTCATCCATTGGTTTGTATTTAAATAGAACACATTATTTTTAATTTCAGCTAAAATATTTGCACCAATTATTGTTTGACAACATTTTTTTATGATACATTTCCATAGCTCATTAATGTTAACTAAGTCTGAACATTTCAGGCCCGATTTCACCATACTTTTAGTCATAAGATAAGTTGTTAGTTGGAGATTTGCTCGCAACAAACATGGCGCCTGTTAGAAGATACCAAGAATTGTGTATGCACCGGTAATGTTTGTTCAAACAATAGTAACCAATCCGTGATTATTAAATAACAGATTGACAAAGTCTGGGAAATTCGGACCTTAATGATACAGTTTTCCAAAACAAAGAATCAAATAAGTAACAATCCTACAACATAAGCACCTGTGGAGCAGTGGACTGCATTTCGTCTGGCTTCTCCCCCTCGACCTGTCCGGCTAGGGTGGCCCAACCAGAAGCATACGCTTTCGCCGGCATAGCTCTCAGGATCAACAAAGCACGCAAACCTGCCCACCCCGATAAGGTAACCGTCCCTCGATAGGTAATATCTAAATGCACCGATGTAAACAGAGATATGCAAGAAACGACTCGGATATCTTACGAGACAAGTGAGCAACACATTGAATCATCTAATGAGAGACAAGAAATAGACCGAAAAGATAACAACAATCCTTTGTTTCTTTATTCACATGGATCCCTTCCAAGATACTTATCACTACGAAGCTTATAAACGGGCCAAGTAGCAGATATCAGTGTCAACGTGGATTAATTCATGACTGGAGAAAATGTGTCAGAGCTCAGTTTTAAAAGGAAATACTTTTTTTCCGATAAGGTCCGCATGAAGATCGGTGACGACGTAATCTAAATTGATCCTCAGAATTTGTTTCAAAGGTTTATTAGCAACCAAAGATGAAGTAGATGATATTTAATCTGTGTTATTATGTGAGTGAAGCGAGCGTCTCCATTCGACTTTTATGGAACTCGTTCGGTTTTGTTTCGTTATTTATGTCTGTCGATAGCGGTCAAAATGAAAAGCGGATCAAGTAGAAATTTATACCATCTACAAGCCTTGATGTGGATTGATGGTGTACAGTTTTGTGGCAGCATCGTTAGAAAAGTTTCAAAGTTACACCATAGTTACTGAAAAATATTATATTTTTATGAAACAAAATATCGGGAAAATGTTAAATAGCCATATTTTTATAAAGATTTTTCCAAACACGAATATGTTTATTTTATGGCAATCTTATAAGTATGTTGCAAAAGGTTGGTGTTGGCAAAGTTACACAAAAGTTACTCGAAAATAGTTTTCTGAAACCAAAATTTATGGTTGCTATATTATAGTAATTTTTTGTCCGGTCACGAATATACTAATTTTTACGCGACCTGACAAGTATTTGAGGCAGAAATTACATTTCTATTGCTGTCAATAAGTGTTAGTTACGGTGGCGGACCGCGTAGAAAACACTATACGAAATGACAACGAAAAATCTTAGCAACGCACATTGCACAGCATTCAACAATGTCGGGAAGTATAATGGCTAGTGAGTTTAGAAACATGTTAGCAATGCGCATTCTTGTATTGTTGTTTATTGTTGTTTTTACGCTTTTATCATTATCTCTTACATTGAACAATGACGACAGCTTAGAGAACTTTTCACCAGAACGTTCGTGGAAATAGACGCGCTCGCTTATCAACGCGTCATACAGAGCATTTTTCTAGTGTATGACCTATGTAGCCAACCCTAAGGAGGGGAGAAGGCTGTGGTAAGCATGCATGGTGGAAAGCAAATTTAAAACCTTGATAACCTCCGCTACCGATGGTTTATGGAAAATACTGTTTCAGGAACACGTTTGTAGGGCTGAACGTCGTCCACCAACTTCAGGAGCTGCTAAATAGGTACCATAGCGTAAGCGTGTACAATGTACAATCAAGTAAATGCGTGGGGGGATAAAGGAAAACGCTCTGTTTTACGCGTTGATAAGCAAGCGCGTCCATATCTACGAATTTTTGGCGAGAAGTTCTCAAAGCTAATAAAAACAACAATTAACAACAATTCAAGAATGCGCATTGCAAAATTTTTCCTAATTTGCATAGATATTATACTTCCCGACATTCTTGGATGCAGAGCAATGTGCGTTGCTAAGAATTTTCGTCGTCATGTTTTCAACACGGTCCGCCACCGTTACTAACAGTTATTGACAGCAATAGGAATGTAATTTCAGCCTCTTATACGTATCGGATCACGTTTACATTAGTATATTCGTGACCGGACAAAAATTTACTATAAGAAAGCCACCTCACATTTTGCTGTTACTGCGTTTTAGAAAAATATTTTCGAGTAACTTTCGTGTAACTTTGCCAATTCTTATTAGATCGCCATTCGATAAACATATTCGTGACCGGAAAAATCTGTAAAAAATCTGGCTTCCTCATATTTTGCCGTCATTTTGTTTCAGAAAAATATTTTGCTGTAACTATTGTGTAACTTTGTAACTTTTCAAACGATTAAAAGTATACACCTTCAATCCACATCGAGGCTTGTGGATGGTCCAAATTTCAAGTTGATCGGATTTTCCGTTCGACCGCTATCGACAGACATAAAAAAAAAAAAAAAAAAAAAAAACAGAACGAAGGTCCATAAGAGTCTAGTGAGACGCTCGCTTCGCTCGCTTTACAATGAAGATGGGTTATAAAGAAGGGGAAAATATACTTCCAGTGGTGTGTGTTTCAGCACCAGCCCAGATAATCTTCTGTAAGTTAAACGGTGTTGTTGTAAAACTGATGGCCACTCCAAGAGGTGTGCTCGTCTGCCTGAACAAATGCAATGTAGTCAGTTTTACCATTACCTTTACTGTTATTTAATATTTTACCTTCTATTTACCATTTAGAGATATGGACCTGTAACGTTGACACGCAAGTTGACTGAGATCTTTGAATTAAAATTAAAAGTCATTAAACTATTCTGAAGAATAGCTTTATGAAAACATATTCTGAAATATTGTCTATATTTTCAAGTCTAGGAGTATAGTGCAATACTTTGTCTTTTTCCATTTGTCACATCATATGTTCTTAGTCTAAATTTCTTCAGTTTTGTTTTATATATGTGTGCTTTTATCGTTTTTATTTTTACATTATTTTATGTTAAAAAAGATTTGTATTATTAAGCGAGCGAAGCGAGCGTTTCTATTACACTTTTATGGCTAGCGTTCTTTTTTTAAATTTTGTTGTCTGTCGATAGCGGTCGAACGGAAAGTCCGATCAAGTTGAAATTTGGATTATCCACAAGCTCGATTTGGGTTGAAGGTGTATAGTTTTGTGGCAACATCGTTCGAAAAGTTACAAAGTTACACAATAGTTACTAGAAACAAAATGGCGGCCATGTGAGATAGCCGTATTTTTATGAAGATTTTACCATAATCGAATGTGTTAACTTTATGGCGATCTGATAAGTATTGGCAAAGTTACAAAATGTTACTCGAAAGTATTTTTCTGAGACAGTAACGGCAAAATAGAAGTTGGCTTTATTATTGCAAATTTTCGTCCGGTCACGAATGTATTAATTTTCACGCACTTACGTTTGAATATCGCTAAATATCTCTTACATTGCACAATGACGATAGTTTTAATAAATTTTTAAATTTTTGCAGAAAGTTCGTGGACCTTTCGTTTCGTGGAAAATGTGTTGTAGTAATAACATCGGTGCAAATAATATTTCTTGTGCATGGTTCTGTTATTCAAGGATCCATACTCTTAGGTTTGCAATGACAACTTGTAACACGGTTGAGTTTGATAACTTAATTTAATTAAAAATATAAAAAATAAAAATAAACTTGTATTTATAGAGTCTACCCACTCAATAACAAGACTGATTTTCAGTGGGTGACTTTAAGTTGATTTCAAGTGAGGGACTTTATTTTATTTTAGTAATCGTTATAAAAATGAATAAAATTAAGAGCTCCAAAACTATAATAACACAAACAGCACACACATGTCATTCTATTCTTGCGTTGACACTGAGGGCGTGTCCCAGTGCTTCGCAGTCATCTAGATAGTTTCACAGACAACAAGGATAAATAATGAAATTGACCTGAATATTTATTTTCATTTTAATTATTTTTAAACATAAAATATTGCCGGGTGGCCCGCCTGGCGGTCCAACCCTGGAAAAACACTGGATTATATTATCTTTATTATACTCTTGTTTTTTTAACAGAACATTATATTTTATACATAGATACATACATAGCACTAGTTAGATAATAGAGCTCTGCAAAGGCCATGTTACCACATTTCTATTATACGCGTAGCTCTTATATTGTTTCATGGTGCCGGAGTCCACCTTCTGCCGCCTGGTCAGTATCCACAACTGCTCTGTAACAAAGACCACAATTCTGCGCTTTACCTTTAGTCTTTAGTATTTAGTTTGTCTCTCTTCTTAAGTATTTACAGGACACTTGACTCAGGGGGAAAAAGTTTCTGCTGTAAGAATGAATTTGACATCTCTGAAATAATGTGTATGCTTGTAATTGCATTGTAAACCAAAGATATTTGCGTTAAATTGTTGAAAATCACTTTGAACACCGTGAGAATTCGTTGTTTTGTCATAAAATTCGTAAAACTTATAATGTGTGCGAATTTACAAAAAATTAAGGTGTAATTCTAATTCTAAGTTTAGAACTAAAAAAAGTTAGAATAGTGAAATTGTCAAAATGGAGGACATTTCGTAAAGTTCTAACTTTCCTATTATTTGATGCGTTATGGTTTTGTTTTTAAATATACACACATTGGTGCTGCGTTTATTTGCATATCCTTAGGTAGAGTGGGAATCTTAAGGCAGGTATGTTCGCCGACGATGATGCAACAATATAGATAATGTGATGATTACATCATGATCTACAACCACTATTATATGAAACACGTGACTAAAGTTATATTTACAAACATTATTACGTCGTTAAACAATATATAATTGAATGGAAAAGTACTTACGGTTAGAAATGCCGATAATATAGTATTGCTTACATTGCCAAACAATAGCGTAATTGGTGTAGTCAGTATCAAGGATTAAATATCTGGGAAATGAATGCGCCCCTTCTGCAACAACAAATAACCAAATTGTAATAAACATAATCGAAGAGCTGCATGCATGAATGAGATACTCCGGGACACAGCCGGTGTAATTCCACTGCATTTTGGTGACTACACTAACAGATATTAGAGTTAATTAAAATATACCTCTAAATAGATGTTTATCAATTATGGCCTTGTAAGTATCTGAATTACTACAAAACGTTCAACTTAATTCACAACTCTACCCTCATTACCTCGTCTGCTACTGAACTTACAGGTTGACATGGATAACCCATAAACGGTTTTTCTGTGCCAATTATTTATAGGCCTATCAATTAAAATAATCTCTCTCCAGTTTTTGAAATTGTTTGGAAAATAAGATAAATTACATATTGCATCTGAAATAAAGGTTATTAACCCAGCCATACATTAAAGTTAAACGGTTTCATGATAAATGCACTAATGTGTTGACTGAATGAGAAATGACTGATTACTTTAGACAGAAGAACCATTTGTAGTCAATGCTGCGCCGACAAGTTACCATATGCATCTTGGCACATGACCATTATTGCAACGTTCTTCCTCCACTTCTTTACATCACACTTCTCTTTCATGCTTGCATCCTTGTCCGTAGACAAAACACTTCCATTTGTAGTCAAAGCTGCGCTGACAAGTCAACACATGCATCTTGTCACATGACCATTATTGCAACGTTCTTCCTCCACTTCTTTACATCACACTTCTCTTTTCATGCTTGCATCCTTGTCCGTAGACAAAACACTTCCATTTGTAGTCAAAGCTGCGCTGACAAGTAAACACATGCATCTTGTCACATGACCATTATTGCAACGTTCTTCTTCCACTTCTCTACATCACACTTCTCTTTTCATGCTTTCATCCTTGTCCGTAGACAAAACACTTCCATTTGTAGTCAAAGCTGCGCTGGCAAGTTAACACATGCATTGGTCACATGACCATTATTGCAACGTTCTTCTTCCACTTCTCTACATCACACTTCTCTTTTCATGCTTTCATCCTTGTCCGTAGACAAAACACTTCCATTTGTAGTCAAAGCTGCGCTGACAAGTTAACACATGCATCTTGTCACATGACCATTATTGCAACGTTCTTCTTCCACTTCTCTACATAACACTTCTCTTTTCATGCTTGCATCCTTGTCCGTAGACAAAACACTTCCATTTGTAGTCAAAGCTGCGCTGACAAGTTAACACATGCATCTTGTCACATGACCATTATTGCAACGTTCTTCTTCCACTTCTCTACATCACACCTCTTTTCATGCTTGCATCCTTGTCCGTAGACAAAACACTTCCATTTGTAGTCAAAGCTGCGCTGACAAGTTAACACATGCATCTTGTCACATGACCATTATTGCAACGTTCTTCTTCCACTTCTCTACATAACACTTCTCTTTTCATGCTTGCATCCTTGTCCGTAGACAAAACACTTCCATTTGTAGTCAAAGCTGCGCTGACAAGTTAACATATGCATCTTGTCACATGACCATTATTGCAACGTTCTTCCTCCACTTCTCTACATAACACTTCTCTTTTCATGCTTGCATCCTTGTCCGTAGACAAAACACTTCCATTTGTAGTCAAAGCTGCGCTGACAAGCAAACATATGCATCTTGGCACATGACCATTATTGCAACGTTCTTCTTCCACTTCTCTACATCACACTTCTCTTTTCATGCTTGCATCCTTGTCCGTAGACAAAACACTTCCATTTGTAGTCAAAGCTGCGCTGACAAGTTAACACATGCATCTTGTCACATGACCATTATTGCAACGTTCTTCCTCCACTTCTCTACATCACACTTCTCTTTTCATGCTTGCATCCTTGTCCGTAGACAAAACACTTCCATTTGTAGTCAATGCTGCGCTGACAAGTCAACACATGCATCTTGTCACATGACCATTATTGCAACGTTCTTCCTCCACTTCTTTACATCACACTTCTCTTTTCATGCTTGCATCCTTGTCCGTAGACAAAACACTTCCATTTGTAGTCAATGCTGCGCTGACAAGTTAACACATGCATCTTGTCATATGACCATTATTGCAACGTTCTTCTTCCACTTCTCTACATCACACTTCTCTTTTCATGCTTGCATCCTTGTCCGTAGACAAAACACTTCCATTTGTAGTCAAAGCTGCGCTGACAAGTAAACACATGCATCTTGTCACATGACCATTATTGCAACGTTCTTCTTCCACTTCTCTACATAACACTTCTCTTTTCATGCTTGCATCCTTGTCCGTAGACAAAACACTTCCATTTGTAGTCAAAGCTGCGCTGACAAGTTAACACACGCATCTTGTCACATGACCATTATTGCAACGTTCTTCTTCCACTTCTCTACATAACACTTCTCTTTTCATGCTTGCATCCTTGTCCGTAGACAAAACACTTCCATTTGTAGTCAAAGCTGCGCTGACAAGTTAACACATGCATCTTGTCACATGACCATTATTGCAACCCGCCATTGGCATTTTAATTGGCCGACAGTTGAAAAGGACGGGGTTGCTATTATCAAGAGTGTAGAGAAAGTTTTGTTTGCGGAATATTCAAACAGCGATATGAATGGGGGACGGATTTATTTACTTTAAAACGATCGCTTTCATATGTAAGACTTTATTCTGAGGAACTCGCCCATATCATTATCTCATTTTCAATTTTTTGTGGAGATAGATGCTTTTGTTTTTAAGGCCTTAAATATGAATTAGCTTTTATTCGTTTGTAAATCTACGTAATTGCTTAGAAGAATATAACAATCAACGCATCAACACCATATATTTCTTTGAAAACTAATCCTTGGAACATGATATGATTCTTGTTAGTTTACATGTTTCGCATCTCTCAGCTGATTGTCTTTAGTTTAAGAAAAATGTAAATAATGCTCAGGTTGGCCTGAACATTAATAATACGAAATGAATATACCGGAAATGAATTTGAATTTGTTTGTACATTTGTACCAAATAATAATATATTACAATATAAAAATAATAACAAAGTACTTGATCCGTATTTTCTCAAAAAAGTATTCTAAATCTTTTGTAATTTATATTCTAAACCCCCTTAAACAACTACTATAACTGTTGATAGCCTTGAGCAGCCTTGTGCATCTATTGATTGTATCACTATTGATGGTGCTTTTAAACAGTAAATAACTGTCCAGTGTGTGTTGGCTTGGCCTTGTGCATCTATTGATGTCATCACTATTGATAGTGCTATAAAACAGTAAATAACTGTCCAGTGTGTGTTGGCTTGGCCTTGTGCATCTATTGATGTCATCACTATTGATAGTGCTATAAAACAGTAAATAACTGTCCAGTGTGTGTTGGCTTGGCCTTGTGCATCTATTGATGTCATCACTATTGATAGTGCTATAAAACAGTAAATAACTGTCCAGTGTGTGTTGGCTTGGCCTTGTGCATCTATTGATGTCATCACTATTGATAGTGCTATAAAACAGTAAATAACTGTCCAGTGTGTGTTGGCTTGGCCTTGTGCATCTATTGATGCCATCACTATTGATAGTGCTATAAAACAGTAAATAACTGTCCAGTGTGTGTTGGCTTGGCCTTGTGCATCTATTGATGTCATCACTATTGATAGTGCTATAAAACAGTAAATAACTGTCCATTGTGTGTTTGCTTGGCCTTGTGCATCTATTGATGTCATCACTATTGATAGTGCTATAAAACAGTAAATAACTGTCGAGTGTGTGTTGGCTTGGCCTTGTGCATCTATTGATGTCATCACTATTGATTTGATCCACATATGATTATTGATCCACCACTCCTGACTCATCAGAATTTAGCAAAGATTTTACAATGCTTGAGCTAGAAGCAGCCATATCAGGAACTAAAGCTGGGAAGGCAGCTCCTGATGGAATCCACCCCGAATTCCTGAAGGCCTGTGGGAAGAACACCAAAAGGTGGCTCTGTAAGTTTTACAGCGACATTTTGATATCTGGAAGTTACCCCAGGGAATTCAGGAAATCGAAGATCCTAGCAATTCTCAAGCCTGGCAAACCAGCTGACATAGCGGAAAGCTATCGCCCAATTGCACTCTTGAGCAGTTGCTACAAGGTTCTGGAACGGCTTATCTATAACAGAATTGAGCATGCAGTAAATGAAGTCATCCCCGTAGAGCAGGCCGGATTTCGCCAAGGACGCAGCTGCACAGACCAAGTCATGTCCTTAACAACACACATTGAAGCTGGTTTTGAGAAAAAGCTTAAAACAGCTGCAGTATTTGTGGACCTAACTGCGGCGTACGATACAGTGTGGCGCACGGGCCTAATCTACAAACTCCTCAAAGTTGTGCCCTGCAAAAGAATAAGCAGACTCATCAATAATATGCTGAGTAATCGCACCTTTGAAGTCTTCATGGACGAGGCTAAAAGTAAGCAGAGACAACTCAATAACGGGCTACCACAAGGATCCGTTCTCGCCCCGTTGATGTTCAACCTCTATATACACGACATGCCGGAGACAAAGTCTAGAAAGTTCCAGTATGCAGACGACCTAGCCTTGACCTTCCAGCACAAGGACATGCACGTTGCTGAAGAAGTTCTTACACAAGACCTTGAAGGCCTGAGTGCTTACTTCAAAAATTGGAGACTCACTCCCAGCCTCAGTAAGACGGAGTCAGCATGGTTTCATCTGAACAACAAAATAGCCCACGTCCCGCTTCAAGTAGTTTTCAATGGTGCTGTACTGCAACATAACTTTCATCCAAAGTATCTCGGAATAACGCTGGACAGATCTCTCACGTTTAAACAGCATCTGCATAACTGCGCAGCCAAGCTTAAAACAAGAAATAACCTACTTCACAAACTTGCTTCGACTACATGGGGAGCCTCGCCTGCTACATTGCGCACTGCTGCCCTTGGCCTGGTGTACTCGTCAGCAGAGTACTGTGCACCGGTCTGGCTGGAAAGCACGCATACTCGGATTATAGATACCCAGCTCAATATTACAATGCGGACGATTTCCGGAACACTCAGATCAACGCCGACCCAATGGCTACCTGTCCTGAGCAATATCACCCCACCATCATTAAGGCGCTCAAAAGCGCTGCTCAGAGAATACGACAAAATATGCAAAAAACACAATTTGCCTATTCATGAAGATGCTGCCATAATGTACCGCGGTCGCTTGAAGTCGCGGAATCCATCTTTGAGACAAGCTGCCAAACTTCAAGAATCTAACTTTGACAGTGCTATGGAGTGGAAAAGAATGTGGTCGGAATTTGCACCAAACTCGCCAATTGTAGACCCAACGACTCCCGTTCCAGGCTTTGATCTTCCTAGACACCTGTGGACGAGACTAAACCGCATCAGAACCAATCATGGCCGGTGCGCAGACTCCCTGTTCAAATGGGGCGCGATCCCATCCAGCGCCTGTGACTGTGGCGAACCTCGCCAGACCATCAACCACATTGTGAGGGATTGCCGCCTGCGCTCTTTCCAGGGGGACTGGTCTGAGATCCACAGAGCGACACCTGACGCGCTGGCCTGGTTGGCCGGCTTAGATTTATGTTTATGATTTATATTTATGATAACTTTATATGTATATTGTACTTTGTTGAATCTTAGCTGTTGCTTCCATACGATAAATAAATAAATAAAATCACTATTGATAGTGCTATAAAACAGTAAATAACTGTCCAGTGTGTGTTGGCTTGGCCTTGTGCATCTATTGATGTCATCACTATTGATAGTGCTATAAAACAGTTAATAATTGTCAAGTGTGTGTTGGCTTGGCCTTGTGCATCTATTGATGTCATCACTATTGATAGTGCTATAAAACAGTAAATAACTGTCCATTGTGTGTTGGCTTGGCCTTGTGCATCTATTGGTGTCATCACTATTGATAGTGCTATAAAACAGTAAATAACTGTCGAGTGTGTTGGATTGGCCCTGTGCATCTATTGATTCCCATTATTTTTCCCACTGTCTTCTTCACAATTACAAATATAAAATGAATTTCGGACCAAGATAGTTTTCATTTGAAATTGTCGGTTTTCATCCATCATATTTAAGTTAACGATAGCTACAGCGAGCAGCTACCTTAGTTTACGAGAGCTTACAGCAAACAGGTGCCTTAGTTTACGAGAGCTTACAGCAAGCAGGTGCCTTAGTTTACGAGAGCTTACAGCAAGCAGAGACCTTAGTTTACGAGAGCTTACACCGAGCAGGTGCCTTAGTTTACGAGAGCTTACAGCGAGCAGGTTCATTAGGTTACGAAAGCTTACAGCGAGCAGGTGCCTTAGTTCAAGAGGGCTTACAGCGAGCAGGTCTTTAGTTTACGAGACCTTACAGCGAGCAGGTGCCTTAGTTTACGAGAGCTTACAGCGAGCAGGTGCCTTAGTTTACGAGAGCTTACAGCGAGCAGGTGCCTTAGTTTACGAGAGCTTACAGCGAGCAGGTTCATTAGGTTACGAAAGCTTACACCGAGCAGGTGCCTTAGTTCAAGAGGGCTTACAGCGAGCAGGTCTTTAGTTTACGAGACCTTACAGCGAGCAGGTGCCTTAGTTTACGAGAGCTTACAGCGAGCAGGTGCCTTAGTTTACGAGAGCTTACAGCGAGCAGGTTCATTAGGTTACGAAAGCTTACACCGAGCAGGTCCCTTAGTTCAAGAGGGCTTACAGCGAGCAGGTCTTTAGTTTACGAGACCTTACAGCGAGCAGGTGCCTCAGTTGACGAGAGCTTACACCGAGCAGGTGCCTTAGTTTAAGGCAGCACACCGAAAAAACATTTCACAAGCCACTACTCGCTTCAGCTTCAACAGACATCGATGAATTGGAATTTAACATTGGTTCCTACAAGTAATGCTCATAATATTGTTAAAAACAAACTTTTATACTTACCTCGTTCAAAGAAAAATGCAGCATTAAAACCTAGGAGTTGCCCCTCAACAACCCTTGCATTCTCCGCGCTAAAAAGTAATTTGTGTCATATTAATTTTTGCGATTCAATACAACAGACACTGTTTATTCAGGAATTAAAACTTACATACTCAACTGAATTAACATACAGCATCAGCAATTATTAAATG
>OX246749.1:25606150-25661150 GCA_945910005.1 Isoperla grammatica | reverse complement strand
GTTCTTATCTAGTGAAGTGTAGTTCGAAGGGTATAATATACAGGATAATATACTTACAGCACAGTAATCGTGTTACGTAGTACATAGTGTTGTTATCTAGTGTAGTGTAGCTCGAAGGGTATAATATACGGAATAATATACTTACAGCACAGTAATCGTGTTACGTAGTACATAGTGTTGTTATCTAGTGAAGTGTAGTTCGAAGGGTATAATATACAGGATATTATACTTACAGCACAGTAATCGTGTTACGTAGTACATAGTGTTGTTATCTAGTGTAGTGTAGCTCGAAGGGTATAATATACGGAATAATATACTAACAGCACAGTAATCGTGTTACGTAGTACATAGTGTAGTTTTCTAGTGAAGTGTAGTTCGAAGTGTATAATAAACGGAATAATATACTAGCACAGTATACGTGGTTCGTAGTACATAGTGTAGTTTTCTAGTGTAGTGTTGTCCGACGGGTATATTATACGGAATAATACACTTTCAGCACAGTATTCGTGTTACGGAGTTCATAGTGTAGTATCTAGTGTAGTGTAGTTCGAAGTGTATAATATACGGAATAATATACTTTCAGCACAGTTTTCGTGTTACGTAGAACCTAGTGTAGTTATCGAGTGTTGTATTGTTCGACGGGTATAATATACGGAATAATACACTTTCAGCACAGTATTTATGTTACGTAGTACCTAGTGTAGTTTTCTAGTGAAGTGTAGTTCGAAGTGTATAATAAACGGAATAATATACTTTCAGCACAGTTTTCGTGTTACGTAGTACATAGTGTAGTTTTCTAGTGTTGTGTTGTTCGACGGGTATATTATACGGAATAATACACTTTCAGCACAGTATTTATGTTACGTAGTACCTAGTGTAGTTTTCTAGTGAAGTGTAGTTCGAAGTGTATAATAAACGGAATAATATACTTTCAGCACAGTTTTCGTGTTACGTAGTACATAGTGTAGTTTTCTAGTGTTGTGTTGTTCGACGGGTATATTATACGGAATAATACACTTTCAGCACAGTATTCGTGTTACGGAGTTCATAGTGTAGTATCTAGTGTAGTGTAGTTCGAAGTGTATAATATACGGAATAATATACTTTCAGCACAGTTTTCGTGTTACGTAGTACCTAGTGTAGTTATCTAGTGTTGTATTGTTCGACGGATATAGTATACGGTATAATATACTAGCACAGTATTCGTGTTACGTAGTACATAGTGTTGTTATCTAGTGTAGTGTAGTTCGAAGTGTATTATATACCGAATAATATACTTTCAGCACGGTATTCGTGTTACATAGTACCTAGTGTAGTTATCTAGTGTAGTATTGTTCGATGGGTATAATATACGGAATAATATACTTACAGCACAGTATTCGTGTTACATAGTACCTAGTGTAGTTATCTAGTGTAGTATTGTTCGACGGGTTTAATATACGGAATAATATACTTTCAGCACAGTGTTCGTGTTTTGTTGTACATGGTGTAGTTATCTAGTGTAGTGTAGTTCGAAGGGTATAATATACGGAATAATATACTTACAGCACAGTATTCGTGGTTCGTTTAACGTAATACGTATCGTAGTCATCATATACAGATGGATCTGAAGAGATAACCTTCGTCGTTCTGTATGTATGCGTGATGGAAGTGGCTGGTATTGATAATCTTCCAAAATATTTTGCTTGTTCGTACCACGTTCCCATCATCTGTAACAAATTTTCAAGTGGTACGTCAAATATTTTTTTAAGACTGAATATTGATTTAATTTGGTAAAGAATTGGGGATTAGCGCAATTTGGTTCCGGGTTTAACAATAGCCTAATAAAGCAAGCTAAGCGAGCGCCTCTATTAAGACATTTATGGCACTCTTTCTGTTTGTTTATGTGTTTTATGTCGGTCGATAGCGGTCAAACGGAAAGGCCGATCAAGTTGAAATTTGATATGGATTGGTGTGGAACCCAGATGCGGATTTTTTGGTGTAAAGTTCTGTGCCAAAATCGTTCTAAAAGTTACAAAGTTACACCATAGTTACTGACAAATATCTTCTTGAAAGAAAATGGTGTCAAAATGGGAGAAAGCCATATTTTCACAACGATATACTACGTGTACATGCAGTTTTGAAAAAGTTTTGACTTCAGTGAAACCAAATCGGTGGTGTGTATACATGAGAGTGACCTCAAAACGTTTACAAAACTGTTTTTAGTTCTTAGTATGGAACGTCACATGTCTCGGTGTCAGTGGAGTGTATACATGACAGTTTTGAAAACTAGTTTTCAAGTCAAACCCGTGAAAATTGGGTTTGACTTTAACCGATTCAAACCAGTTTTCGAGGTGTATACATGCGGTTTTGAAAACTCAAAACGGTTTAAAATCGTTTTCAAACCTCCATGTATACGTAGTTTGTTCGTGTTATAGCGATCTTAAAGGTTTTGGCAAGTGAAAATATCTGCAAACAAAACATATGGCCCTATCCGTCGCCACGAACCATGTAAAGCAAGCGCTTGACACAGCTTCCAAATACAGGAACAGTTATGGCGAATATTAGTGAGATAGGCAACAAAATGGAGATTAGAAATCAAATTGAAAGAAAGACCTGGCCGTAAATATGCTCACTATGTTGACGATACATGAAAGTTACTTCGAGGTCGGAGAACGTATTTCGTTTGAATGTTGTCATCGTTGAGCTAGACATTCTGAACGACCGTTGAGCAAGTAGATTTCTTGCGGTGGACGAAGTTCCAAAGAAATTTACCATTCTCTATCCATCAATTCTCGCTGAAATAAGCGAGGTCGATCTAAAAGGAGAGCAAAAAACAACTTTGCGAGACACATATCCTGATGATGTGTCGCCTGGGTTCTACTCTAGCTTGTTATTTTTTCGTAACACCAATGAGTACAAACTGTACAGTCAACTTGCTGTTCGCGGATTATACTGCACTATCTTCAGGACAAGATGTCCTTCTTTTCACTTTTGTTTCTTACATTGCCCGTAAATGTGGCTGGAGCCGAAAGGTCGTTTTCCAAATTAAAATTATAACATTTTTTTGCGAAATTCAATGGGCCAAAATATACTATTGGAATAATCTATGTTAAACAGCCACTAGAGACAAAGACAATGGATATTGATTGTGTTATAGAATCAACCGCTTTGCTGAAATCAAAGCACGGAGGAAGCTGATGTAAAATCAGTAAGGTTTTGTTCATATGATAGATACGTTAACATGTATGTATCCATTAGAATGCACCCATAAAATGCTTGCGGGTGGGCCCATGAATCGAAGTTCCGCCACTGGCTAGGTGGTGCTACAGTGTTTTCCAAACTGGATGCCAACACTGGGTTCTGGCAAGTTCCTCTCTCTGCCGATAGCTCTCTCTTAACAACTTTCATTACACCCTGGGGAAGGTTCAAGTTTCGCATAACTTCGGCGCCTGAGCACTTCCAACGCAGAATGAGTACTATTCTGGAGGGCTTTCCTGGAGTGTTGTGCCACATGGACGACGTCCTGATCTGGGGTACCACTCGAGAACAACACGACGCAAACCTTCAAGCCGTGCTCAAGAGGTTGGAGAAAGTTGGCATGACGCTAAACAAGGAGAAGCTGGTAATTTATGTTAATGCAATTCCTTTTGGAGGACACATTATCTCAGAAACATGGGTTCGTCCAGATCCTAAGAAGCTGGAGGCAGTCATCGAGGTGCCGCCGCCAGAGAACAAACAAGAACTTCAACGATTTATTGGGCTAATCACCTACCTGGTTACGTACATGCCCCATTAATCATAACTCCTTGAACCTCTGTGAACTTCTGTGTTCTAAGAATGAGTGGACGTGGGGAAACCCACAGCAAGAGGAATTTGACAGGGTCAAGCACATTCTGGCATCGGAACCGGTCATTACTCTATTTTCGCCCAACAAGCAGGTAACAGTCTCAGCTGACGCTTCATCGTACGGTTGGGTGCAATGATGTACCACACCGAAGCCAACGGTAGTAGAATACCGACGGCGTATGCATCACGATCCTTGACTCACTCTACGGTACGCGCAGATCGAGAAAGAGGCTCTCTCTGACCTGGGCCTGCGGACGATTCCAGAACTACATCACGGGGCTAACAGTTAAGTAAGAAACTGATGACAAACCTCTGGTCCCTATCTTCACTTCAAAGCACTTGGACGATCTTTCTCCGCGTCTTCAACGATTCAAGATCAGAATGATGAGGTACGCTTATGAAATCGTCTAAACTCCTGGCAATGAGTTAATCGCAGCCAACACTTTGTCGCAAAATATTTCAGCGACATCGCAGACTCCAGACTCTGAACTAGAAGAGGAGATGGCAGCCTACGTGCAACAAATCGTGGATAGTTTGCCTATCACAGATTGCAAACTGGCGATCATTGCGGAGAAACAGCAAGAAGACTTCGTCACTCAACAACTCTCTCAATGGATTGTCAAAGGATGGCCTACCCAACATGAGATCGATCCTCGTCTCAAGGGTTACTATCCTCATCGCCACAAAATTTCTAACCAAGGTGGTTTACTCATGTTGCAGAATCGTTTGACTATACCGAAGTCTTTGCCGAACAACATGTTAATGCACCTCCATGAAGGCCACCAAAGAATAACGAAGTGTCAAGCCAGAGCTAGACAGGCCTGCTGGTGGCCAGGGATTTCAATATCCGTCGAAGAATTGGTCCGAGTCTGCCTGCAATGCGTGGAACAAAGCAATCGGCACGAGCCCCTCATCTCTTCCGAGTTTCCAGAGAGGCCGTGGCAACGCGTAGGCATAGACCTATTCAAGCAAGGTGGTAATTGGTACCTTATCGTAACCGATTATTTCTCTCGCTTCTTTGAGTTCGTAAAGCTTATGGACCAACGATCGATAACGATCATTAATCATTTGAAAGAGATTTTCGCGAGGTTTGGCGTCACAGAAGTTATCAGAAACAACTGCAGAACCCAATTCCAGACCTTGAATAACTCTGAATTTCCAACATTTGCCAAAGACTGGGGTTTTATACACGTAAGAAGCAGCCCCTATTTGCACAAAGCAACGGCTTTGTTGAGGCAGGTGTCAAGGTAGCGAAAGCAAGATTAAACAAAGCAGAAGACATCCACAAAGCTCTCTTGGCTAGCCGGTCTACACCACTAGCTTGTGGGTTTAGCCTGAGTCAATTGCTTATGAATCAGCAGGTAAGGTCAACACTTCCTGTTGCTCCATCACATCTCTCGTCCCCTGTTGCCAAGAACTTGCATCTCCGAGAAGGAGAGGAAGAGAGACGCAGGAAACAGAAAAAAGACTATGATCGCCATCACGGCACCAGAGAGCTATCTAGTCTTGTAACGGGTCAGCAGGTGTGGATAATTGATCTACGCAGGTATGGCACGGTCGCGGGCAAGTCGGAAGAGCCGCGGTCCTACATCGTACGCACAAGTTACGGAGTAGTGAGACGCAACCGTTACCATCTGGTTTCCGTCCAAAACATTTCGGACCAACCAAACGAGCCGGACTCTCATCAGAACAAAGCGGATAAAGACCAGCCAGTCGTCCAACCTCAACCGGAAATGCGGCAGTCACCACCAACGCAAGTTGCTGATTGGTCGCTTGGAAGAGCAAGTCCGACGCAAGACGCGAGGACGACAGTGAGATCTAGAGCCCTTACAAGAATCTATCGGGAAAGGAAATTTAAAAACCTTAGAAACTAAACCACTAGAATTGTATAACCTTAGTCTAACGTTGTTTCAGTTTCAATTCTTTAAATCACTATTAGCCATTAGTTACATAATTTGATAATTGATAGCTATTATTATTGACATAAGCTTATCACAAGGTTCTGAGCTGCGTACATTTAACTGTTCTATTTCATCCCTCATCGGTAATAAGGGAGATGTGTTGATAACTAGTTTGTGTCTATAACCACTGTGCATATAACTTGTGTGTATAATATTACTGTGGAAATAACCATATCATGTAACTATCGAAGGCTGTGGGTTTTTGGGCATCGAGAATATAACACTAGATTCGTTTGTTTGTCCAGTACCAAGTACAGAAGTCAGAAATCCAGGTACAGAACCACCCGGATGTTCGTAATGAAAACGGAAATGGGGGCACAAAGTTCACCTACCGTCCACATGGACAAACAAACACCATTACCACACATGTGCCTTGTTTTGTGCCAACTTGGGAGTTCGACGAGCCTCCGCTAGGCGGAGATCAAGTAGACTTTGGTTTTTACACATTTGCAAGGCGAATTCGAAAATGGCGAATTTAATCCCAATTCTCGTTCTATTACTTCATTCATTTCATTCATTAATACTATATCTAGGCTGAAGGCCTACTTACAATAACTGAAGGTATCGGTTTAATCGTTAGTCTTAAACATAGTCTTAGTAACCGTTCTGGATGCGGCGTAAGTCTCTAGGGCTTCACGACTATTTGTAAGACTATGCCTAGGCCTACACGCTGGTCCCATATTTATTCATAAGGTAGGCCTAGCATTAGTAGGGCCCAGGCTTAATACCTAGGCCTATGTTCCAGACCTACTAAGGGTCCTTTAGTAATCGTTCTGAAAGCGGGCTTCACGAGTAGTTGTAAGACTAGACCTATGCCTAGACCTACACCCTGGTCCCATATTTGTCTAGGCTAGGCCTAGGGAATGAAATGAAATGAAGGCATATCGTTAGTCTAGGCCTAGTGCCTAGGCCTAGCTTTATAGGCCCGAGTTTTAGGTTGTCATAAATAATAAAGTTTATTGCGTATAGGCACCGTGCGTTAGTACATACAGCGCGTGCAGCGGCAGAACTTTGCAGTTCGGGGAGGAAAGAAACAAAACAAGATCACGCCTCGGCCTACCAGCTGTCATTAAATGGCGTTTACATGTAATTGAGATGGTTTCTTCCAATAATTGTTGCGTAATTGTATGTTACATTATACGTTATGGCTGAAGGGGCAGCAAGAAGTGGCAACAAGGGTTGTTGTAAAATTTGTTGTAGGCTTTCGCGGCCCGAGTCAATATTAATACTTCTTGGCTGTCGGGTGTCGCCGCGTCTGTCGTTTATTAAAACCTGACGTTTCGGACTAATTGCATAGTCCATCTTCAGAGTGAAGAGACAGTCACTGAGAGAACCTGCTCTACCCAGCGACTGTGCCTCACACCGCTGTGCAATCTCCGACGCGCGAACATCCCGCGCGTGCGCGCTAGCTTGTTCTCGAACCTTCGCGATGTGCTTCGCATGTTCCGCCCGCGCGAGTTTCAAGCGCTGCAACGTAGGCTGCCACGCCCTACTCAGCTTTAATCCGTCCTCCCTATTGAAATTATCCGGTTGCATTTCAATTTCAATAGCCTCTCGTACCAGGCGTGGGTGGTAGTCTTTACTGGTAGCCAGGACGCGCGTGTTGTCAAAATCTATAATGTGGCATTTGTCAACACTATGCTCTGCAATGGCTGACTTCTCAACATGTCCTAAACGTGCATGGCGTTTATGTTCCTTTACTCTTGTTGAGATTGTTCGTCCTGTCTGTCCTATATAAACCTTATCACACGCCCCACACGGTATTTGATACACGCCTGGTACACCTAAGGGAGGGGGTTTGTCTTTTGCTGAGTTAAATAGGGAACTCAGCTTCCTGTCAGTATTAAAGATTTTTTTTATATTGTGCTTCTTTAATAATTTAGCAATTCGATCAGTGGTGTTCTCTACATATGGCAAGAAGGCAAGAGGCATCCTCGTTGTTGTCCGACTCAACTCACTTGTCGCTAGGGGCACGGCTGGTACACACAGTCTTTTTCTCCATGTATTGGAAATGTCTCTACTGTTATAACCATTCTGTCTTAACATTTCTCGGAGCATGAGACCCTCTTCCTCTGCATGCTCGTCGTCAGAAATCCTCTGTGCTCTACATGCTAGAGTATTAATCACAGCGCGTTTATGAGACGGATGGTGGTGAGAAGCAGCATTTAAATAACGACCCGTGTGGGTAGCTTTTCTATAAACGGAGTGTCCTAAACTGCCATCTCCTTGCCTAGTCACCAATACATCTAGGAACGGAAGCTTTCCCCCTACCTCAACTGCCATAGTAAATTTTATACTTTCACTAAGACTGTTTAAATACATGACCACTTTCGACGTTATAAAATTAACCACACCATCTCGAGTTTCCGTTAAATAAAAAAACATGGTCAAATTTAAAGAATCCTTGCCCTTCAATAAAAGATTGCTTTGCCTCGAAGCCTGGATTTATTTTATTAAATCCGTATTTAATGACGATACACTTCGTACCTCCCGCGTGGTTTTCCATTGCGACGGTGCAATGTTTTCATAACCGAAGTGCGCCAGTCTGACACTTCAGTCTTGCTTCAATCGATCTCACTAGCGCGCTCAGTGGCCAAACACGGTGCCTATCTTCCACCACACAGAAAATATAACAATCATCAATAACCACATGGTTGTTTGATTCGTGTGCACATAATCAAAGCACTAGTGCTAACGATATCTTCCATGATGGTTTGTCTTTGTATACAAAGTTTTTGGAGCGATTCTTGATATTCTACACAGGTGTAGATTTCTTACTCCCATCACAGTGGTGGTAATTTACACCCGGACAAAAAAACGCAGTACATTTACCACTGGAACATTTACACCAAGACAGAAAAACGGTTTTAAGGGACAACTATGTACCAGGAGTTATTGAAACTGGACAAACAAACAAAGCTATTATAACATGGCGTGCTACCTTGCATCTGGTGCAACTTTCTTTCACCCTTCTCCAGTAATAATATTCGTCCAGTAACATGCAGTTACATTAAAAGATGGAAACATAGTAGAACAGGTTAAAACGTTATATTAAACCTAGTATTTGGACTATACACTGTTCTTTGTCAAGATCAACGAATTAAAACCCGCAATATTTCGAGCCCTAATCAGAGCTCTTCGATAGGCGAAATCACACTGTGTGATTTCGCCTGTCGAAGAGCGAAATCACACTGTGTGATTTCGCCTGTCGAAGAGCTCTGATTAGGGCTCGAAATATTGCGGTTTTTAATTCGTTGATCTTGACAAGGAACAGTGTATAGTCCAACTACTAGGTTTTATATAATGCAGTTACATCACAAATATCATATATTTAACGCGATCTGATACGAATTAAAGGCTGAAATTACATTCGTATTGCTGTCAATATGTGTTAGTAACGGTGACGGACCGCGTAGAAAATACTAGACTACATGTCAACGAAAAATCTTAGCAACGCACACTGCACAGCATTCAACAATGTCGGGAAGTATAATAGCTATGGAAATTAGAAAAATGTTTGCAATGCTCATTCTTTGATTGTTGTTAATTGTTGCTTTTATTACCTTTGAGAACTTTTTGCCAGAAAGTTGTTATGGACGCGCTTGCTTATCAACGCGTCACACAGAGCGTTTTCTAAGTGTGAAGTAAGAAGTATCGTCAATAGACTTTGCAAACACTCACCCGTGTCATATTGAAATTCTCTTTGGTTGGCGGCTCCTGCCAACAACTACTATAAAGCCACAATCTGCCAACTGTGAGACTGATGAAGGTGAGAAGAATCACAGTCAGTGATAAGAACATGTTTGCCAATGCTTTCGTACCTCCCACAGCGTCCTACACACTTATGCTCTCCGTCTCAAGTACCACAGCACTCTTATATACATTGCATGTGCATGTAATGTATGCACTTTTAATTGTTTCGGCCTACTCTTTGTGTACGCCCATGGTACCTTGAAGGTATTACAATAGCCATATAAGTAGGTAAGAAAACTATACTTCAAAGTGGTTTAACAGTATCTTGATATTATAGTTATTAATTTAATTATTATTATTATTATTATTATTATTATTATTATTATTATTATTATTATTATTATTATTATTATTATTATTATTATTATTATTATTATTATTATTATTATTATTATTATTATTATTAATATTATTATTATTATTATTATTATTATTATTATTATTATTATTATTATTATTATAATTATAATTATTATTATTATAAACGACAATACTATCAACATTTAATAGAAAGAAATAGATATAGTATAAAGGATACGTGGCAAAATATTAATAATCTGGTTGGTAGGAAAAAGCAGAACACAGTAGAGGAAGTAATACATAAATATCTCGGCAAAGGTGACACAATTCATAATGTAGTTGACAACTTTGCAAGTACATTTGTTGAAGATATTGAAAATATAATTCACCGTTGTGACATCCGATGTGTGGTCAACGATACGATAGGCGGTGGTGAACGGCAGATACAGTCAATGTATATTCCTCCTATTAGCGTAAATAAAGTCACTGAGATAATAAACATTACGAATAGCGATAAACGGGCTGGCTCTGATGGTATTAGAATGAGAGACCTGCAAAATATTGTACATGAAATAAGTCCAGTAATTGCATTATTTATAAATCTGTCTTTAAAGGAGGGAGTGGTTCCTGATACACTAAACGTGTCAATCATTAGACCTATCTATAAAAAAGGCGATCATTTAGATTATAAAAATTACAGACCTATTGCCATTCTCTCAAGTATTGAAAAAATATTAGAACGTTATGTGGCTGACTGTTTAATAAATTATATGACTAAATTTAATATCATTAACAGAGAGCAATATGGATTTCAAAAAGGAAAAAGCACAGTAGACTTGTTAGAAAAATTCTCTGACTTAGTTAACTTTAGGTTAAATGACAACTTCCATATTTTATGTATGTTTGTTGATTTTAAGAAGGCTTTCGACACTCTTGACCACAGAATACTTTTAGATTCGTTGGACAGAATAGGTGTGAGGGGTAAAGTATTAGCGTGGTTTGAAAATTATTTGTTTAACAGGAAACTAATAGTAAAAATAGGGGAAATTTATAGTAAAGCTAAAACAAGTAACAGTGGTGTACCACAGGGGTCAATTTTAGGACCCCAGCTTTACTTAGTATACGTGAATGTCATGGTAAAATATATTGTCAAGTGCCTTTCTTTCTTCTATGCGGACGATGCAGCATTAATAGCAATACACAAGAACCTGAAAGTAGCAGAAGCGAATTTGCAAAGCGATTTTCTAAATATGTTAAAATGGAATCACGATGTGAGACTGATTATAAATACAGAAAAAACTAGAATCGTTCATATTTGTCTACCACTTAACTCTGATCGAAATGCCACAATAACTGTTCACGCCCATAATTTCGAATGTCTACATCGAAACGCCGGCAATCACAGTACCGTACAATGTTCATGTCACACTACCATCGCTTCAGTTTACAGTCATCCATATCTAGGTTTAGAAATAGATCAAAAATTTTGCTGGGAAATGCAAATTTCAAAAATATGTAAGCGCCTAAGATGTTGTGCTCATCAGCTTTATGCTCTAAGAGACTTTTTACCATTTAAACATTAAAAATGGTGTATGCCGCTCTTGCGGAATCCGTCATTTCGTATGGGATATTAGCTTGGGGAGACGCCTCCCACTCGCAACTTAAAAACTTAATTTCCATACAAAACAATATATTAAAGATGATGAGCACAAGAGGGAAAGCAGAAAGTAGTATTAGTGTACGTGATTTATATTTATTATTTGATGTCTTGCCAGTAAGAGAAATTTTTATATACAAGCTAATATTAAAATACTTTTTCGAACAACAATACAAAATTCCTATTGTTCATGATACTTCAACTCGGGCAATAAGTGCTGGTATGTATAGGTTACCACTAGTTAATAACAAATATGGAAATAGATCATTAAGTTATTGTTTACCTTTTTATTTTAATAAAATGCCAATGGAGATTAAAATAGTAGACACGTTCGTGGAATTGAAAAGTAAATTAAAAATGTATTTGATTCATAATATAATATTGTAGTTATTTTTAATTTACTAGTTCAATTAATCAAGAGTGATATTTTTATTATATTGCGTAGTGTCATGTTTTTTTATTTGTAATGCATTTATTTTTTTATTTTTTCAGTTCCATTACTATTTTGTTTCGAATATGTGGAACATACCATACTTTAGTTTATTTAGTTCAGAAGTGTTATACTGCGTGTTTTTAAGTTAGATTAAATCCACAGATAAGTTGCTTGTGCAACTTGTGGATGTCCGGATAATATTATGCAACTAATTATGTAATGGGACAAATGTATATTGTAAATAAAAAAAAAACTAAAAAAAAATTATTATTATAATTATTATTATTATTATTATTATTATTATTATTATTATTATTATTATTATTATTATTATTATTACTACTATTATTATTATTTTATTGTTGCAATACATACAAACTCGCTCAAAACCGGCATAAACATGTTGTACGGACATAAGTGTCAAGTATTTCCATATGTTTACATTATTAAAATCTACTTAAAATTAATTAAATATATCATTGTCCATATTTTTTTTTCAAACCAAACTGTGGATGCTATGTACGGTCGTGGCCGATTTGTACTCATCCCAGCATTCGCTCTTCGTATGGTGGAAACCACAAAAAACCACCATCAGGATGGAGAACTTCTTGAAGTCTTCATTCTTCTTAGTTCAAAAATTTTCGCACTATCCTATACACGTGTTCAAAATTATTGCTTTTTGCATCTCGATGTTTATGTTTGGTTGGAGACCAATTAGTTTAATACTGTCATGGAGTTTACGCGGAACAATACCTTTTTCTAATATGATTAACGGTACAACAGTTACATTATTCTGCTTCCACAACCTTATTATTTCAATAGATAACTCCTTTTATCTGTTAATCTTTTCTCGCCAAGTTGTCTCTACATTGTGGCATAAAGAAACGGCAACATCAAATAAAATCGTTTCTAGTTTCTTATTGTCGATAAATATAATATTCGGTCTATTGTGATGTACGTTTTGGTCTGTTCAAACTGCCCGGTCGTAATATAATTTGTAGACTTGACTATCTAATACCTTTTCAGGCTTGTATTTGTAATACGCAATGGTTGTGTTTATAACTTTCTACTTTATGGCTAATTTTTTAATGCATAATGTTTGCATCTTGGTTTGCCTATATGAAAATACTCTGTTTGACAAACCTTTTTGCACCCAGATACGATATGTTCAATTGTTTCGCCGTTCATATTACATTTTATTATCCATTTATCATCCACTATCATTATTATTTTATTGTTGCAATACATACAAACTCGGTCAAAACCGGCGTAAACATGTTGCACGGACACAAATGTCAAGTATTTCCATGTGTTTACCTTATGAAAGTACACTTAGAACTTATTAAATATATCATTGTCCATATTATGTTTCCAAAACACACTGTTGATGCTATGTACGGTCGTGGCCAATTTGTACTCATCCTAACATTCCCTCTTCGTACGGTGGAAACCACGAAAACCATTATCAGGATGGAGAACTACTTGAAGTCTTCATTCTTCTTAAATCAAAATTTTTCGCACTATCCTACACGATTATAATTGTAATTATAATTTTTTTTATTATTATTATTATTACTAGTATTATTATTATTATTATTATTATTATTATTATTATTATTATTATTATTATTATTATTATTATTATTATTATTATTATTATTATTATTATTATTATTATTATTATTATTATTGTTATTATTATTATTATTATTATTATTATAATTATTATTATTATTTTTTTTTTCCTTCCTTTATTATTATTATAATTATTATTATTATTGTTATTATTATTATCATTACTATTATTATTATTATTATTATGTTATTTCCCTTCTTCTCTTCTCTCATTTGCACCATCGGGCTCCTCTTGAACCAAGACGATGCGAGAGTGCACCCTAGGGTGGCGGCCGAAAGATGGTGGTGACAATGTAGCTCATAGGCTGAGGACCTTGCGCACGATATTAGTTGTGCCGAGGATTGCAGCCTTCTGCATGACACGCACGTGCTTGTCCTTCAGGTGGAGCTTCTCTTTCGCAGCTGACCACTCTTCGGTGACCAGACCGTTGACGGAGACGACGACAGGAACTATCTCAACGGACATAATAATAATAATAATAATAATAATAATAATAATAATAATAATAATGCCTTTATTTACAACAGAATACATATGATTCCACCAGTGTAAATATAATAAAACCTGAAAATAAGTACATATTGTCGTTAGTATAGTCACATAAAAAAGCAATAATTAGATATAACAGTACACATTACATAACAAGTTTTACACAAACATTGCCAACAACGCAGCCCTATAAATAGGCCTACCGAGTCATAGGTAAAAGTGACAGAATTACGTTTGAACGAAATCTTCTAAAACAGGTATCGAATAAATCAAGTAAAATACTGGAGTTATTTATCAAAGAGTTAAAATCAGCCTGAAGTCTTCGAAGAGGAGAATACTTTAAAACATCTATCCTATTTTGAGATATATAGAATGTCGGATGGCTTCTAGTTGGTCTAGGTGGTACAAAGAAATCTAAATGGCTGAGCAGTGGGGTGTCAAACAGATTATTGGCTATTTTATACAAAAACGATAAATCCAGTAGCTTGCGCCTGTTTTCCAGTGTCATTATCTTATTATTAAAACAATGCGTCAAATAATCCCTCCTGTGAAATTCAACTTTAAAATGTTTAAAACACATCATCTTTATGTACGCCTTCTGTACTTTCTCTATACTCTCAATCTTGGTGACGTGATAAGGGCTCCAGACAGCGCTGGCATACTCCACCTGTGGCCGAACCAGGGCAACATACAAAGCTCTTGTGGTTGACATTTTGAAATGTTTAATACAGTTCCGCCTTAGGAGGCCAAGCAGCTTATATGCTTTTGGAGTAATGGAATCTAGATGTTTATTGAAAGACAAGTCGTAAGTCATCACCACACCAAGATCTCGAATAGATTGCACTCTTTCTAAGGCCACATCATTTAAGATGTAGTGAAATGAAATTACATGTTTTCTTTTATTGGTGAACGTAATTATTTTGCATTTATCAACATTGAGGTCAAGCTTCCACACCGAACACCATTCAGATAGATAATCGATATCTTTTTGAAGAAGTAAACAGTCACGTACGGTACCCACCGGGCGATAAATCTTTAAATCGTCTGCATACATAAGACAATTAGAAGATTTAATGCAAGCAGGTATATCATTGACGTATAAGGTAAACAGTAAAGGACCTAAAATAGACCCTTGAGGGACCCCTGATGTAACAATCTCAGAATGAGATATTCCATCGTCAATAACAACCACCTGCGTTCGCCCACTCAAGTTACTTGTCAATAAGTTAAAAAGTGGACTACACACACCATACCCACTGATCTTATGAAGAAGAAGTGTGTGGTTAACACTATCGAACGCCTTTGTCCTCAGCTTGTATATGTCCTTGAGTTCGACGGCGAGTGGTTGGTATTTACGCCTCTTCTCAGCTACTGTGTTGATCACATGGTTGTCTAGCGGGACGGCGATGTCGATAATGGTTGCTGTTTTAGCCTTCTTGTCAAACAAAACCAAGTCTGGCCGATTTGCCTCGACCGCTCTGTCCGTGACAATGGGTGAGTCCCACAGCAGCTTGGCACATTGGTTACGCAGGACTTGCTCGGGCTTGCACTTGTAGTACGGTGTTTCTACCTCTACCAGGCTGTACTCCTTGGCCAGCGCTTGGTGGACCACTTTCGCTACTGCGTTGTGACGCTCCAAATACTCTCTGGGAGCTAACACCGGGCATCCACCTGCGATGTGCTGGATGGTCTCGCCAGCTTTCTTGCAGAGACGACAGCGATCTTGGACGTCGGCTTTGAGGATGTATCGCTCATAGTTCTTGGTGCGCACCACTTGATCCTGAATGGCAAAGACGAACCCCTCCGTTTCAGCGAAGAGGCCCTTAGTTATTATTATTATTATTATTATCATTATTATTATTATTATTATTATTATTATTATTATTATTATTATTATTATTATTATTATTATTATTATTATTATTATTATTATTATTATTATCATTATTATTATTATTATTATTATAATTATAATTATTATAATACAGAACATACTTAAGAGTAAGTTGAGATTATACGTAATATGGAATCTTATTATTATTATTATTATTATTATTATCATTATTATTATTATTATTATTATTATTATTATTATTATTATTATTATTATTATTATTATTATTATTATAATTATAATTATTATAATACAAAACATACTTAAGAGTAAGTTGAGATTATACGTAATATGGAATCTAAATAGAGTGCAGGCGTCGATAAGCTCAATATGGTTATGACTAAGAAAACATTGATGTATCTGTTCATATTTTTAAGCGTGTGTTTAACTCATCTATTATACTAGGCTTTGTACCGGATATACTCAAAGAAGCAGTAATAACTCCTATTATATATTAAATATATATTTAAATCAGGAAGTACGGTAAAAGTAAACAATTACCGTCCGATTTCGGTTCTTCCAAAAGTACCGAAAATTTTAGAAATTTGTGTAAAAAATAGTCATACATTTTTTGGAATATGTTACTTCTTTTCTCCTGATCAATTTGTATTAATACCTTATAGAAATGGCGATATAGCTATTGATCATGTACGATTTATAACTGCGTAATTGACAAAGGGACATCAAACTTAAACTGTTTATTTAGATCTGGCCAAGGCGTTTGACATAGTGTCTCACGAACTTGTTTCGGATAAGCTCGGTCATTGTGGTATCAGAGGAGTAATGGGTAACTTGTTTAGTTCTTGTTTGTCGCATAGAGTGCAAAGTGTATTGATCAAAGGGGTGTGTAGCTCGACGAAGATTGTGACTCATGGTGTACCACAAAGGTCAGTTCTAGGTCCTGTTATTTTTCTCATTTTTATATACGAACTCTCTTACTTGCCACTACATTCTAAAGTCACCATTTTTGCCAATCACACAGCACTGGCTCTTTCAACAATATCGTACATTATTCTTGAGGCCTTTATAAATGAAGACATGCGTGTGTTATCCGTCTTCTTTGGTCTTAATAAACTCGTTCTAAATATTTAAAAACTAAGTTCATAATTTTCCGTTTTAAAGAGGATCTGGCAATACCTAATGTGACAATAAAATATCACTTCCCAGGCTGTACATACGTTATCTGTAATTTTAGTGAGATTAAAAGGTGCGAGTCCATTAATAAAAACCTGAGTGTATTCATTGACTCAGCGTTACATTGGTGTGATCACAAAAAAAATTTACAGTCAAAACTCAGCACCATAGTACTGCATAGTAAACATAGTAAATAAAAATAAAAAAAAAAATTGAAAAAAATAGTTAGTGCTACTTACATTGTTTCGGCAGTTGTATTTTGCGTTGTATCAGAGAATCCTGCAAAATAGAGTTGTGCACTGGGATGGTGCCTCTGCTGCTTTCTGCATTAATTACAAAATGAAAGCTAGGAATGTTTAAATACAAATCGAACCAAGAGATACATTATAAATTGAGTATATACAATTTGTTGGTGATGCAGTGGCAGATAAGGATACACATTCCGGGCCATCTTAATGACACGGACAATATACATGAGTACTATATACAGTCGGTTGGTGATGCAGTGGCAGATAAGGATACACATCCCGGGCCATCTTAATGACACGGACAATATACATGAGTACTATATACAGTCGGTTGGTGATGCAGTGGCAGATAAGGATACACATCCCGGGCCATCTTAATGACACGGACAATATACATGAGTACTATATACAGTCGGTTGGTGATGCAGTGGCAGATAAGGATACACATCCCGGGCCATCTTAATGACACGGACAATATATACATGAGTACTATATACAGTCGGTTGGTGATGCAGTGGCAGATAAGGATACACATCCCGGGCCATCTTAATGACACGGACAATATACATGAGTACTATATACAGTCGGTTGGTGATGCAGTGGCAGATAAGGATTCACATCCTGGGCCATCTTAATGACACGGACAATATACATGAGTACTATATACAGTCGGTTGGTGGTGCAGTGGCAGATAAGGATACACATCCCGAGCCATCTTAATGACACGGACAATATACATGAGTACTACTTACAGTCGGTTGGTGATGCAGTGGCAGATAAGGATACACATCCCGAGCCATCTTAATGACACGGACAATAAACATGAGTACTATATACAGTCGGTTGGTGATGCAGTGGCAGATAAGGATACACATCCCGGGCCATCTTAATGACACGGACAATATACATGAGTACTATATACAGTCGGTTGGTGATGCAGTGGCAGATAAGGATACACATCCCGAGCCATCTTAATGACACGGACAATATACATGAGTACTATATACAGTCGGTTGGTGATGCAGTGGCAGATAAGGATACACATCCCGAGCCATCTTAATGACACGGACAATATACATGAGTACTATATACAGTCGGTTGGTGATGCAGTGGCAGATAAGGATACACGTCCCGGGCCATCTTAATGACACGGACAATATACATGAGTACTATATACAGTCGGTTGGTGATGCAGTGGCAGATAAGGATACACATCCCGGGCCATCTTAATGACACGGACAATATATACATGAGTACTATATACAGTCGGTTGGTGATGCAGTGGCAGATAAGGATACACATCCCGGGCCATCTTAATGACACGGACAATATACATGAGTACTATATACAGTCGGTTGGTGATGCAGTGGCAGATAAGGATAAACATCCCGGGCCATCTTAATGACACGGACAATATACATGAGTACTATATACAGTCGGTTGGTGATGCAGTGGCAGATAAGGATACACATCCCGAGCCATCTTAATGACACGGACAATATACATGAGTACTATATACAGTCGGTTGGTGATGCAGTGGCAGATACGGATACACATCCCGGGCCATCTTAATGACACGGACAATATACATGAGTACTATATACAGTCGGTTGGTGATGCAGTGGCAGATAAGGATACACATCCCGGGCCATCTTAATGACACGGACAATATACATGAGTACTATATACAGTCGGTTGGTGATGCAGTGGCAGATAAGGATACACATCCCGAGCCATCTTAATGACACGGACAATATACATGAGTACTATATACAGTCGGTTGGTGATGCAGTGGCAGATAAGGATACACATCCCGAGCCATCTTAATGACACGGACAATATACATGAGTACTATATACAGTCGGTTGGTGATGCAGTGGCAGATAAGGATACACATCCCGAGCCATCTTAATGACACGGACAATATACATGAGAACTATATACAGTCGGTTGGTGATGCAGTGGCAGATAAGGATACACATCCCGGGCCATCTTAATGACACGGACAATATACATGAGTACTATATACAGTCGGTTGGTGATGCAGTGGCAGATAAGGATACACATCCCGAGCCATCTTAATGACACGGACAATATACATGAGTACTATATACAGTCGGTTGGTGATGCAGTGGCAGATAAGGATACACATCCTGAGCCATCTTAATGACACGGACAATATACATGAGTACTATATACAGTCGGTTGGTGATGCAGTGGCAGATAACGATACACATCCCGGGCCATCTTAATGACACGGACAATATACATAAGTACTATATACAGTCGGTTGGTGATGCAGTGGCAGATAAGGATACACATCCCGAGCCATCTTAATGACACGGACAATATATACATGAGTACTATATATAGTCGGTTGGTGATGCAGTGGCAGATAAGGATACACATCCCGAGCCATCTTAATGACACGGACAATATACATGAGTACTATATACAGTCGGTTGGTGATGCAGTGGCAGATAAGGATACACATCCCGGGCCATCTTAATGACACGGACAATATACATGAGTACTATATACAGTCGGTTGGTGATGCAGTGGCAGATAAGGATACACATCCCGGGCCATCTTAATGACACGGACAATATACATGAGTACTATATACAGTCGGTTGGTGATGCAGTGGCAGATAAGGATACACATCCCGAGCCATCTTAATGACACGGACAATATACATGAGTACTATATACTGTCGGTTGGTGATGCAGTGGCAGATAAGGATACACATCCCGGGCCATCTTAATGACACGGACAATATACATGAGTACTATATACAGTCGGTTGGTGATGCAGTGGCAGATAAGGATACACATCCCGGGCCATCTTAATGACACGGACAATATACATGAGTACTATATACAGTCGGTTGGTGATGCAGTGGCAGATAAGGATACACATCCCGAGCCATCTTAATGACACGGACAATATACATGAGTACTATATACAGTCGGTTGGTGATGCAGTGGCAGATAAGGATACACATCCCGGGCCATCTTAATGACACGGACAATATACATGAGTACTATATACAGTCGGTTGTTGATGCAGTGGCAGATAAGCATACACATCCCGGGCCATCTTAATGACACGGACAATATACATGAGTACTATATACAGTCGGTTGGTGATGCAGTGGCAGATAAGGATACACATCCCGGGCCATCTTAATGACACGGACAATATACATGAGTACTATATACAGTCGGTTGGTGATGCAGTGGCAGATAAGGATACAC
Source organism: Isoperla grammatica (assembly GCA_945910005.1). Lineage (NCBI taxonomy): Eukaryota > Metazoa > Arthropoda > Insecta > Plecoptera > Perlodidae > Isoperla > Isoperla grammatica. The sequence continues at coordinate 25,640,560 of OX246749.1, read as the reverse complement.
ATCCCGGGCCATCTTAATGACACGGACAATATACATGAGTACTATATACAGTCGGTTGGTGATGCAGTGGCAGATAAGGATACACATCCCGGGCCATCTTAATGACACGGACAATATACATGAGTACTATATACAGTCGGTTGGTGATGCAGTGGCAGATAAGGATACACATCCCGAGCCATCTTAATGACACGGACAATATACATGAGTACTATATACAGTCAGTTGGTGATGCAGTGGCAGATAAGGATACACATCCCGGGCCATCTTAATGACACGGACAATATACATGAGTACTATATACAGTCGGTTGGTGATGCAGTGGCAGATAAGGATACACATCCCGAGCCATCTTAATGACACGGACAATATACATGAGTACTATATACAGTCGGTTGGTGATGCAGTGGCAGATAAGGATACACATCCCGGGCCATCTTAATGACACGGACAATATACATGAGTACTATATACAGTCGGTTGGTGATGCAGTGGCAGATAAGGATACACATCCCGGGCCATCTTAATGACACGGACAATATACATGAGTACTATATACAGTCGGTTGGTGATGCAGTGGCAGATAAGGATACACATCCCGGGCCATCTTAATGACACGGACAATATACATGAGTACTATATACAGTCGGTTGGTGATGCAGTGGCAGATAAGGATACACATCCCGGGCCATCTTAATGACACGGACAATATACATGAGTACTATATACAGTCGGTTGGTGATGCAGTGGCAGATAAGGATACACATCCCGAGCCATCTTAATGACACGGACAATATACATGAGTACTATATACAGTCGGTTGGTGATGAAGTGGCAGTTAAGGATACACATCCCGGGCCATCTTAATGACACGGACAATATACATGAGTACTATATACAGTCGGTTGGTGATGCAGTGGCAGATAAGGATACACATCCCGAGCCATCTTAATGACACGGACAATATACATGAGTACTATATACAGTCGGTTGGTGATGCAGTGGCAGATAAGGATACACATCCCGGGCCATCCTTATGACACGGACAATATACATGAGTACTATATACAGTCGGTTGGTGATGCAGTGGCAGATAAGGATACACATCCCGGGCCATCTTAATGACACGGACAATATACATGAGTACTATATACAGTCGGTTGGTGATGCAGTGGCAGATAAGGATACACATCCCGGGCCATCTTAATGACACGGACAATATACATGAGTACTATATACAGTCGGTTGGTGATGCAGTGGCAGATAAGGATACACATCCCGGGCCATCTTAATGACACGGACAATATACATGAGTACTATATACAGTCGGTTGGTGATGCAGTGGCAGATAAGGATACACATCCCGGGCCATCTTAATGACACGGACAATATACATGAGTACTATATACAGTTGGTTGGTGATGCAGTGGCAGATAAGGATACACATCCCGGGCCATCTTAATGACATGGACAATATACATGAGTACTATATACAGTCGGTTGGTGATGCAGTGGCAGATAAGGATACACATCCCGGGCCATCTTAATGGCACGGACAATATACATGAGTACTATATACAGTCGGTTGGTGATGCAGTGGCAGATAAGGATACACATCCCGGGCCATCTTAATGACACGGACAATATACATGAGTACTATATACAGTCGGTTGGTGATGCAGTGGCAGATAAGGATACACATCCCGAGCCATCTTAATGACACGGACAATATACATGAGTACTATATACAGTCGGTTGGCGATGCAGTGGCAGATAAGGATACACATCCCGGGCCATCTTAATGACACGGACAATATACATGAGTACTATATACAGTCGGTTGGTGATGCAGTGGCAGATAAGGATACACATCCCGGGCCATCTTAATGACACGGACAATATACATGAGTACTATAAACAGTCGGTTGGTGATGCAGTGGCAGATAAGGATACACATCCCGAGCCATGTTAATGACACGGACAATATACATGAGTACTATATACAGTCGGTTGGTGATGCAGTGGCAGATAAGGATACACATCCCGGGCCATCTTAATGACACGGACAATATACATGAGTACTATATACAGTCGGTTGGTGATGCAGTGGCAGATAAGGATACACATCCCGGGCCATCTTAATGACACGGACAATATACATGAGTACTATATACAGTCGGTTGGTGATGCAGTGGCAGATAAGGATACACATCCCGGGCCATCTTAATGACACGGACAATATACATGAGTACTATATACAGTCGGTTGGTGATGCAGTGGCAGATAAGGATACACATCCCGAGCCATCTTAATGACACGGACAATATACATGAGTACTATATACAGTCGGTTGGTGATGCAGTGGCAGATAAGGATACACATCCCGGGCCATCTTAATGACACGGACAATATACATGAGTACTATATACAGTCGGTTGGTGATGCAGTGGCAGATAAGGATACACATCCCGGGCCATCTTAATGACACGGACAATATACATGAGTACTATATACAGTCGGTTGGTGATGCAGTGGCAGATAAGGATACACATCCCGGGCCATCTTAATGACACGGACAATATACATGAGTACTATATACAGTCGGTTGGTGATGCAGTGGCAGATAAGGATACACATCCCGAGCCATCTTAATGACACGGACAATATACATGAGTACTATATACAGTCGGTTGGTGATGCAGTGGCAGATAAGGATACACATCCCGGGCCATCTTAATGACACGGACAATATACATGAGTACTATATACAGTCGGTTGGTGATGCAGTGGCAGATAAGGATACACATCCCGGGCCATCTTAATGACACGGACAATATACATGAGTACTATATACAGTCGGTTGGTGATGCAGTGGCAGATAAGGATACACATCCCGGGCCATCTTAATGACACGGACAATATACATGAGTACTATATACAGTCGGTTGGTGATGCAGTGGCAGATAAGGATACACATCCCGGGCCATCTTAATGACACGGACAATATACATGAGTACTATATACAGTCGGTTGGTGATGCAGTGGCAGATAAGGATACACATCCCGAGCCATCTGACACGGACAATATACATGAGTACTATATACAGTCGGTTGGTGATGCAGTGGCAGATAAGGATACACATCCCGGGCCATCTTAATGACACGGACAATATACATGAGTACTATATACAGTCGGTTGGTGATGCAGTGGCAGATAAGGATACACATCCCGGGCCATCTTAATGACACGGACAATATACATGAGTACTATATACAGTCGGTTGGTGATGCAGTGGCAGATAAGGATACACATCCCGGGCCATCTTAATGACACGGACAATATACATGAGTACTATATACAGTCGGTTGGTGATGCAGTGGCAGATAAGGATACACATCCCGGGCCATCTTAATGACACGGACAATATACATGAGTACTATATACAGTCGGTTGGTGATGCAGTGGCAGATAAGGATACACATCCCGAGCCATCTTAATGACACGGACAATATACATGAGTACTATATACAGTCGGTTGGTGATGCAGTGGCAGATAAGGATACACATCCCGGGCCATCTTAATGACACGGACAATATACATGAGTACTATATACAGTCGGTTGGTGATGCAGTGGCAGATAAGGATACACATCCCGGGCCATCTTAATGACACGGACAATATACATGAGTACTATATACAGTCGGTTGGTGATGCAGTGGCAGATAAGGATACACATCCCGGGCCATCTTAATGACACGGACAATATACATGAGTACTATATACAGTCGGTTGGTGATGCAGTGGCAGATAAGGATACACATCCCGGGCCATCTTAATGACACGGACAATATACATGAGTACTATATACAGTCGGTTGGTGATGCAGTGGCAGATAAGGATACACATCCCGAGCCATCTTAATGACACGGACAATATACATGAGTACTATATACAGTCGGTTGGTGATGCAGTGGCAGATAAGGATACACATCCCGAGCCATCTTAATGACACGGACAATATACATGAGTACTATATACAGTCGGTTGTTGATGCAGTGGCAGATAAGGATACACATCCCGGGCCATCTTAATGACACGGACAATATACATGAGTACTATATACAGTCGGTTGGTGATGCAGTGGCAGATAAGGATACACATCCCGGGCCATCTTAATGACACGGACAATATACATGAGTACTATATACAGTCGGTTGGTGATGCAGTGGCAGATAAGGATACACATCCCGGGCCATCTTAATGACACGGACAATATACATGAGTACTATATACAGTCGGTTGGTGATGCAGTGGCAGATAAGGATACACATCCCGAGCCATCTTAATGACACGGACAATATACATGATTACTATATACAGTCGGTTGGTGATGCAGTGGCAGATAAGGATACACATCCCGAGCCATCTTAATGACACGGACAATATACATGATTACTATATACAGTCGGTTGGTGATGCAGTGGCAGATAAGGATACACATCCCGAGCCATCTTAATGACACGGACAATATACATGAGTACTATATACAGTCGGTTGGTGATGCAGTGGCAGATAAGGATACACATCCCGGGCCATCTTAATGACACGGACAATATACATGAGTACTATATACAGTCGGTTGGTGATGCAGTGGCAGATAAGGATACACATCCCGTGCCATCTTAATGACACGGACAATATACATGAGTACTATATACAGTCGGTTGGTGATGCAGTGGCAGATAAGGATACACATCCCGAGCCATCTTAATGACACGGACAATATACATGAGTACTATATACAGTCGGTTGGTGATGCAGTGGCAGATAAGGATACACATCCCGAGCCATCTTAATGACACGGACAATATACATGAGTACTATATACAGTCGGTTGGTGATGCAGTGGCAGATAAGGATACACATCCCGAGCCATCTTAATGACACGGACAATATACATGAGTACTATATACAGTCGGTTGGTGATGCAGTGGCAGATAAGGATACACATCCCGAGCCATCTTAATGACACGGACAATATACATGAGTACTATATACAGTCGGTTGGTGATGCAGTGGCAGATAAGGATACACATCCCGAGCCATCTTAATGACACGGACAATATACATGAGTACTATATACAGTCGGTTGGTGATGCAGTGGCAGATAAGGATACACATCCCGGGCCATCTTAATGACACGGACAATATACATGAGTACTATATACAGTCGGTTGGTGATGCAGTGGCAGATAAGGATACACATCCCGGGCCATCTTAATGACACGGACAATATACATGAGTACTATATACAGTCGGTTGGTGATGCAGTGGCAGATAAGGATACACATCTCGGGCCATCTTAATGACACGGACAATATACATGAGTACTATATACAGTCGGTTGGTGATGCAGTGGCAGATAAGGATACACATCCCGGGCCATCTTAATGACACGGACAATATACATGAGTACTATATACAGTCGGTTGGTGATGCAGTGGCAGATAAGGATACACATCCCGAGCCATCTTAATGACACGGACAATATACATGAGTACTATATACAGTCGGTTGGTGATGCAGTGGCAGATAAGGATACACATCCCGGGCCATCTTAATGACACGGACAATATATACATGAGTACTATATACAGTCGGTTGGTGATGCAGTGGCAGATATGTATTGGATTAAATTGTATTAGACATATTATCATGGAAATATTTCATCTTAGTTCTCTTCGAACACTGTAATTCGATGTAAATCGATCTAATCGAATGCTACAGGGATTGATAGAATATGTGGCCAGTATTTAAACCTTTCCTTCCTCTTTGTATAAATGTGGTGAGGTGAAGGTTTTTATTTAGAAATGGTTTAATTTTAAGCTATAATTTACATCATGTTGTTACTACATCAGTCCTTAATATTTCGTTACTTGACAATTCTCCCCAGACACAGGATGTGTATATCCTGTCGTGAGGTGGAATTACACTTGACTTAGCTCTCAGGCTTCACCAATAATAATTAAGTAAGCAGACTGGAATACGTAGCGTGCAAAAGTGCAGGTTAGCTTAACGGACGGCACGAACACGTGTACGAGAGAGTTGATTCTAGGCTTTGAAACAGTAAAGAACTATGTATTTTGGATCCAAAATTATTATTGACAGCTCAGTTATTTGTTAGTAAACAGTTGTAAAATTTTCCATTTGTAAGCGACTCGAGAATAAATGATTGACCCAATTACCTCGTCACCGTTTTAATCACCTACAACTGTCTGGGTCAGAATCCTACGTGCTTCCGCTCTTTCCCCGCTACCAAAGGCTTGGGTCTCACCCATAACATAAATATAAGTTAGTAACGGAAATGATTTACAACATTACTTTCTTTCTACAGGCTGGTTCACACAGATTTTGAAGACATAATGCATAAGGTTTTAAGACGTTGTTTTAAAAACAACAATGAAAATAACGTCTTAAAACTAAAACTTTGTGTGAACGCCAGTACGTGTTTCCTATGATCCAACTTTACAACTACGCGTTAAACCAAATCGTTTGTCTTAAAAATCTGTGTGGACCAGCCTTAAGCATTAGAGGGCGATCGTAATTATTACTTGTGTACATAATATTATAAGGCTGTGTGTTTTTTGTTTGGCTTTTGTTGTTGATTCTGTTTATGAAGGTTGGTTTACACACTTTTTTTAAAGTTTAACGAAATTAAATCAAGTGCAAAGAATTATGGCCTCGCACACATTCTTGTGATATAAGATTTAATGAAACCATAGCAACGTTAGCTCTTATACCAAAAATGTATAGCCCAGCCAATGAGAGGCGACGTTTTATAAATCCGGCCAATGGTTAAGAACATACTTAAGTACATCGATTGGCATTCTTATCAAACAGCTTACAACCTTTTTTTTAAAGTTAATAACCTCATACCATCAAACTATCGTGGTTCAGAACTCACCGCAGTACCGCAACGACATTCAATATCAAAATATGGTATAATTAGGGGAAATGTCAAAGGTCTGCTATAACTACAATGGTGATGCTATACTATTGAAAAGTAATATACACTATTGACCACATATTATCAAAAAGGAAACCTACGTCATAAAAGGCCTTGACCTTAAACAAATTGCAAAAGAAAGAAATAGAAACGCGCGATCGCAAATTATAGAATTAGACCTACGTCATTCAAGGCCTCGACCTATAACAAATTGCAAAAGAGTGAAATAGAAACTCTCGATCGCAAATTATAGAATTAGAGACCAACGTCATTAGAGGCCTTGACCTTAAACAAATTGTAACCCCCATTGTTCAGTTCATGCGCAAAGTGCGCAAGCACCTCCTAGCGTAGTTTTAGGCCCGGTTTTTAGTCACTTTTGCATCCTGTGGTTAGTCTAACCAGCGCTATTGACCCCTCAAAATAGACGCAATCTGGGGGCAAGAAAATAAACTACTATAAGGATGAGTTTATCTGTCAATTGTTCATTGTTGCTTTATTATTAAATCATCAATGGCGCAAATAAGGGTGTTGCTTAGCAGCGCTATCTATGTGTTAGTTTGAGTCTCCAATCACCATCTTCTCTGTGAACTATGTTTTTACCTATAAAACATAATATACCGATATTCAAAAGAATTTTTTCGAGTTCAAACTAATGATCTTAACTTAGTTTAATATGATATTAATGTACAAAAGCCTAAAATGTTTTAATTATTTGAATGCATTGGCACTAATGTTTGATTTACATAGGAAACTACACTACACTATTGTCTAATACAGCTTCTTCGTTCCAGTATTTTGTTTTTATTGTATTATTTTGGATCAAGTCTTATATGTGTATAAAGATATTATAACCTGTGTTTCAACACTTTTTTACCTGTTTTAAACTTCATTGTGCGCATTGTCTCTTCCACTGGCATTTTTTGTACTTTGTTTGTTTTTGTTATTGTACTTATTTTACGTAGTATTGACAAACACATGTGTTATTTGTGTTCATTGTGCTTGTTTTTGTGTTTTAATTGTTAAGTTTATTATTTCACGCCAAATAGCAGAATACGCTGTATGTGAAATATTGAATAAATAAATAAATCAATACAAATATTAAAGTGAATGTATCTTTTTCTGGTGGGCTGTTATTTCTTGGGATGTTTATTGTTATTTATTAATCTTCGAGATATTTCAAATCCAATGATGATACACAAAGGGCCGTGAGAGTAGTCAACTTACTCTACTTTATTGGTGGTTCATCTATCTTATATAATATTTCCCATCATTCTTATTCTTGCAAGTCATTGTTTAACAGTTTTTTAACCTCAACAAAGCAAACACTATTGCATACAAATTACATGTTGACTAATATTAATATTACAGATTGTATTATTTTGTTTGTAAGTAGAGTGATATTGTTGACTTGACATTTTATACAGTGAAGGCCTTAAGATGTGTTAAATAAGACTGAGGGTAAACCATCCCTAGGGCTCGTGTACCCTCCTGTGATGTGTTAAATATGACTGGGGGTAAACCATCCCTAGAGCTCGTGTACCCTCCTGGTATGTGTTGTGTAAGAAATAACACTGAGGGTAAACCATCCCTAGGGCTCGTGTCCTCCTGGTTTGTATTGTGTAAGAAATAACACTGAGGGTAAACCATCCCTAGGGCTCGTGTCCTCCTGGTATGTGTTGTGTAAGAAATAACACTGAGGGTAAACCATCCCTAGGGCTCGTGTCCTCCTGGTATGTGTTGTGTAAGAAATAACACTGAGGGTAAACCATCCCTAGGGCTCGTGTCCTCCTGGTTTGTATTGTGTAAGAAATAACACTGAGGGTAAACCATCCCTAGGGCTCGTGTCCTCCTGGTTTGTATTGTGTAAGAAATAACACTGAGGGTAAACCATCCCTAGGGCTCGTGTCCTCCTGGTTTGTATTGTGTAAGAAATAACACTGAGGGTAAACCATCCCTAGGGCTCGTGTCCTCCTGGTTTGTATTGTGTAAGAAATAACACTGAGGGTAAACCATCCCTAGGGCTCGTGTCCTCCTGGTATGTGTTGTGTAAGAAATAACACTGAGGGTAAACCATCCCTCGGGCTCGTGTACCCTCCTGGTATGTGTTGTTTTAAGAAATAAGACTGGGGGTAAACCATCCCTAGGGCTCGTGTACCCTCCTGGTATGTGTTGTTTTAAGAAATAACACTGAGGGTAAACCATCCCTCGGGCTCGTGTACCCTCCTGGTATGTGTTGTTTTAAGAAATAAGACTGGGGGTAAACTATCCCTAGGGCTCGTGTATCCTTCACTGCTACTATTGGGGGTAATTGATCCCTGGCGGGGGTATTTGTACCCTAGAGCTGGTTTACCGGGGGGGTAAGCGATCCCTGGGACACCGGTTCTGCTCACGGCAATACAATCGTTTCCAAAATACACCTAGCTAGTCGACACAAACTATATCTGCTGGTCTGTTCTGTGTACACAATTATTCAGGCCTGTGTGTTTTACATATAGAGCTTATTGGATCGGACGCGAAACATTGTTGAAAGAATGTTTCCTAGGTACATATTTGCCCTGCTGAATGTCAGCTGTTACTGCCTTTAGATTTAGACTCTCTACATTGCTATGATCGTATATCCAGAAACTCACTAACTACGACACATATGTACTCAGCCAACGGTTTAGCCGCGGTCGCTTAGCCGGTTACCATACGAACACCGAAGTTAAGCAACCTCGGGCTATGTCAGGAGGTGGATGGGTGACCACTCGCCTCTGAAACACTAGTTAGTTACCGTTGGTTAGAGCATATTGGAAGGTTCGAAAGCTTGTGTACAGCTTCGTTCTTCTCGTCAACTGCTCGGCAGTCTAGGTTAGTGGAGGAACCTATATGACTGGTCAAAGTTACACCGTCCTTTCGGATGGCCCGTGAAGCTGACGGTCCCCTTGGTACTTTTCGACATGAGTACGCTATGTGCCGGTACCAGGCTTACCCTCCTCCTGTTAGAAATACATATTTAAGATTTGAAATCGCCAAGGCGCTGAGCGGGTCAACAATAGTAACGACGCGGAGACGGTTGTTATCTATGGCCTAGTGGGTCTGTATGATTGTGTTTTTTTAAAAGTAAATAGAGAAATATCGTAATCCTGACTGAGTGTATTATATTTTAAGTGAATCAAAGTTTCTTTTTAACATCAGAAGTGCGATATGGACTAATAATCCGCCGAAAAACGAAGTCGTCGGTCAAGATGCAAAACGTTGCAAAATACCACGTGTGAATCTTCTCCTCTTGCGTGCGCGTGAGGATACAAATATGTTTGTATAGCTAAAGGAAGACAATACGAACAATTACGTAAATTCAAACGTGAATTACAAACAATTGGGACAGAAACGAACACGTGTGATACCTAAATCTAAATTCTGTGCGCGTGAGGTAATAGTTAAACGAACTTTACGTAGCCTGTAATTAGTTCAATTCAAACGTGAATTACTAATTATAATTAATCATGTCTAACGTTAATAACACACAGATCGACAATGGGATCGAACTACTGTACCAAGCTAGTCAAGAGGGTCAAACTCAACAACCTCCCGGCAGGCTTAGGCCTACATCTGATTCATTCGAAGAAATAAACCAAGGTACGATGACTGTAGAAGCCATGATGCAGCTCATGATTGAACAAAACAGAAGAAAAGATGAACAGATGACAATAACGCTAAATGCACTAACGGTAAGGCCTAGAGAACCCGAATATAGGGTCATGCCTGATTTGCATAAGAGCATTCCATGTTTTGATGGAGAAGGATCCAGTTCGAAAGCATCGTCATGGATACATTCTGTGGAAAGTACAGGTGAGATCCACAAATGGAACGATTCGTTCATACTTGAGAGTGCACGTACCCATCTTGTTGGGGCAGCATCACATTGGTATTGCTATAGGAAATTCCACAACTGGACAGATTTCGTCAGCCAGTTTAGAGCGACATTTGTAGGTGGATCAAGCTTACCGGAACGCTGGAAGCTGATGCAGCAACGTGTACAAGTGCATGGTGAAAGCACAAGTGCGTATTTCCACGAAAAGATTGCCCTGTGTCACGATGTCAACCTGGACTTTAACGAAACAAAGTCGCAAGTCTTAATCGGACTATGGTCACGTGATTTGTGCGACATGTTGATGGCGAGATATCATGCAAACGCCGATCAGCTACTTCAAGATGTACGTTATTTCGAAGAAATCCATAAAGAAAGAGTTGAACGAATTCCACGACGAGAGAAGGCAGCGCCACAGCCAGCTCAACCACGATTAATGGAGACCAGCGTTAAACGGACGGATGGACCATTCATGAAGACGGAGGCTTCAGCGATGAAGACGGAACCCAAGATAAGTACTAAAGCTACGCCAAGCTCTTTTAACGGCGCGAACGTAAAGTGTTTTAATTGCAATAAAATGGGACACATTTCACGAGATTGCATGGAGGCACGACGCCCATTAAAATGTATCGAATGTGGAATGGAAGGCCACACGAAGAAATACTGTAAGAATAAGCAACCCGAGTCAGTAAGTCTTATAACGTTGGACGACCAAGGAAGTAACCCTTCAAAGTATGTGAAAACGGCTAAAATTGAAAACTACGAGCTACAAGCCCTGATTGATCCCGGAAGCTCAACGTGTACCATCCAAGCATCAGCAGCCATCCGCTGCCAGTTGAAGATTCAACCAACAACGTCAACGCTAGTCGGATTTGGAATTGCAGACAACCTCACGAAGCCGATAGGACAATCAATTGTTAAAGTTGAAATAGATGGAATCGTCGGCGAAGAAGTTGGAGTTCTTGTTGTTCCAGACCAGGCGCAGCCAACGGACATGTTAATAGGTAGGACCTGGTTGGATCAACCAACAATTGCTTACGCGAGAATTGATGACCAATTAATAATAGGCTACCGTACCGAAGAACCGTTCTCGACCATGACGGTAGACTTGTCAAATCGAGTTAATTTACGACCAGTCGCGAGTAAAGTTGTACTTCCGGCAAATTCTATGAACTTTCTACAAGTACGGTCGGAATCAACGCAAGACTTTACCATGGTTAGCGACCAAGGCGATTTTCATCAAGTGTTTTCTATTATCGGAGGTCAAACGATTGTACCAATTATGAACAGCAGCGACAAGGAAATAACTCTAACCGACAATAGTTCTGTGGCGCGAGACCGAGTTATTGAAAACTGTACGACTACGAACAACATTTTGCACGACGAGGGCAAGCGTCTGCCGTTTCGTCCTATCGACCTTGACGATCTAAATATCGACTGCAGTGTCAGTCAGCTACAAGCTACCGAGTTACTGGAATTGGTGAACGAGTACAGAGACTGCTTCTCTCTGACACTAGAAGAGTTGGGGTGTACCAACTTAGCGACCATGCAGATTATCGAAGAACCCGGAAGTAAACCAGTTGCCAGTCGCCCTTACAAAACGAACGCAGCCGAGCGCGAGACGATACGCGGAATTGTAAAAGAATGGAAGGAGGCAGGTATTGTGACAGAAACTACATCGCCCTATGCAAGACCGGTACTTCTTGTCAAGAAGAAGACGGGAGAACAACGTCTTGTGGTGGATTATCGCAGATTGAACCAGCAGACTATCAAGGAGCGTTTTCCTCTCCCGAATATCGACGACCAGATGGAACGTTCAACAGAAGGAAGAATATTCGTGGTTCTCGACTTAGCACACGGATATTTACAATTGCTTCTCGATGATGCTTCAAAGGAGAAAACCGCATTTATAACTCCCGACGAGACCGGCAAGTTTGAACGCTTAATCTTCGGATTAACTAACGGACCAGCAGAATTTCAACGTGTTATGAATCGTGCTCTAGGGCCCTTACGGAATACGGTGGTAATGTGTTATCTCGATGACATTCTCATCCCAGCTAAGGATTGGACCGACATGCTAGCAAAACTTCGATTAGTGTTTGACGCGCTGAGGGCAGCTAGATTAACCTTACGAATTACAAAGTGCGAATTTGGAAAAACCAGAATCGACTACCTCGGATTCCAAATATCAGCTGGAAAAATCACGCCAGGAGAGAAAAAGATGGAAGCAATCAAGCAGTTTCCGATACCACAAAATGCTCATGAAGTGAGACTTTTCCTTGGCCTCACTGGTTTTTTTAGACGATTCCTTGATCACTATTCCTCAAAGGCAGAACCATTGACTAGATTGACCAGAGCAAACGAACCATTTGTGTGGATGGAAGAACAAAACGCTGCTTTTTCATCACTGAGGGATGCCCTGTCAAGTACGCCAGTCCTTGCACTCTACAACCCGCATGCTAGGACAGAACTACACACCGACGCAAGCAGCCAAGGCCTGGCTGGTATGTTGTTGCAAGAGGGTGAAGATAAAAGACTTCATATCGTATACTGTGTGAGTAAACGTACTAACACTGCGGAGCAACACTACCATTCGAGTCGTCTTGAGTTAATGGCAATAGTATGGAGCATGCAAAGGTTACGATCCTTCTTACTTGGCATTCATTTTACTGCAGTGACTGACTGCCAGGCTCTTGTATATTTAAATGAACAGAAAACCATGAATCCAGTAATCGCGCGAGCGTATGACCTCGTCCAAGAATTCGATTTTGCTGTACGCCATCGACCCGGCATTAGGATGCAACACATAGACGCACTCAGCCGAGCTCCTGTGGAAGCCGCAAGTGACACAATGGATGACGTAATCGCTGATCGCCTAGAAGTTCTACTTACCTTAACGATGACCGATCAAGTTCTTCTAATGCAACGATCCGATAACAAACTAAATGAAATGCTTAAGATTCTTCAAAAAACGAAAACAGAACGAACCAAGGACGACGAGAACAAGATTTCCGACATCGAACTGAAGGATGGGATTCTTTTCAAAACGATAAAAACGACTGACGAACGCGAGAAGAAACTCTTCGTTGTACCATCATCAATGAGGAAAAGCACAGTAGTCAAGTGCCACGACCTCGCTGGTCACTTTGGCCTGGATCGAACGATCGCAAACATTCAAAACAACTATTGGTTTCCAGGGATGAGACGTTACACAAAGCATCACATCTCTCAATGCTTCGAATGTCTTCTTCACAAGGCTCCAGGTGGACGACAGGCTGGATTCCTGAACCCTATTCCTCCTGGAAACAGACCCTTTTCTACCATTCATCTTGATCACTTGGGACTTGGGACCCTTTCCTACTAGTTCCAAGCAAAACAAGGAAATATTAGTGCTGATATGCAACCTCACTAAATATGTTCATATTTACCCAGTTAAGGACACGTCATCGAAGAATGTCCTAAAGTGTATGACAGACTTTGCTACATCCAGGGGATTGCCGGACCGCATCATAAGTGATCGAGCTTCGTGTTTCACATCCAACCAATTTGCAGAGTACTGCCTATCTCACGGTATCGTGCATATCCTTAACGCAGCTCGACATCCACGAGCTAACGGTCAGTGTGAAAGAGTGAACCGAACACTGATTCCGCTGATCGCAATCTCACTGCAAGATCCACAGCACCGAGATTGGGATAGAAAACTTAAGGAAATTGAAAGGGACCTTAATAATTCCATCAACAAAACGACAAATAGAACTCCATTTGAAGTACTACACGGGTATAAACCTAGATTCACGGATGGAGCACTACGCCCGATTACGAACATAGCCGGTAACGACGAGTGGCAGCAACCAGACCTGGTGCAGGCAGAAGTTAAGTCTAGCATCGAGGCCCAGCAACCCTTAATGAAGGCAACTTTTGACAAACGTCGTCACAAGGGTGTGACCTACGACATTGGCGAAGTGGTGGTGATGCAGCGAGCACCGGTCCAAACAGGGGAACCGACGAAGACGCAGGCCATATTCCGAGGTCCATTAATCATTACTGACGTCTTACCCGCAGATACCTATCGTGTATCGCAACTGCAAGCCGGTGACAACCACAGATTCTACGTCACAACTGCGCACGTATCCCAGTTGAAGTCATGGAAATGCCATTCGGATGATGAAGACGAGACTCTTTCGGAAGCGGAACCAGAAGATGAACCTAATGTAATTCGCCAGCCGAGGACTCGTCGAGCACCAGCCCATTTAAATGATTATGTTACAAAATGAACATTATGTCATGATCTTAATAACTTGTATTTGTATTTGTTAATTTTTCATTTGCCTATGTAACGTCAATATTTTCACTATCGAGGCCGATAATAATTGCAGAATGGCCGAATGTTAGAAATACATATTTAAGATTTGAAATCGCCAAGGCGCTGAGCGGGTCAACAATAGTAACGACGCGGAGACGGTTGTTATCTATGGCCTAGTGTACGCTATGTGCCGGTACCAGGCTTACCCTCCTCCCTTCCTCATTATCATTCATCAATCATCACTCATCAGGCTAAAGAGGGCATTGTGCCCTACACTGGCCTTAATTACAATAAAATTAAATAAATAAATATGTACTTGAAGAAGTCAACAAAGTAATAAGGTTATGTCAAGGCGACGAATGAGAATCACTTCAATACGCTATCGGCTACACTCACCATGATTGCAAGCAGGGAACACTAGACCAGTCTCACAGCTTAAACACTAAGACATGATCTAAGAAATAGCCTAGAGTTTATTTACAGTTACAAATCAAAGGTCCAATAGGTTATCGTTCTTATCTGTAGTCACCAATACCTCCCTCCCCCCCCCATCCTCTCATAACCCGCGGATGTCTACTCAGTGAAACATCAGGAAGATTGGTGCTGGGGGGGGGGGGGGGTAAATTAATAAGTGATTATGATGTAGTATTTATTTTTCACTCGGCATTGAACTGTCACTTGACGACAAGTTACATATTTCGACGCAAATTACATTTTCAACATTTATTGTGGTAATTGTTATATTTGTGATATAGCGATATAAAAACTAATAAGGACGACATGTTTCTTAATTTGAATGGCTAATCGACCTGAAGGAGTCAGCCATATTTGAATTTGACTAATTAAATCATATTCCCGTGTGAAATGATCTACATGCTACTTATAACAATATATTCACATGACACAATGTTAAGGTGATTGGATTATTGGGAAGGAATGTCCGAAGGCTGTTAGTATGAGTCTATCCCAGCATTCGCCTTTACTTCTGAGGAAAACCTCGGAAAACCTTCAGTCAGGATTGCCGGTGGCCGAAATTGAACCATTGACCTGCCGAATGATGCCCGGTGTCTATATCTTTTGCCGCGCGGCAAGCTGATGCGCGTTCCCATCATCACAACGGTATCGTCGTGGTAGTGCCACGCGGCAAGCACAAGCGGGCTGCCCATCATCACAACGGTATCGTCGCGGTAGTGCCGCGCGGCAAGTTGATGTGGGATGCCCATCACCACAACGGTATCGTCGCGGTAGTGCCGCGCGGCAAGCTGATGCGCGGTGCCCATCATCACAACGGTACGTCGCGGTAGTGCCGCGCGGCAAGCTGATGCGGGGTGCCCATCATCACAACGGTATCGTCGCGGTAGTGCCGCGCGGCAAGCTGATGCGCGGTGCCCATCATCACAACGGTACGTCGCGGTAGTGCCGCGTGGCAAGCTGATGCGGGGTGCCCATCATCACAACGGTATCGTCGCGGTAGTGCCGCGCGGCAAGCTGATGCGCGGTACCCATCACCACAACGGTATCGTCACGGTAGTGCCGCGCGGCAAGCTGATGCGAGGTGACCATACTTGACTGAACACCTGGCTGGCTGGCGTCCAGCTGGACTCACAGAACACAACAGACTGTGAGTTACTGATTGTGTGAACCAAATCCATAGTTATCACTTGACGATTGTTTTCATATCACATTGCACATTGACACTTTTAATAACTGGTCCTAGGTGGAGAGTAAATTGAAATAAGCTTGGCATAATATATTGTTAGCTTCGCTAGACGCTCTCGAACTTTAGTGCAGGCCTAAATCAAGTCAACGCCAGTACTTACGAAGAACATGTTTGTTATTGTTTGAAGTAAACTAGGGCCATAGAACACATAGTCCCCTGTTGGTCGAATCGGGTAATTGACCAGTTTCCTTAACAGCGCTGCGGCGAGTTTTGGAAGCTCGCATATGACTAAGATAACATTGAAGACATAGGCGAAACACCACTTATCTCGCTCTAGCTACGAAAACAATTTTTTTAGCGGTAGACTTATTTGAAAGCGTTTATGGGAACTACAATTCTACGTATTTTGAAAGTATTACGAAAAATCTACATGCAGCGATGAGGGAGTTATTGATCGTAAATGATCTTCTTGCGTGTGGCTGCTGGGGAATCTCGCCTCTAAGGGGGCATTCCGTAACTCGCCGACACAGCATCACAGCGCGCTGAGACCATTCCGAAACTAGCTGAGAGTGCTACGCCGAGTAGTCCGAAACTCGCCGAGAGAGCTGTCTCAGCGCGCTGTGAACGCTGGAGGTTTTCAGCTCGGCGCTCTCAGCGTTTTAGGGGATTGTGGGTATTCAATATGGCGAAAACTGAAATCACAATTCAAGTGGTCCGTGTTGCGGGATAAGCGCGCCAAATTGAGTGCACCGTTCAACACAACCTGCAACTTGGGAGGTTATTTGTTTATTTTAAAGTGAGCTATGACATGACAAAGCCATTAGCAGTTGCTTTCTGGGTGAAATAGGCGGTCTTCTAGTAGATTTATCATAATTGCCGATAGCGGGGGCAATGATCGATAACACATGTTTTAAAGTGGGTGCACTTAACCTAAAATTCGGTTTAAAAGTAGTCGCCGAATAAAAAAATACCACATTTTCAACAAAATTAACGTTGCGTGGATGTGAACATCTTGATCCACTGCTCTATAATTGAAAATAATGTTGAAAACCTCCTCATCGTCGTCAGAGCTAGGATTATCGATTATAGCCTGAACTGTCATACTGACTGCTCTAGGTCATTTTTCATAGTGCTGAACCGGTTCCGAAACCTGGAGCAAAACCACACGCTTCACTGCGCTAACACGCGCTGTGGCACAGCGTCCTCAGCGAGTTTCGGAATGCGCCCTAAGGCGTGACCTTCTGTCGCATGAGCAGGCTGGGCCATCGCTGGTGCGCGTAGGTCGACTAGCGAGATTTGAGTGAGATGCACATTTCAAACGAACAAGCCGCGCCAAGAAACCGTTGTACAACTAGCAAATATGAAAATAGAACCTATCAACACGCTCATTGGATCTGACAGATCGGCGCGTCAAGTTGACTTAAATGTGCAATATTAGGTTCGGGATTTGTAAATCATATACAAATGAAGTGTTATTATTTATTATTTTTAAACTTCTCAAAAACGTCTGGTAGGCTATGTATACAGCATTTGTTAAAAAATGAATTATACAAATAAGTGATAAACATATCGAGGCGGAATGTTAAATTCAGTGCTTTATTACCAGTTTGTCATATTAAGAAATCAACCGTGAGACAAAAATACACTTGCTTGGTGATGTACACTATTCGCCGATCTATCAGATCCAATGAGCGTGTTGATAGGTTCTATTTTCATATTTGCTAGTTGTACAACGGTTTCTTGGCGCGGCTTGTTCGTTTGAAATGTGGATCTCACTCAAATCTCGCTAGTCGACCTTATGCACACCAGCGACGGCCCAGCCTGCTCATACGACAGAAGGTCACGCCGTAGAGGCGAGATTCGCGCAGCAGCCACACGCAAGAAGATCATTTACGATCAATAACTCCCTCATTGCTGCATGTAGATTTTTCGTAATACTTTCAAAATACGTAGAATTGTAGTTCCCATAAACGCTTTCAAATAAGTCTCCCGATAAAAAAAATCATTTTCGTAGCTAGAGCGAGATAAGTGGTTTTTCGTTTATGCCTTCAATGTTATCTATATGTCATATGCGAGCTTCCAAAACTCGCCGCAGCGCTGTTGATGAAACTGGTCAATTGCTATTTACACCACCAGAAACTAACGGGATTAAGGGTTGATTAATATCATACTATCGTTAAAGGGGTTCTCACCCGCTACACCAAAAAATATGTTTAACTAAGGCTAATAAAAAAAAAAAAAAAATGTATAATGTTACGTTTGAAGGTTTAATGTAAAATGGCTGTATAGCTGTATTTAAATCCTGAATAAATAAATAAATAAATAAATAAATAAATAATTAGCTATGAAATAAGCGACTAAAAGACAAAAAATCGGGTTCACCATAACCCGGGAAAAAATATCAAAGTTAGTGATTTTCGAGCTAGGTCCCATCGGCGAAAATCTCCCATAAGAAATAGCATTGGAACGACCTGTATGCCTTGGGACCTTGGAGGATTCTGCTCCAAAAAAAAATGATGTAATACTTTTCGCTGCGTCTTTCTTTTCTGCGTATTTCGTTTATTTTGGTTTTGTAATCGGAGCTTCCGTTCAGGTACAAAATAAAGATGTCGAATCGGGTGCTCCATTTCGTTTTGAGCGTTGCTGTGCACATCCGCACTTCCAGTCACGCGATAGTCGGAGGAGGAGAAGGGAAGGAGGAGGGGCAGGCAGCACGTGTGTAGTCAGTCAGTCAGGGTCACGGGTTTGCATTGCATCGTCTCGTAATTGTAACACTTTGCGTATCATATTTCTCGATGGCCACTGCTGTGTACCAGTTTGAGCCCGAATATTCTGCAGAAAATTGGCAGAGAAAGCCAAAGACTAAAGAGTCTATTGAAAGTATTAGCGATGGCGATAGGAACAATAAGGAAAATTGGTGCAAGTGTGACGAATGTTCAGTTATGCCCACAGTCGCCGAATGTATTTGTTGTGCGAAAATACCGGCTGTGAGAAGTATTTTAGAAGACAACGTGTGCATTACGGACCACCAAATATTTGATAACTTAATTTTGATTTCATACTAATTGCAACTGAAAGAAGTAAAAAGAAATCGTATTCTATCGAACCAGTACCAAACAATTTATGGCGGCATTTAGCGTACCGACAGTTTGTGTATTGGATTTATTCAAAAAAAGAGAGAGAGAGAGAGAGAGAGAGAGAGAGAGAGAGAGAGAGAGAGAGAGAGAGAGAGAGAGAGAGAGAGAGAGAGAGAGAGAGAGAGAGAGAGAGAGAGAGAGAGAGAGAGAGAGAGAGAGAGAGAGAGAGTAGTAGTATTGGGAGGGGAAGGGAGGGGAAATAGTCGACGCATGCACAATGAACGCGGCCTGCTAAGCGGTGTCGAATGGAGTACACTCGCACCAAAAGCCGGCTGACACCAACAGTCGCCGCGGCAGTTAACCAGAAATTTCATTAATTAATAACAATTCACAGGTTTCAACTGACGATGTGTAATGGTTCATTATCGATTGGTGTGGTGGAGTAGATCATATGGTAAAAAATAAATCTAGCGGGTGAGAACCCCTTTAATGACCTTGACTTCATGTTTTGATGTCGCCGAGTGTCATAGGCATGAATAAGGGGGGGGGGATGTTTCGAACCCCCCTTTGGGCCAAGAAGTATTTTTGTTCTTGGTAGTAAATTTGTAGCTAAATGTTGAAGGATGATTGGAAGATCGTGTAAGAAGCATCTTCCTCATAACAAACCTTGCCACTGGTGGCCAAGGTCTGCTACGAAATACAATTTAAAGCAGTATCGTTGTCAATTGTAATTGATTGTGCCTCCCCCAGCTCATCAGCTACGATGCGAACGTATATTTGTGTATATTGTGCCGAGGCTGAATTACATACACAAGCATGCTAATCTGCTTGCTAATCTGCTTGCTAATCTGCTTGCTAATCCTTTTACCAATCTCCTTGCTAATCTGCCTGCTAATCTGCATGCTTATCTGCTTGCTTATCTTCTCGCTAATCTGCTTACAAATCTGCTTACTAATATGCTATCTGCATGCTAATCTGCTTGCTAATCTGCACGCTAATCTGCTTGCTTTTATGCTTGCTAATCTGCTTGCTTATCTGCATGCTGATCTGCTTGCTCATATGCTTACTAATCTGCTTGCTAATATGCTTGCTTATTTGCTTGCTAAACTGCTTGGTCATCTGCTTGCTAATCTGCTTGCTTATCTGCTTGCTTTTTTGCTTTGCTAATCTGCTTGCTAAACTGCTTGGTTATCTGCTTGCAAATCTGCTTGCTAATCTGCTTGCTAATCTGCTTGCTTATCTTCTCGCTAATCTGCTTACAAATCTGCTTACTAATATGCTATCTGCATGCTAATCTGCTTGCTAATCTGCATGCTAATCTGCTTGCTACTATGCTTGCTAATCTGCTTGCTAATCCTTTTACCAATCTGCTTGCTTATCTGCTTGCTAATATGCTTGCTTATTTGCTTTGCTAATCTGCTTGCTAAACTGCTTGCTTATCTGCTTGCTGATCTGCTTGCTAATATGCTTGCTAATTTGCTTTGCTAAACTACTTGGTTATCTGCTTGCTAATCTGCTTGCTTATCTGCTTGCTAATCTGGTTGCTAATATGCTTGCTAATATGCTTGCCAAAGCAATCGGCCAGGACCTGGAACTCCAAAGTGCACGATACAATGACCAATCTGGGTTTTTCACAAAGCAAAGCTGACGCCTGCCTGTACATGAAAAAGAGTGGCCAGTCATACATCTTCATCACTTTTTACGTAGATGACCTGCTGGTATGTGCACCAACTGAAGAAGAGCTAAACCAACTCCATCGAGACCTCAATGACTATTTTGCTATAAAAGACCTAGGCAAGGCAAGCAACTATCTAGGGATCCAAATAGACAGAGACACAAATGGGGACATGTTGCTCTACCAACATGGAAAGATACTTGCCATTATCAAACGGTTCGGAATGGGGAGCGCAAAGTGTAGTGCAACACCCATGGATGTCAGCTACGTCAGCCAAACGGGAGAGGAAGACCTGCTACTTGATAACAGAGAGTACCGACAAGCAGTGGGGGCACTCCTGTACCTCGCAAACGTCACACGGCCAGACATAGCTACCGCCATAAGTATCTTGAGCAGAAGACTGGAAACCCCCAGGGCTACGGTCTGGACGGCAGTGAAAAGAGTAATACGCTACCTCAAAGGAACCGCCGATCTCCCACTAAGGATCGACGCGTCAGGGGACACCGTTCTCTCAGGGTTCGCTGACGCAGACTGGGGAGGTGACCAAGCAGACAGGAAATCAAGGAGCGAATACATATTTCAACTAGGAGGCAACAAAATATCCTGGTCAAGCAGGAAACAAAGCTGTGTATCCCTCTCTTCAACCGAAGCAGAGTACGTGGCCACCACATTGGCCTGCCAGGAGGCTACATGGCTTAGACAACTCCTGAGAGACCTAGGACACCCTCAGGATGGTCCAACGGTACTACATGAGGACAACCAGGGGTGCATTAAGCTGGCCACATCCGAGAAGATAGGCAACCGAGTGAAACACATAGACCTAAAATACCACTACATACGAGACGTGGTAAACCAAGGAACTGTCCACTTGGAGTTCTGCCCCACAGAAGACATGTGTGCAGACATGCTGACGAAGCCGCTACCGGGTCCCAGGTTCACGAAGCTGGGGAGAGAATAGGTCTCGCAGCCAGCAACCCACGTGAAGGACGTCCGTTGAGTGGGGGTGTTAGACAGTGTCCAACGAACGCCCGCGCAATAGGCAACCCGCAGTACAACCGAGACGTAGGCTGCAAGACACCGCAACCTTGTCGCGCCTCAACTTCCGTTGCTGTTGTAACTGTTCATACCAGCTGAGTACAAGAGCACGTCTTTCGCCCCGCTCAGCAGTTAAAGTGACCTTAATAAGTGTATTAAACAACATAAACACGTATCGATTAAGTGTCTAACATTCTGTACGGCAAAAATAACAGGAATTAAAGTTTGTTTTAAAATAAATATTGACTGTTATTTTTAATTTTTAAATCCCGATTCATCATTTTTAAACCTGAGTAATTATGAACGTATTTCTTAAATTTAAAAAGATTTGGTTGAGAAATGAATGAGTTCTCCTTGCTCCTATCTTAAAAAGTGTTAAGGCAAGAAAAGAAGATTGAATTGAAAGAGTGTCTTTAATGTACTATAGCTGACGGCTTCATTTGCAAAAAATACCATGCAAACGTAACTTATGAATTTCATTTGTGCATCAAGTTATTCTTAATGGATAACTTCGATATTATTTTCCATTCAATCATAAATTTACACTTTTTAAGATCTAGGAGAAAGATTCATTGAAAGAGATCTCATTCATTACTAAACAATTCTCTTCAAAGTTTCAGAGACGTTCATAGTAGCAAGTTTCAGAGCTGACGTATTGGGTTTTTATAAATGATCATTTAAGTGCAATGTTAATCACACACAAAATAGATACGCATTCAGTGCAATTAGCTTGTAATTACCATACATGGTTTTATTTTTTTATCGCTTGCTTTCTGAATTGTACTTGAGCCCCTTTGGAGATCGGTTAAATTGTATAAAAAGACAGAATGTGATTAAAAACAGTCGGTAAATGGTCGCAAACTTCTTACAAAATTAGCATGTAATATTAAGGTGCTGATGTACGTGTGTCCACAATTTCATGGTGATAAGTTCACATTTGCGAAATGTTTAATTTTTAATCATATAATGTCCCCTTAAAAGCTAATTTTAATCAAATTACTCGTATGAACGTATGAGCTAAACTGGGCGCGAGGCTAACGCTAGACCGCCTCATGCTACGAGAAGAGGTTTCCTAGCGCGGACGGCCCTGCATTATTACCGGCTCCGGCCACGTGCGTGGAAGGGTTTCGTTATTATCTCCACGGGAATTGGACAAGTTGACATGGGTAGCGACATCTGCTAATTTATATTTTATTGCGCATATGACTTTTTGTTTATTGTGATGTGACATGTGACTGAAGAATCATGCATATAATTATGTTAGTATTAATACTTGAAATTCGAGGAAAAAAGAACGAAGTCGCTACGGCTATTTCGACATGATACAAGTATGAGAATTATTGATGAAATGAACTTTGAAAATCAATAAAAGCCTATTAAGTTAAATCATATATGATTGTATTGTGCACAAAAGAATTCAGAAACTGTAATTACTTAGTTAAATTATCATGCAGGAAGCGAAAAGTTGTTCTTTTGTTGTACGTTGTTGTTTGTTTAAAGTAAATTAGTAATTTTACTTTATGCAACAGAGAAAATGTTTCTATGTGACGCGCGGGTCCCGCTTAGAGTTATCTTCTACAGGTAGATATATTGAGAAATGGTGATACGTAAATCCAAATTTCGCGTTTTTCGCGATTTACATAATTGGGGCCAAAAATATTACTAACAAAATGGTTGGGGGGGGGGAGTTATGAAGTTACATTATTAAAACAAGGTTTAGCCTGTATGTTCTGTACAGTCACTTTAATTACGTAATTTTAGGCATCCCAAGACAACCTTACACATGCTTTCGTCACAGGCGAGTTATTCGTAGCCAATCAGCGATCTTTATCTGCGCGCCCTTGTCTCGGGCGGTTCGCTGGTTGGCAACGAGTGCCTCGCCTGTGACGAAAGCATATGTAAGGTAGTCTTGGGTTGCCTATACAAGGTTTTACAAGAAGAGGGTCCTTCCACGAGTGACCGGTGATTGACTGATTACCGCAGTTTGCGGGAAAAGAATAAAACACGCCCTTAAAAGTAAATTTCGCGATTAAAGCCGCGTTTTGAAAAGTTTTATACAAATGCGTTCCCAATTTCGTGCTATAGGTGAGATTTCGCGAAATTTGCGATTTCAAAATGTGATTCTTTCATATCTTAATGATGTTACTTGTCGACAATTTTTCATTTTAGGCGAAAAACGTACATTTATAAGAAAATCGCGAATTTCGTTATCACCGTTGTTCACGACCTCTATCTACAGGACAGGCTCATCAAGAAGAAGAATCAACTCTGCCACATCTCACTATCCAAGTGAGTGGCCTGGCCTGCTATACACCCTAATATATATATTTATATAAATGCGCATGTAAATGAATAACAGTTATTTATTTACATGCGTATTTATATAGATGATATAGATAAGCAGTTACTTCTTATCAGTATGCTTTTAAATAATAATAATAATAATAATTATAATAATAATAATAATAATAATAATAATAATAATAATAATAATAATGTTTAGTTGTTTAGTTTAGTTTATTGGGTTTAAGGGCGCTTCAACCAGTTATGTCATTTTGCGCCACCAAGATAATGTAACTCGTTACTTATTGTTTTATTGCATGATTGATTAATGGGGCTTTACGTCTCATTTTTATGCAACGATGGCTAATCGAGACGATGAGCGGGTGATAATGAAGATGAGAAAGATGATAATGAAGAATAAAGCCACATCCGAATCAGATCCATTGTACGTCGCGTGAGTCGTCATACGGGAGTCCAGCAAGGGAGGGCAGGGCCAAGTGGGAGGAGAAATATTCAATGGGACAGTGGGGGGGAAAGGGGATTGGGGTGTGGACTGCACTTCGTCTGACTTCTCCTCCTCGACCAGTCCGGCTTGGGTGGCCCTACCAGAAGCATACGCTTCCGCCGGCATTGCTCTCGGGATCAACAAAGCACGCAAACCTGCCCACCACGATAAGGTGGCAGTCCCTGGGCAGGAATAATAATAATAATAATAATAATAATAATAATAATAATAATAATAATAATAATAATAATAATAATAATAATAATAATAATAATAAAAATAATAATAATAATAATAATAATAATAATAATAATAATAATAATAATAATAATAATAAAAATAATAATAATGGTAACAATAACAATATAATAATAATAATGATGATGATAATAACAATAATAATAACCGTACACACAGTAACACGACGCAAAGAAGACACACACGAAGACAACGCAAATAAGATCCTATCATTATGCAGTGTATACTATGAACAAGTACTAATAAGACAGTAACGACTGAAGTTGAACAAGGTACCTCATGGAAATACTTGACATTACATCTGTATTGTCCGTATAACATGTAAACACCGGCTTTGACCGAGATTGATGACTGTTTACACTAGTGACATGTGATTAGTGAAGTTAAATAAGGTAGACACATGGAAATACTTGTCATTACGTCCGTATAACATGTTAACGCCGGTTTTGACCGAGATTGTATGATTGTGATACATTCAATAAAATAATAATAATAACAATAATTATAATAATAATAATAATAATAATAATAATAATAAAAATAATAATAATAATAATAATAATAATCAGGGGTCGAAATTAACTGTTTTGGCCACTAGCCCTCCGGGCTAGTTGCATCAATAGTTCTCTAGCCCGAGACCATTTTTACCAGCCCGTAATGAAATAGGTTATATTGATGTAAAACGATCATTATTCATACATGAAAGTTTTGGGTCACAACTCACAATATTCGGCAGGTTTGACGTGGCTTTATGGGGGACTAGGGAGTGAGTGGGAATTATTGTTAACCATAATAAACCTGTTGGCCTAAATGAAAAAGTTTTTATTTTTTGTATGTTCGACTGTAAATGGAAAATTATATGATTATATGATATTAAAAAATATGCATTGTGACTAAGCGTGAGATGTATATAGGCCTACTGCTGTAGTCAGTTCAGTGAACTGCGCAGCGCTTTCCAGGGTTGTAATTTATAAAAGTACCAATTTTCAATAATAGGTAGCGCACAAGTGCTGGAAACTCGCAAGGTGATCGGCGCGAAATATTATGATTTTTTGAACGGCAATAATTGTAAGCTCTGGAAAACGTACTCGCCCGTCGCGCTAGTGAAATAAGATTTTTACTAGCCCGAGCAAAGTTTTACTAGCCTGGGGCGAGCGGGCGAGCGTTAATTTCGACCCCTGATAATAATAATAATAATAATAATAATAATAATAATAATAATAATAATAATAATAATAATAATGATAATAATAATAATAATAATAATAATAATAATAATAATAATATTGCCTCTATTTGCAAACAGGATATTAAAATCCCACTAGTGCCAACACAATACAATTAACAATCATACACAGGAGACAGTTTTATAGTTCAATACATTATTCAGCAAGGGAGGGGGATTCGTACCCCTCTTGACTATTCATGCAATAGTTGGAAGTAGTATGTACGGGAATACAGCTGGTGGTTTTCCCCATCCAAGATGGCGGCCACTGGACTCTTGTGTGACCCTTGTAACCTAAGGGAGGGGAGGGGTGGGGAGGGGAAGTGGGGCCACCCACCCGAATTGCTTTTAATCATTTTTTTTTTTTTAGTGCGACACCGGGTTACCTTACCCTCGCCGCCATTTTGTTTTTAATTTTTTATTGTGACGTCACTTGACAACCTTCTCCGTCGACCTCCCGCCGCATACTGAGGAAGAATGCTACCCTTCCTTAGCCAAAGTTCTATTACAAACAAAGTAACAAAACAATTTTTAAAAGGTTTATTTATTTACATTAATTAAAATAACATAACAACTACAAACGCTGTATACTGTTTTGTTTGCATTTGTCCACTTTATAAGATACAGTTAGTTATTTAGGAAGTATGGACACCAAGGTCAATGTACTAACCAAAGTATTAAGGATAAAGTTAACAAAGAAATAATAAATATTCTACAAGGTTTCTTTATTAACATTAATTCAAATAACATAATAATTACAAAAGCATTATACATATATTGCAAACAAAATAAGTCTATCTATATTTCGATTGAGTCTTATTTTTACCAGTTCCCTCTCCAACCAAAAATTTGAACAGTAGAATATATTTATATTTTCTAGCTGTAATATATAATGAAGTATCTTCCAGTGTATAACTTCCTTAATAACAGTAGGCATAATTACCAGTTATGTCCCTTCGTCGATTTCTTCCAAACGATGGCAATCCCTTAATTTAAAGTGATAATTTATCTCTGGCATGGTAGTATTGCTAATTTGCCCCACATCTTCTTGCGTGAAAGGGATATTTTTCCATACATCGGTGTAAACTATAATTTTTCTATCTTTGCGAACGTGCGACTTTGTTAAGTTGTAACGTCATTTGTAATGAATTCTACAAATGATTCGTCTGTAGGTAGGTAGGTACTCAAGCTAATTAATTAATTCCATACCGTTATATAAGGAATTATAACGTATCCATTTTTGTATTACGTTCGTTTCTATTTGTTGTATACACTAATAATTGTTTGTATGCCAATCTTTCAAATAATACACTGCTTTGTTTCCATATTTTTCTGCTAACCCTCCTATATGCGCGTATATGTCTTCATTATTAACGGTAAATGCAGAAACATTAATTGTACTCTCCAGTCGGATCTAAATTTTTTCCTATGTGTGTAAAAAAAGTCTTCTAATCTTTCACTCAACTGTAATATCTTCTCTTATTTCTCCATAAGTTGTTTATATTCTTACTTTATTGCGTCTGTCTTTTCCAAAAACCCTATCTTCCGCCTTTTGTTTCTAATTCTTTCAGTACTTGTTTTCGTTTCCTTCTCGATGCTATGTAAGCTGGCGACAACGGATTTATTTCTGTAACACAGTATGGAGAGAGCTTGTTATTCTCATTGGTTATCTTCCTTAAAACACATGGAACAATATTACTTGTAGAGACTAGTCCCACGTCATGGATATCGTTACAGTCGGATGTTCTAGACACAAACTTGCATGAGAATAGCTTTCTCATAGTTTGACGAATGTGCCTAAACACACTTTTACAATGCCAGCGAAATCGTCTTTAAACTAGGTACACTAAATTTGGAATTTTAGAGTAACGGACCCAAGAAAATTATCTATGTGTGGATTTTCGGATGAATTGTTTTTGTTTTGTTTATTATAATCCAGTATGACTTACAAAGTATTGGATTTATCATAACTTATGCTGAGATAAAAATATCTATACAAAATACATACATTACAAAAACAATACGCCTACATTACGTCTGATCATAATTTGCATGTAGGCAGATATTAGGTGCACATAGTGCATACATGGCATGCAGTGTGCGTGCATGTTCAAAACTTAAAACAGAATTCACAATATAAAAAGATCAAGCGATACAGGCGCAGTATTTTATCACAAAGCAGAATTGAAGTTTAGTGTTGCATGGAAAAGTGGAAAAGTTTGTACAAACTATGCACATTTCAGCATAGTACCGTAGACTGGATACGATTTACGATTTACTTACGATTTACTATTCACAATCATTTTACATCGTGTTAAAAATTTCAATAATTGGCCAATTACAATAGCATACTTCCATTAAGTACGACGTTGGCACTTTTTAAAAGCTTTGCTCAGTCAGTAATGGCTATTATGTGTATTGACAATTTAATATCAGCTTAGTCCAGTTATTAGTGAGCCACTATTATTTATTTGTTTGTCTAGAAAAGATGTGTTAAGTTGTTCTGCCGGATGTTACTTTTGTACATATCAGATCTATTAGTGCTCTAGGACTATGTTATCTCATTTGATCTTATTTATCACTGTCGTGGAAAGGACTTCGGGTATACTCGGCTATCTTCGGGAGGAGAGTTGTGGGGGAGTAAAGTTAATAAACTATTACGATTGGGTGTATGTTTTAAGGTATCTAGACGCGGACTAATTGAACACTATGTAAATTGGAAAGGCTGTAGTGAAAATTTTAACTCATGGGTTAATGTAATGTTTTATGTTAGGCTAAGTTAATGTTTAGGTTTGATTCCATATAATATATCGAATTGTTTTGAAAATCTCATTAGTATAGGTTAGGCTGGGGTAGGTAAGGTTATTTTAGGTAAGGTAAGGTTGGGGTATATAGGTTATGGTAGGTGAGTTAGGTTAGGTTAGGTTAGGTAGGTTCCATCTATGAGGTTTTTTTTGTTAGGTTTTATTTACTACTTTAACCTCACGAATTTAAAAAAAAATCCTGAAATGCAGAATATATTTTGCATAGATCTATTCGATTAAAACCCAGAAAGTAACAAAAATCAACACCGACTGTGAGCTGAACCCAGGTCTCCCACTTGCTGGGCCGGGCGGTGCCGTGATCGCTATGCGCCACCCTATTATAATATATCTCCACTGAGCCCGTCCGTTCTAGTGTTCGAATTGCAAGGGCACACACGCGGTATGGGAAAACTGCATCTCATTCGCAATAGATATTACATTTGTATCATTTCTGGTTTTCATGTTGGAGTATCATTACTTTCAGTTATCCACAATGTACAACAATGCCCCAATAGAAATCAATGAAAACACTTTACTTCTTACCAGTCCGAGTCCCTTACTCTAAAAAGCCTCCTGCACTCACCCTATGTCGTGCATCGTACAAAGCTTATGACACTTGATAATATTGAAAATATTGACTTACGATAGTAATAGGCATGCGTCTAGAATCGCATATAAATACGTAACAAAACACCCATAAAACACAACACGTTATCTGTAAATGCTCGAACATAAACCAATGGACACAATATTTTCGTTAAATGCAAAAATCATCATAGAAAACTCCGCGCGCTCGCTGCGAGAAGACTTTATGAATAGACTTTCAAGTTTGTACAAAATAGCTTACGTCGCAAAATTGTACATCTTTCAGGTCTAGCGTTAGGGTCGCTCCGAGTATAGTTGTAGAGTTCGTCGTTGCCCAGAAAGTAAACTTTCAAAAATAATATCATAAAAGTTAAAATACCAAAAGTAAAATAAAATAAACTGAAAATCAGCAAGTAATTTATTGTAACTGGGTTGGTATGGACTATAACACAAGCATCACTATAGGAGTGTTGTATATCTTCTCCCTGGTTAAAGACTACGGCGCCATCTCTCACACCCGGACACAGAGGGAGGCCGTCGTTCTCCAGGGCGGGGAGGCGAGGATCGCGTTGAAGGCGCAGGGACCGTTGAAAGAGTGCGACTTCTACCTGCCAGGCAAGAATCTTTACTTCGACCAGGGATCCGAGTCTGCCAGCAGCGCCGGCCGGCATCGCTACCTGGGGGCTGGACTGCAGAGCGGCGAGTGCGGTCTGGCTGTGAGCAACGTCAGCGAGGAGGACAACGGGCCGGTCTGGAGTTACATCACCGCGTCCGGGGACGAGGATGATTCCAGATACATGACTCTCATTGTAGCAAGTAAGTTTACCAACAAGACTACCACTTTGTCACGGTTCAGTCAATGAATGTTTAAGACTCACGGCAGCTACAACAATCTGTTTTAGAAATTACTGTCCCATATTGTGATGCTTCAATTAATAACACCTTAAAATTTGAATTTAATAATAAAAACTTGAATACAGTTTTGTGATCTTTTGAATATTATTGACCAGGATAATAACTCTGATGACAGAACCAAATATCTTCAATGCACGTGTGCGTTATGTTATGGGCTCCTTTGTTGTATTGGGCCCTAACACACATTGTGACTAGTTGTAGCTAGACCCTATCTGTGAGCTGTTTAAAAACCGTTATCATACGTCTTAATCGATTGTAACCCTTTCCTACCTTCAATCTGTATAACTAGCTTAGATTTGGGCCCTTATGTTGCATTAAGGCCTTACACGTATTGTAAATAGCAGTAGACCAACCCTAAGTGATTTCTACACGGCCACCTGTGAGCAGCACGAGGCTAAAGTGGTGACACCTCGGACAACGAAGCAGTCGATCCGACCGACGAGCGCGCGCCAAGCTTATATTTAACTGGTAGTTGTAAACCCCTCGTTAGGGGGGTAGTCGGGCTGACTCGTTCGCGCTACATTCCATTCACTCATTTCCTAGAATTTTATAATTGGTGACAAAAACAGTTGTAAAAGCTAAATTTCCAATTTAAATTATTGTTTTATTTGAATCAACGTTTCGGAAACTTATTCCCTAATATAGATCAGACCACCACAATCTTAAAACTTTTTATTTTTTCTTGTAGCGTTATTATAGGATGAATGCGAAACAAACGATTTTGATACAGCATGAATCATAATACGTTCCTTCAAAATCCTACTACAAAGACGATTAAAAGATGACAATATGCATAAATTTATATAAAAAACGATTGTAATAATTGAAAATTACGTAAACCCAGTAGCAAAAAAATAAAACTAGCACGGGGTATATAACAGAATACAATAGCCTGCAATCTGATTTATTGATCTTCTAGCTTTACATATTGACATGAATGCGATGCATTCCCAATGGTTGTACAAAATATGGTCATCTCTCAGAGCCGGTTTTCCCCGGTTATTCTGCATCGTTGTCCAAGTGGTCTCCACTGTAGATGATTGTATGTGTCAGTGTTGCTATGTCATGCTTCAGGTCCCCCCAGCGCACCAACCCTGAGTGATGTCTACACGGCCACCTGTAAGCTGCACGAGGCTAGTTGATTGTGTGTCTCAGTGTTGCTATGTCATGCTTCAGATCCCCCCAGCGCACCAACCCTGAGTGTTGTCTACACGGCCACCCGTGAGCTGCAAGAGGCTAGATGATTGTATGTCTCAGTGTTGCTATGTTATGCTTCAGATCCCCCCAGCGCACCAACCCTTTGTGTTGTCTACACGGCCACCTGTGAGCTGCACGAGGCTGGATGATTGTATGTCTCAGTGTTGCTAAGTCATGCTTAAGGTCCTCCCAGCCCACCAACCCTGAGTGTTGTCTACACGGCCACCTGTGAGCTGCACGAGGCTAGATGATTGTATGTCTTAGTGAGCTATGTCATGCTTTAGGTCCCCCCAGCGCACCAACCCTTAGTGTTGTCTACACGGCCACCTGTGAGCTGCACGAGGCTAGATGATTGTATGTCTTAGTACTGCTATGTCATGCTTCAGGTCCCCCCAGCGCACCAACCCTGAGTGTTGTCTACACAGAGGCCAGCGTCACGGCCACCTGTGAGGTGAAAGGGGCTCGTCCTGTCGCCCACATATCCTGGATCCTTGGAGATGAGATAATTCGCGAGGACTCACTGGTGGACTTTCGAAAGTATTCTCAGGACGCGTGGAGGTGGCCCTGGATGAAGGGATCTGTCATGCAGAGACTCACACTCACCCGGCAGACTAAGGACAATGGCAAGGTCCTAAAGTGTGTTGTATCTCATGTGACCTTGGCCCGGCCGTTGGAGGTGACGGAGACGATCTTATTAACTGGTAAGCTATGTTTGTATACATGTTTTGTAGAATTGATATTTTCTCAGTTTGATGCTGCTTCCCTCCATCGCTATGTGACCACTGCTTATCCCTGTTGCAACCTGACAATCACATCATATTTACACACATTTCATATTATATTATTTATTATCAGTCACGTTTGTTATGCTTATGTCTTGGGTACGTAACTACGGGGTAGAGCTTCAAACTATGTCGAATTAAAGATATCTGCTCACTTCACACCTTCCTCCCAATGAGCGTCGTCGAAGATGTATAATTCGACCTTATGAAATCCATTATGTCATAAAGTAGTAATATAGGGTTTTCTGTTGATTAATGAATGCTAAGTCGAGTTCGTCGCACAGATAATTTTCTGTAAGGGGTTTCCAGGTTCCCTGGCTAATATAAGCTCGATGCTAACATTTCGAGTCTATCGATCGATCTTGATGTCCGATCAACCAATACTGTAGAAGGTATGAATAAACGATAACAGCATTGATTAAATATAATGAATGATAACAGTGCAGTCATTTTCGTTATCAATGTGATCGCTTTACATTGTGTAGAAAAGAGGTGTATATCTTCTGAACTTAGTCTAAAATTGCTACGTCTAATGATGATGATGATAATGACACTCTAGACTAAAATGCACTGAAAAATCTGGTCAAATACACATCAGACTTCTACAAACTCAACTGTTAAGTGTTAAAAGAGTTGTGTGATTTCTCTCTTTCAACATCAGTTGCAGTAGTTGTTTGAAGTTGTAGCATAATTTGTCCACAGTAGGCTATCCATTTTCCCAAAAACATCAAACATAACATTTGCTTGGGTTTCAGAAGCAGTAAGTGCGACTACGCCGCTTGCAGTCAGCAGCGCTACACCTGGAGCGGCCCTCAATACAACACGTGACCCTAGCACCACCCTTGACCCCTCCTGCACGGCTGCAAGCAAGCTGGGTCGTGTCTGCCAGGAGTACAAGGGGCTTCATAACGCCTCTTGTCCCTGGGCCGAGGTGTACGAGCTTCGTGTTCGAGAGGCCGGGGCTGCGGCTAGGACTGCGGAGCTGGCAGAGGAACACGTGAACGTCACCCTCGAGGCAACCAAGGTCACCCTCGAGACGGCCAAGGTCACTCTAGAGGCGGCCACGGTCACCCTCGAGACGGCCAAGGTCACTCTAGAGGCGGCCAAGGCTTATTCGGCTTCAAATGCTTCCTTAGCCAAGGTTACCCTTGAGGCGGCCTTGGTCACTCTGGACGCGGTCCAGTCAAACGCAAGATATGAGGCTTCTCGAGCTCAGAAAGAGGCGTCTGATTCAACTGCGGCCCAATT
>OX246749.1:25584950-25605950 GCA_945910005.1 Isoperla grammatica | reverse complement strand
CCAAAACTTGTTATTTATTGTAATACTGCATTTATTTTGTTTCCAGTAACTACAATGCCTCTAAAGGCTTGGAGCTCTAACGCCGTTCTCTGTGATAATCTACCGCATGCCTAGTGGGATATGATTCTTGCAATGTTAGACACGAGGGGATGAAGTACCTTCCACCCCCCTTTAATTGTTGCTGACATTTCGCAACCTGTGAAACCTTTCTGCACACATGCACAGGATTGTTTGGTTGTAGTCAAATATTTTAACATTGTGATGATTATGAAACATCTTTCCCTTGTCAGTAATCTTTGCCGCTACTAAGGCCTACATCTTGTGATACAAAGCTCATTTGAATTACAATATTTAATTTTTCTTATGTTTCAGAAGCTGCTTTGGTAAAATTCCCAACCATTAAAAAGGGCCACATCTAAAGATTTACTAATTACTTGTGTCACTTTGTACTTTGTACTGTGTGTATCTATTATGTAGCTTTCAGAAATATATTTTTAAATAAATCATGCTATGTAATGTAAATAAATTTACCTACCAAATACATTCCAAAATATATACTCCAAAATAGATCATTAATAGGTTATGCATAATATGTTTTTAATTTATTACATATTATGCATTGTGAATAAATACTCCAAAGTAGATTAAAATAAATTATAAAGCATGTGTTTTAAATATATATTACACACAATAGATTATCAATAGCTTTACATGAATAAATGAACAATACATTACCACTAATGTCTTAAATTATTGTTTCAAATAAGACAAATAAAACACATTATCCCATGTATATTATAAATTCATTTAAGAAATTGAGTCATAATACATTTTATGAACTCGTCCACAATAAATTATGTAAAAGCTTTCAAATCTATTTTAAATCCTTTTTAAATATAAGAAATTGGGCCGAATTGAAAATTTATTTTAAGTAGCCTATATCAAAATACATTTTACATAATACATTGCTGTGATGAAATGCATTTTATAAAACATATTATACATTTTTTTTCATGTGGGGAGGGCAGCTCCAGGTGTAGCGCTGCTGACTGCAAGCTGCGTAGTCGCACTTACTGCTTCTGAAACCAAAGCAAATGTTTTATGTATGATATTTTTGGGGAAATGTATAGCCTAACGAGGAAAAATAATGCTCCAACTTCAAACGACTACTTCTACTGATGTAGAAAGAGATAAATCACACAATTCTTTAACACTTTAACAGTTTAGTTTGTAGAAGTCTGATGTTTATTTTACCAGATTTTTCAGTGCAATTTAGTCTAGATTATCATCATCATCATTAGACGTGGCAATGTTAGATTGAGTTCAAAAGATATACACCTCTTTTCTACACAATGTAAAGCAATCACATTGATAACGACAATGACTGCACTGTTATTGTTTATTCATACCCTCTACATTATTGGTCGATCGGACATCAAGGTCGATCAATAGACTCGAAATGTTGGCATCGAGCTAAGATTAGCCAGGGAACCTGGGAACCCCTTACAGAAAATCATCTGTGCGACGATCTCAACTTAGCATTCATCAATTAACAGAAATAACAAAATTACAACTTCAATGTCATAATCGGTTTCATTAGGTACGAATTGACCAGTTTCCTTAACATCGCTGCGGCGAGTTTTGGAAGCTCGCATATGACATGGATAACATTGAAGACATAGGCGAAAATCCACTTATCTCGCTCTAGCTACGAAAATATTTTTTAGCGGGAGACTTATTTGAAATCGTTTATGGGAACTACAATTCTGCGTATTTTAAAAGTATTACGAGTAATGTACATGCAGCGATGAGGGAGTTATTGATCGTAAATGATCGACCTTCTGTCGTATGAGTAGGCAGGACCCCTATTCTGGTAAAATTCGACTCCAGCTCGATCTCATTTATTCGAACAACTCTCATCTCATGTCGAAAAAGTGAAACACTAGTTTGCGATTCTGATATACTTCCGAGATCAATGACGACCGGAAGTTATGAGTTTTCGAAAAAAGAAAGTGTTGGCCAATCACAGGACAGGAAACGCGGGAAGACACGGCTGCTGTGCCGCACTAGCGAAGCCTAGCGGCAATCCAGTAGACCTTGGATTTGTTATTGTTTCCTAGTTTATAGGTTATGTTCTAAGCCGTAAATTACAATTCCAAACAAAATGCCTCGTAAAAGGTTTACGGAAAGAAGAAAAGTAGCATAGTACTTGACAATAACTATTGGGGTGAGTAAATAAATACATGTCTACTACTTAAGTTATTATGATCAAAAGTGGGGTTATTGTGTCATCCTATATTACACTTCACAACCTAAACGGTAACACTATAAAACCACTAGGCCTAGCGTATTTATAATAATTCCATAATGTTATGCAATTGTAAGAAAATATGTTTAATTCTTCTACAAGTGTTACATAGGTCTAATCCTAGTTACTTTTGGTATTAGTCCGTATTACACACCTAGTTCATTCGATTTTATTCCCTCTCAAATATGTATAGAGGCCTATGCTGCATGTTCAAAAGGCTGTGATATAGATTTCACTGACCAATCACGGACATCTCAGGAATTTTTGGGTACATGTAATGATCTCACTTTTTTCGAACGAAGTTTCGAGTGCCTCGGCCGATCAGAATCGCATTTTATAGTTCTCAGTTCGAATTTTCATGAGATCGCTTCTCGAATATTATCAGAATCAGGGTCCTGGGCCGTCGCTGGTGGGCGTAAGGTCGACTAGCGAGATTTGAGTGAAATCCGCATTTCAAACGAACAAGCCGCGCCAAGAAACCGTTGTACAACTAGCAAAGTTTTTTCTTTATTATATCTAATGTATTTGGGACTTATATCCTGTATTAGATGAATAATAAATAATAATAAATATGAAAATAGAACCTATCAACACTCTTATTGGATCTGACAGATCGGTGCGTCAAGTTGACTTGAATGTGCAATATTAGGTTCGGGATTTGTAAATCATATACAAATAAAGTGGAATTATTTATTATTTTTAATCTTCTCACAAACGTCTGGTATGTATACAGTATTTGTTAAAAAATGAATAATACAAATAAGTGATAAACATATCGAGATGGAATGTTAAATTCAGTGCTATATTACCAGTTTGTCATATTAAGAAATCAACCGTAAGAAAGAATACACTTGCTTTGTGATGTACTTCATTCGCCGATCTGTCAGATCCAATGAGCGTTTTGATAGGTTCTATTTTCATATTTGCTACTTGTACAACGGGTTCTTGGCGCGGCTTGTTCGTTTGAAACGTGGATCTCACTCAAATCTCGCTAGTCGACCTTACGCCCACCAGCGACGGCCCAGCCTGCTCATACGACAAAAGGTCACGCCTTAGAGACGAGATTCCCGCAGCAGCCATACGCAAGAAGATCATTTATGATCAATAACTCCCTCATATCTGCTTGTAGATTTTTCGAAATACTTTCAAAATACGTAGAATTGTAGTTCCCATAGTCGATTTCAAATAAGTCTCCCGCTAAAAAATTATTTTCGTAGCTAGAGCGAGATAAGTGTTTTTTCGCCTATGTCTTCAATGTTATCTATGTCATATGCGAGCTTCCAAACCTTGCCGCAGCGCTGTAAAGGAAACTGATCAATTATACATCTTCGACGACGCTCATTGGGAGGAAGGTGTGAAGTGAGCAGATATCTTTAGTTAGACATAGTTTGAAGCTCTACCCCGTTGTTCCGAACCCAAGACCCCAGCATAGCAAACATGACTGATTATAATTATAAATAACAAAATATGAAATGTGTGTAAATATGATATGATTGTCGGGTTGTAACGGGGGTAAGCGGTGGTCACATAGCGATGGAGGGAAGCAGCAGCAAACTGGAAAATATGTTCAACACAACATGTATATAAACATAACTTACAAGTGAATGAGATCGTCTCCGTCGCCTCCAACGGCCGGGCCAAGGTCACATGAGATACAACACACTTGAGGACCTTGCCGTTGTCCTTAGTCTGGCGGGTGAGTGTGAGTATCTGCATGACAGATCCCTTCATCCAGGGCCACCTCCAAGCGTCCTGAGCGTTGCCTAGAGTAACCACCAGTTTGTCCTCGCGGATGACGTCATCTCCCAGGATCCAGGATATTGTGGCGACAGGACGAGCCCCGTTCACCTCACAGATGGCCGTGACGCTGGCCTCCGTGTAGACAACAGTCAGGGTTGGTGCACTGGGGGGCCCTGAAGCATGACATAGCAATAATGAGACATACAATCATCTAGCCTCGTGCAGCTCACAGGTGGCCGTGTAGGCAACACTCAGGGTTGGTGCGCTGAGGGGACCTGAAGCATGACATAGCAACACTGAGACATACAATCATCTAGCCTCGTGCAGCTCACAGGTGGCCGTGTAGACAACACTCAGTGTTGGTGCGCTGGGGGGACCTGAAGCATGACATAGCAACACTGAGACATACAATCATCTAGCCTCGTGCAGCTCACAGGTGGCCGTGTAGACAACACTCAGGGTTGGTGCGCTGTGGGGACCTAAAGCATGACATAGCAACACTGACACATACAATCATGTAGCCTCGTGCAGCTCACAGGTGGGTGTAGACAACACTCAGGGTTGGTGCGCTGGGGGGACCTGAATCATGACATAGCAACACTGAGACATACAATCATCTAGCCTCGTGCAGCTCACAGGTGGCCGTGTAGACAACACTCAGGGTTGGTGCGCTGGGGAGACCTAAAGCATGACATAGCAGTACTGAGACATACAATCAACTAGCCTCGTGCAGCTCACAGGTGACCTTGTAGACAACACTCAGGTTTGGTGCGCTGGGGGGACCTGAAGCATGACATAGCAACACTGAGACATACAATCATCTAGCCTCGTGCAGCTCACAGGTGGCCGTGTAGACATCACTCAGGGTTGGTGCGCTGGGGGG
The DNA here is from genome assembly GCA_945910005.1 of Isoperla grammatica. Taxonomy (NCBI): domain Eukaryota; kingdom Metazoa; phylum Arthropoda; class Insecta; order Plecoptera; family Perlodidae; genus Isoperla; species Isoperla grammatica. The sequence goes on along the minus strand of OX246749.1, from coordinate 25,601,019 downwards.
ACCTGAAGCATGACATAGCAACACTGACACATACAATCATCTACAGTGGAGACCACTTGGACAACGATGCAGAATAACCAGGGAAAACCGGCTCTGAGAGATGACCATATTTTGTACAACCATTGGGAATGCATCGCATTCATGTCAATATGTAAAGCTAGAAGATCGATAAATCAGATTGCAGGCTATTGTATTCTGTTATATACCCCGTGCTAGTTTTATTTTTTTGCTACTGGGTTTACGTAATTTTCAATTATTACAATCGTTTTTTTATATATATTAATGCATATTGTCATCTTTTAATCGTCTTTGTAGTAGGATTTTGAAGGAACGTATTATTATGATTCATGCTGTATCAAAATCGTTTGTTTCGCATTCATCCTATAATAACGCTACAAGCAAAAATAAAAAGTTTTAAGATTGTGGTGTTCTGATCTATATTAGGGAATAAGTTTCCGAAACGTTGATTCAAATAAAACAATAATTTAAATTGGAAATTTAGCTTTTACATCTGTTTTTGTCACCAATTATAAAATTCTAGGAAATGAGTGAATGGAATGTAGCGCGAACGAGTCAGCCCGACTACTCCCCTAACGAGGGGTTTACAACTACCAGTTAAATATAAGCTTGGCGCGCGCTCGTCGGTCGGATCGACTGCTTCGTTGTCCGAGGTGTCACCACTTTAGCCTCGTGCTGCTCACAGGTGGCCGTGTAGAAATCACTTAGGGTTGGTCTACTGCTATTTACAATACGTGTAAGGCCTTAATGCAACATAAGGGCCCAAATCTCAGCTAGTTATACAGATTGAAGGTAGGAAAGGGTTACAATCGATTAAGACGTATGATAACGATTTTTAAACAGCTCACAGATAGGGTCTAGCTACAACTAGTCACAATGTGTGTTAGGACCCAATACAACAAAGGAGCCCATAACATAACGCACACGTGCATTGAAGATATTTGGTTCTGTCATCAGAGTTATTATCCTGGTCAATAATATTCAAAAGATCACAAAACTGTATTCAAGTTTTTATTATTAAATTCAAATTTTAAGGTGTTATTAATTGAAGCATCACAATATGGGACAGTAATTTCTAAAACAGATTGTTGTAGCTGCCGTGAGTCTTGAACATTCATTGACTGAACCGTGACAAAGTGGTAGTCTTGTTGGTAAACTTACTTGCTACAATGAGAGTCATGTATCTGGATTCATCCTCGTCCCCGGACGCGGTGATGTAACTCCAGACCGGCCCGTTGTCCTCCTCGCTGACGTTGCTCACAGCCAGACCGCACTCGCCGCTCTGCAGTCCAGCCCCCAGGTAGAGATGCCGGCCGCCGCTGTGGGCAGACTCGGATCCCTGGTCGAAGTAAAGATTCTTGCCTGGCAGGTAGAAGTCGCACTCTTTCAACGGTTCCTGCGCCTTCAACGCGAACCTCGCCTCCCCGCCCTGGAGAACGACGGCCTCCCTCGGTGTCCGGGTGTGAGAGATGGCGCCGTAGTCTTTAACCAGGGAGAAGATATACAACACTCCTATAGTGATGCTTGTGTTATAGTCTATACCAACCCAGTTACAATAAATTACTTGCTGATTTTCAGTTTATTTTATTTTACTTTTGGTATTTTAACTTTTATGATATTATTTTTGAAAGTTTACTTTCTGGGCAACGACAAACTCTACAACAATACTCGGCGCGACCCTAACGCTAGACCTGAAAGATGGACAATTTTGCGACGTAAGCTATTTTGTACAAACTTGAGAGTCTATTCATAAAGATCTCGCAGCGAGCGCGCGGAGTTTTCTATGATGACTTTTGCATTTAACGAAAATATTGTGTCCATTGGTTTATGTTCGAGCATTTACAGATAACGTGTTGTGTTTTACGGGTGTTTTGTTACGTATTTATGCGTATTGTAGACACATGCCTATTACTATCGTAAGTCAATATTTTCAATATTATCAAGTGTCATAAGCTTTGTACGATGCACGACATAGGGTGAGTGCAGGAGGCTTATTAGAGTAAGGGACTCGGACTGGTAAGAAGTAAAGTGTTTTCATTGATTTCTATTGGGGCATTTTTGTACATTGTGGATAACTGAAAGTAATGATACCCCAAAGTGAAAACCAGAAATGATACAAATTTAACATCTATTGCGAATTAGATGCAGTTTTCCCATACCGCGTGTGTGCCTTTGCAATACGAACACAGATATATTATAATAGGGGGGCGCATAGCGATCACGGCACTGCCCGGCCCAGTAAGTGGGAGACCTGGGTTCAGTTCACAGTCGGTGTTGATTTCTGTTACTTCCTGGGTTTCAATCGAATAGATCTATGCAAAATACATTGTGCATTTCAGGATTTTTTTTTAAATTCGTGAGGTTAAAGTAGTAAATTAAACCTAACAAAAAAAAACTCATAGATGGAACCTACCTAACCTAACCTAACATAACTCACCTACCCTAACCTATATACCCCAACCTTACCTTACCTAAAATAACCTTACCTACCCCAGCCTAACCTAAACTAATGAGATTTTCAAAACAATTCGATATATTATATGGAATCAAACCTAAACATTAACTTAGCCTAACATAAAACATTATATTAACCCATGAGTTAAAATGTTCACTATAGCCTTTCCAATTTATATAGTGTTCAATTAGTCCGCGTCTAGATACCTTAAAACATACACCCAATCGTAATAGTTTATTAACTTAACTCCCCCACAACTCTCCTCCCGAAGATAGCCGAGTATACCCGAAGTTCTTTCCACGACTGTGATAAATAAGATCAAATGAGATAACATAGTCCTAGAGCACTAATAGATCTGATATGTACAAAAGTAACATCCGGCAGAACTACTTAACACATCTCTTCTAGACAAACAAATAAATAATAGTGGCCACTAATAACTGGACTAAGCTGATATTAAATTGTCAACACACATAATAGCCATTACTGACTGAGCAAAGCTTTTAAAAAGTGCCAACGTTGTACTTAATGGAAGTATGCTATTGTAATTGCCCAATTATTGAAATTTTTAACACGATGTAAAATGATTGTGAATAGTAAATCGTAAGTAAATCGTATCCAGTCTATGGTACTATGCTGAAATGTGCATAGTTTGTACAAACTTTTCCACTTTTCAATGCAACACTAAACTTCAATTCTGCTTTGCGATAAAATACTGCGCCTGTATCGCTTGATGTTTTATATTGTGAATTCTGTTTTAAGTTTTGAACATGCACGCACACTGCCATGTATGCACTATGTGCACCTAATATCTGCCTACATGCAAATTATTATCAGACGTAATGTAGGCGTATGTAGGCGTATTGTTTTTGTAATGTATGGATTTTGTATAGATATTTTTATCTCAGCATAAGTTATGATAAATCCAATAAATAAAATAAAATAAATAAATTCACATTTAGAGTCTACCCACTCAGTAATTAAACTGATTTGCAGTGGGGGACTTTAATTTAAAGTGACTAAACTGGATTATACTGGATTATAATAAACAAAACAAAAACAATTCATCCGAAAATCCAAACATAGATAATTTTCTTGGGTCCGTTACTCTAAAATTCCAAATTTAGTGTACCTAGTTTAAAGACGATTTCGCTGGTGTTGTAATAGTGTGTTTAGGCCAGTGGCGGCCCGACCATACAAATTTGGGGCCATGGCCCCGCGAGCGTTAAGGGGTGGGTGGTTGGGTGGTTGGGTGGGTAGGTGGGTGGGTAGGTAGGTAGGTATAGTTGGTCGAAAAAATAAATTAAAAAGGTAATTGTAAAACAAAATGAGTTGTAAAGAATATGATAATGCTTATCGACAAAAAAATTAATACAGAAACACTACAACAACTTGGCGTAAAATAAAGTACAAAATCATCTTTCCTTAAAAGCCAAAACGATTTACAAACAAAACATTCTACTTGCGCGCTTAAAAGAAAATAGAGGGCTGTAACTGGCTAGGGATGCCGGGATGCGATCGCATCCCGGGCATTTGGGCAAATCCGGGCCCCCGGGCTGCCACCAGAAAGTTCCTATGATGTAAATAAATACTTCTCTGTATATTGCTAAAAAAATCTTAACCCCACTCTTTAAGTATTATTTTGAAATTATGATTGAATTTATTGTAATATTAATTGAAAATATTCAATGTAATTAATTGAATATAATTGAAATTATTTTGCTACTGGTAGTGTGGCCTATGTTAAAAGCGCTCTAAAATCGTATTTTAGGCCATAAAGCTCAATGCAACCCCCAACAAATTTTTTACGCCTTCGGCGTATTTGCCTCCGGCGGCTGGGGCTTTGCCCCAGACCCTAACTGCGCCACGCCACCTCGTGCGAGCCCCCCCGAAACCCAGCATCCCGAGCCTTTTTATCCCAGTCCGCCCCTGCGAGCGTCCTATTACTGTCCATCCCTTCCAGGTCTACACTGCTCTCCAAAATTATGCTGTTTAAATAATTGTCAAAATCACAAGTGCTCCTTATGTTTGGTTAAGAGTATAGATACTTATGTATACTTTGCCATATTTATGAAAATATCAGAGTTTTCATTAGTGTGTTTTTACATTAGTGCGTTTAACATTACAAAACATAGACCTGCACCAACACGAAAGAAATATTATCATAAGTTTAGTGCCATTATGTTTGTAAAATAGCATTAACTTTTTTTCATAATCAGGTAAAATCAGATTTAAGTTTAGCAATGTAATTCGTAAATATTGAACATATTCATATTTTTACGCCGATAACTTAAGTTTCGATTTTTAAAGGTGTGTATAAAACGTGAAATAACCACCTCTGGTGGCCGTGGCATCGCCCCACAACCCTCCTGACTTCGAATCTTCACCCCATCCCATTACGCCATTATGAATACTGTCTAGAATACCTAAATGCGTATACTGATAAAATCCAGTTATCTTGTTTAAAATAAATTAAATCCCATATTAATTGTCTACAATAAATGAATAGTCAATATTACATAACACGAAAAAACTTAAACATTTAGAATTTAAATATTACCATGTATATTGGTGAAGTCAGTAATCGTATTTTGCGCTTGCTTACTGTCGGCTCACCAACGTTTCAAATTATTATTATGTTTTTAATAACACATTTGTGTTAATTAACAACACATAATTTTATCAGAACAACTTTTCTTTTTATTTTATTCTAAACTAATAACGTGTTATGAACATTTTCCACCCCTCCCTCTTAATCCTATTCAATTTCAAAGAATCAAAAATAAGAAATTATTTAAGAGCCATGCATCTATGCATGACACTTACAATGGAAGAAAACCTGAAAAGCAAACAAGTTACACATTTCCAGACTGCCTCTACTCCTCTACAAACGCTTAAATCCACATAAAAAAAACTTTATACAAATTTTTCGCCTGCGGCGCTGTTGTGGGGGGCTTCCCCCCCACACCCCCCATTCATTCGCACCCGAAGTCGATTTCCACGCCGTCGGTGGTGGGTGGTATATGCTACGAATTTGGCCCCGGGCATATCAAGGGGGTCGGGCCGCCACTGGTTTAGGCACATTCGTCTAACTATGAGAAAGCTATTCTCATGCAAGTTTGTGTCTAGAACATCCGACTGTAACGATATCCATGACGTGGGACTAGTCTCTACAAGTAATATGGTTCCATGTGTCTTAAGGAAGATAACCAATAAGAATAACAAGCTCTCTCCATATTGTGTTAAATAAATAAATTCGTTGTCGCCAGCCTACACAGCATCGACAAGGAAACGAAAACAAGTACTGGAATAATTAGAAACAAAAGGCGGAAGATAGGGTTTTTGGAAAAGACAGACGCAATAAAGTAAGAATATAAACAACTTATGGAGAAATAAGAGAAGATATTACAGTTTAGTGAAAGATTAGAAGACTATTTTTACACACAGGAAAAAATTTAGATCCGACTGGAGAGAACAATTTATGTTTCTGCATTTACCGTTAATAATGAAGACATACGCGCATATAGGAGGGTTAGCAGAAAAATATGGAAACAAAGCTGTGTATTATTTGAAAGATTGGCATAAAAAAAAATTATTACTGTATACAACAAATAGAAACGAACGTAATACAAAAATGAATACGTTATAATTCCTTATTTAACGGTATGGAATTAATTAATTAGCTTGAGTACCTACCTACCTACAGAAGCATCATTTGTAGAATTAATTACAAATGACGTTACAACTTAACAAAGTCGCACGTTCGCAAAGATAGAAAAATTATAGTTTACACCGATGTATGGAAAAATATCCCTTTCACGCAAGAGGATGTGGGGCAAATTAGCAATACTACCATGCAAGAGATAAATTATCACTTTAAATTAAGGGATTGCCATTGTTTGGAAGAAATCGACGAAGGGACATAACTGGTAATTATGCCTACTGTTATTAAGGAAGTAATACACTGGAAGATACTTCATTATATATTACAGCTAGAAAATATAAATATATTCTACTGATCGAATTTTTGGTTGGAGAGGGAACTGGTAAAAATAAGACCCAATCGAAATATAGATAGACTTATTTTGTTTGCAATGTATGTATAATGCTTTTGTAATTATTATGTTATTTTAATTAATGTTAATAAAGAAACCTTGTAGAAATTTTATTTCTTTGTTAACCTTATCCTTAATACTTTGGTTAGTACATTGACCTTGGTGTCATTACTTCCTAAATAACTAACTGTATCTTATAAAGTGGACATATGCAAACTAAACAGTATACACCGTTTGTAGTTGTTATGTTATTTTAATTAATGTAAATAAATAAACCTTTTAAAAATTGTTTTGTTACTTTGTTTGTAATGGAACTTTGGCTAAGGTAGGGTAGCATTCTTCCTCAGTATGCGGCGGGAGGTCGACGGAGAAGGTTGTCAAGTGACGTCACAATAAAAAATTAAAAACAAAATGGCGGCGAGGGTAAGGTTACCCGGTGTCGCACTAAAAATAAAAAATGATTAAAAGCAATTCGGGTGGGTGGCCCCACTTCCCCTCCCCACCCCTCCCCTCCCTTAGGTTACATGGGTCACACAAGAGTCCAGTGGCCGCCATCTTGGATGGGGAAAACCACCGGCTGTATTCCCGTACATACTACTTCACACTATTGCATGAATAGTCAAGAGGGGTACGAATCCCCCTCCCTTGCTGAATAATGTATTGAACTATAGAACTGTCTCCTGTGTATTATTGTTAATTGTATTGTGTTGGCACTAGTGGGATTTTAATATCCTGTTTGCAAATAAAGGCAATATTATTATTATTATTATTATTATTATTATTATTATTATTATTATTATTACTATAATTTTTATTATTATTATTATTATTATTATGATTATTATTATTATTATTTTTATTATTATCATCATCATCATTATTATTATCATTGTTATTGTTACCATTATTATTATTATTACTATTATTATTATTATTATTATTATTATTATTATTATTATTATTATTATTATTATTATTTAAAAGCATACTGATTAGTAGTAACTGCTTATCTATATGATCTATATAAATACGCATGTAAATAAATAACTGTTATTCATTTACATGCACATTTATATATATATATATATATATATATATATATATTAGGATGTATAGCAGGCCAGGCCACACACTTAGATAGTTAGATGTGGCAGAGTTGATTCATCTTCTTGATAAGCCTGTCCTGTAGATAGAGGAAGTGAACAACGATCACAACGAAATTTGCGATTTTCTTTTAAATGTAGGCCTACGTTTTTTCGCTTAAAATGTAATACTGTCGACGAGTTACATCATTAAGATATGGAAGAACCACATTTTGAAATCCCAAATTTCACGAAATCTCACCTGATGCACGAGATTGGGAACGCATTTGTATAAAACTTTTTAAAACGTGGTTTAAATCTCGAAATTGACTTCTGAGGGCGTGTTTTATTCTTTTCTCGTAAACTGCGGTAATCAGTCAGTCAACGGTCACTCGTGGAAGGACCCTCTTCTTGTAAAACCTTGTATAGGCAACCCAAGACTACCTTACATATGCTTTCGTCACAGGCGAGGCACTCGTAACCAACCAGCGAACCGCCCGAGACAAGGGCGCGCAGATAGAGATCGCTGATTGGCAACGAATACCTCGCCTGTGACGAAAGCATGTGTAAGGTTGTCTTGGGTTGCCTAAAATTACGTAATTAAAGTGACTGTACAGAACATGCAGCCTAAACCTTGTTTAAATAAAGTAACTTCATAAATTCCCCCCTCCCCCCCCCCCCAACGATTTTGTTAGTAGCGTTTTTGGCACCATTTCTGTCAAATCGCGAAAAAAGCAAAATTTGGATTTACATATCACCATTTCTCAATATCTCTACCTGTAGAAGATAACTCAAAGGGGGACCCGCGCGTCACATGGAAATATTTTCTCTGTTACATAAAGTAAAACTAGGTAAACCCTCTGTTTGACGCGTTGATGAGCGAGCGCATCCATATCTACGAACGTTCTGGCGTAAAGATCTCAAAGCTTATTAAAACAATTAACAACAATTCAAGAATGCGCATTGCAAACATTTTTTAAATTTCCTTCCCGATATTGTTGAATGCACTGGTATGTGCGGTGCTAAGAATTTTCGTTGTCATGTTTTCAACACGGTCCGCCACCGCTACTAGCACTTACTGACAGCATTTGACACGAAATTTCTGCCTCTAGTACGTATCAAATCGCGTTTTTATTAGTATATTCGTGACCGGACAAAAATGTACTATAAGATAGCCACCTCACATTTTGCTGTTACTGGTGTTTCAGAAAAATATTTTCGAGTCACTTTTGTGTAACTTTGCCAATATTTATCAGATCGCCATAAAATGAACCGTGACCGGAAAAAGCTTAAGAAAAATATGGCTACCTCAAATTTTGCCACCATTTTGTTTCAGAAAAATATTTTGCAGTAACTATGGTGTAATTTGTAAATTTTTTAACGATTTTGCCTCAAAACTATACACCTTTAATCCACATCGAGGCTTGTGGATGGTCCAAATTTCAAGTTGATCGGACGTTCCGTTCGACCGCTATCGACAGACAAAAAAAAAAAAAAAAAAAAAAAAACAGATCAAAGTGCCATAAGAGTCTAATGGAGACGCTCGCTTCGCTCGCTTGATTACTTATTTACAAGAAACAAACAACAACGCACTACAAAAGAACAAATTTCGCTTTCCGCAGAATAATTTAACTAAACTAGGAAAACGCTCTGTTTGACGCGTTGATAAGCGAGCGCGTCTATATCTACGAACTTTGTGGCGAAAAGTTCTCAAAGTTAATAAAATCAACAATTAACAACAATTCTAGAATGCGCATTGCAAAAATTATTCTATGTTCCATAGCTTTTATACTTTCTGATATTGTTGAATGCAGTGCAATGTGCGTTGCTAAGAATTTTCGTCGTCATGTTTTCAACACGGTCCGCCACCGTTACTAACAGTTATTGACAGCAACAGAATTGTAATTTCTGCCTCTAATACGTATTAGATCACGTTTATATTAGTAAATTTGTGACTGGACGAACTTTACTATAATATAGCCCACTCACATTTTGCCGTTAATGCGTGTGAAAAAAATATTTTCGTGTAACCTTTGTGTAACTTTCCCAATACTTATCAGATCGCCATAAACAAAACATATTCGAGACGACCGAACAGATCTGTAGAAAAATAAGGCTATCTTACATTTTGCCGCAATTTTGTTTGATACAACAAATTTTGCAGTAACTATGGTGTAACTTTGTACCTGTACAAACGATTTTGCCTCAAAACTATACACCTTAAATCCACATCGAGGCTTGTAGTTGGTCCAAATTTCAAGTTGATCGGACTTTCCGTTCTACCGCTATCGACAGACAAAAAAACAAAAAGAAACAAAAACCCCAAAAAACAGAGTGAAGTGCCGTAAGAGTCTAATGGAGACGCTCGCTTCGCTCGCTTAACAATTACAGTGTCTGTATTCTTTTGTGCACAATACAATCATATATTGTTTAATTTAATGTGCTTATATGTATTTTCAAAGTTCGCATCATCTATAATTCTCATACTTGTATCATGTCAAAATAGCCGTAGCGACTTCGTTCTTTTTTCCTTGAATTTCAAATATTGAGACTTAAATAATTATATGCATGATTCTTCAGTCACATGTCACATCAAAAGAAACAAAAAGTCATCTGCGCAATAAAATATATATTAGCAGATGTCGCTACCCATGTCAACTTGTCCACCTCCCGAGGAGATAATAACGAAACCCTTCCACGCACGTGGCCGGAGCCGGTAATAATGCAGGGCCGTCCGCGCTAGGAAACCTCTTCTCGTAGCCTGAGGCGGTCTAGCGTTAGCATCGCGCCCAGTTTAGCTCATTCGTTCATAGGAGTAATTTTGTTAAAATTAGCTTTTAAGGGGACTTTAGCCTATATAATTAAAAATTAAAAATTTCACAAATGTGAACATCAACATGAAATTGTGGACACACGTACATCAGCACCATAATATTATATGCTAATTGTTTAAGAAGTTTGCGACCATTTTTGATCACATTCTGTCTTTTAATACAATTTTACCGACCTCCAAAAGAGCTCAAGTACAATTCAGAATGCAAGCGATAAAAAATAAAACCATGTATAGTAATTACGATTCAATTCCACTGATTGCGTATCTATTTTGTGTTGCCACTTAAATGATCATTTATAAAAACCCTATACGTCAGCTTTGAAACTTGGTATTATGAACGCCTCTGAAAATTAAAGAGAAATGTTTAGACATGTAAGAGATCTCTTTCAGTAGGCACATCTTTCTCCTAGATCTTAAAAAGTGTTAATTTATAATTAAATGGGAAATTAACATTGAAGTTTTCCGTTAAAAATAACTTGATGCACAACTGGAATTCATAAGTTACCTTTGCAATGTATTTTTTGCAAATAAAGCCGTCAGCTATAATACATTAAGGACACTCTTTCAACTCAATCTTCTTTTCTTCCCTTAAACCTTTTTAAGATAGGAGCAAGGAGAACTCATTCATTTCTCAACCAAATCTTTTTAAATTTAAAAAATACGTTCATAATTACTAAGGTTTAAAACTGATTAATCGGGGCTTACAAATTCAAAATAACAGTCAATATTAATTTTAAAATAAACTTAAATTCCTTTTTTTTTCTGTACAGAATGTTTTTCACTAAATCGATACGTGTTTATGGTACGTGTATCATTATCATACATAAGACGGGTTTTTAAATTTTATTTATCGTTTCATGAATTTTAAAAACCTTTCGAATCCCAGTTAATATCTACTTAAAAACACAATGTGCTCAAAAAATGGCAGCACAATATCTAATAACTTAAAGTGTAATATTACGGAGCTGATGTATTTGTGTAGGTCGTCTAAGGCTGATCGGTTTTATACTGGTTAAATTAAAATTTATTTATTATACTTCTGTCCGCTTAAAAGCTTATTTTCTTAAATATATCTCATGCGGATTATTGTAATTTTCCCTTTATCATACAAAGATAAAATCAAGTTCAAAAATGACAAACCCACCCCGGGATTGTAATCTAGCCCTAGTGCTCCTGCATTGGAATCAGGAATAAACTAAATCCACTAGACCAACGAGCCACACAACGCGTTTAAGTGTGTGGAACAAGTGAAACTCACTGTCAGCATAGAGGTCGGCCCAGGCGTAGCTCCAGCCACGGTTCCCGGCTCGGACTCGACAAGCGACCATCCACACCTTATAGCCCGTCACCTTCAGGGTGACCCCGCAGTCCCCCGCCCCCAGACCCCGGCCGCTGTAGCTGTAGCCGGTGAGCGCAGAGGTCAGATGGACAGAGTTGGCCTGGGACAGAGACCCCCGACTAAGATCCAGCAGTGGATCTTCCTTGTTATTATAGTCCCGCCACGTGAACTGACACCCGGCCAGGGCTACGCCCGCAGAGCAGGTGAAAGTGACAGTCTGGAGGGCTGTGGAAACTCGCACGTGGTCCGGGGTCATGGTGAGGCTATAGGACGCCACCCCTGAGACACAGAACAAACACAATTATGTCGCGTTGCAATACAACTGACACCCGGCCAGGGCTACGCCAGCAGAGCAGGTGAAGGTGACAGTCTGGAGGGCTTGGGATACTCGCACGTGGTTCGGGGTCATGGTGAGGCTGTAGGACGCGACCCCTGAGACACAGAAATAAAAATTTTATTTTGCTTGTTTTTTTAATTATTTATTTAGGTGTAGCGCTGCTGACTGCAAGCGACGTGGTCGCATTTACTGCTTCTAAAACCAAAGCAAATGTTTTATGTATGATGTTGTTGGGGAAATGTATAGCCTAACGTTAACAAATAATGCTGCAACTTCAAACTACTACTTCTATTGATGTAGAAAGAGAGAAATCACACATTTTTTTAATACTTAACAGCTAAGCTAGTAGAAGGCTGATGTTTATTTGACAAGATTTTTCAGTGCAATTCAGTGTAGATTAGCGCTGCAGCGCACCTAATGCTGTGATGTCGAGTGTTCTTGATTCGACTGATATGTGCGACAAGAACGGGATGGTTGTCCTGATGGGTGGAACAAACAATGTACCACACCTAATGGAAACTGTCTGCCAATCCACTGAAGTAGGCCTAGCCCTGCCCTCATTAACAGACATTCACAAAGATATCATAAATCCGCTTTCACTAAAAGTAAGAGGCTTGGATGATAGTAATGTAGTGATAATTATATCCATTCCTAGGAGACATGATATCCTTAAGGCAAATGTTTTATTTGCTCATATAAATAAAGTTATTGAAGAATGGGCAATACAAAATAATATCATGTTCATAGACATTAATGAGGAAATGCACCCTATTCACTACACGAAGCATGGGCTTCACTTAAACGTCAATGGGAAACGAAGAATTGCCGAAATAATAAGGATGGCAATCCTTGGTAGCATTGCAGGCCATCGCCCTACCCGACAAGCTGAAGCTAGGCCATATGCTGAACCGTATAGCCAAACCGTATGCCCCAAATCCTAACTTCTCATTCAAAGAAGTTGAGATGGATATATTTAATACACCAGCCCATTTCGCACTGGCGCACTGCACATCAGAGGACCTTGCGCTTACAGCAGGAATAGCTGCTGACATAATTTTGATGGGATAGGCTTCCTCAAGTCCCAAGAGGCCGAGGTAGGTGAAGTTGCCTACCTTCGCCAAAATAATAGGCTCATTTGTAATTTAATTACAAAAAAAGAGATCCTTCCATAAACCGACGTATGCTGCCCTGAACCAGTCCCTAGAAGCCCTACGGTCATTCTGTGATTTCTACCGCGTGAACCATCTAGCCATCCCTAGACTAGGATGTGGTCTAGATGGCTTGCAGTGGGCCCGTGTAAAAAATATCATCATGGATACCTTCTGCGGCTCTAGCATCCAGATACTGGTATGCTTTCTTAAAAGATCGACTAGAACGAAGATTTCTAACAATGTTTCAAAACCACTTACGGTGCCTTCCTGCAAGATAGCACCTGACGGAGCACCCAAGAAGGTACAGCCACCGCAGACTGAGAAATCTCCGATCGAGTCCGAGGATACGCAGCCAAAGGACGTGGTAACCCAATTGTTCACCTCAGCGATAGGACCGTTAAGACATTGGTGAGCTCAACTGCCATCAATGAGACTTCAGCGATTGCAATGGTGACTGCAGCCCCCATTCTCGAGGACGTGGCTGTCGTGGCCCTACCCGACCAGGACGTAGTAGTAGTGACCCTACCCGACCAGGACGCTGAAGTCCTGACTCCAACCAACCAGGAAGCAAAAGTCCTGACACCACCCATCCAGGACGTGGATGTCGTGGCCCTACCGGACCAGGACGCAGAAGAAGTGACCCTACCCGACCAGGACGCAGTAGTCCCAACCTCACCCGACAAGGACGCTGAAGTCCTGACTCCAACCAACCAGGAAGCGAAAGTCCTGACACCATCCATCCAGGACGTGGATGTCGTGGCCCTACCGGACCAGGACGCAGTAGTAGTGACCCTACCCGACCAGGACGCAGTAGTCCCAACTCGACCCGACAAGGACGCTGAAGTCCTGACTCCAACCAACCAGGAAGCGAAAGTCCTGACACCACCCATCCAGGCCGTAGATATCGTCACCCTACCGGACCAGGTCGCAATCATTGTACCTCCACCTGCAACACTGGTGACTTCATCTGATGTCCTGACGCACCCCATGCATGTCGTGACCCTAACGGACCAGGACGCAAAAGTCCTGACTCAGCCCGACGAGGGATGCCAACCATCACACCAAACTGACTTTGCTATTTTGCCTAATAACCTTGTTATCACTTCCCAATCGAAACTATCCACAAGTTGCCCCACTCTATTCTTGGCCTCATCCAAAACAAATATGGCTAATCCAGCAACTTTGTGCCGAGCACAGCCTCCGCGACTATCCAAAACAAATCACAAAGTCCTTACATCTTGCTCAAGATTTCAACTAAACAGGGGAAACATTTACCCAACCTAAAAGCTTCCAAATCCCACCTTTCACTTATCAGGTCACTCAACATACGATCTGTAAGAAACAAAATGGATGAGACCCAATTGTTCCTCTCCAATTATTCCCCAGACATCTTCTGCCTCTCTGAACACTGGCTTACTCTACCAGAATCAATCTCTTTTTCCATCCCTCCCTATAGCAACGCTGGCATCTATTGCCGCCACACATCTTATGGAGGAGTCGCTATTCTCTCTAAACCCCAATTAGACATCACCCCAATTTCGGGAATTGATCTTCACTGTATAGACAAAATTTTTGAATGCACTGCAGTTGCTTGGGCTTTACCCAACTTACAAATCATTATCCTCTCCATTTACAGATCTCCCTGTGGGGATGTCCATTTATTTCTTGATAAACTAGAGACAGTATTAACTCAAATAACCAATCAATACCCAAAGGCAGACATCTGTGTATGCGGCGATTTCAACATTGACTTTCTTCAACCATCCACCCCTAAAAATAATTTTCAGGATGTCTTTAACTTATTCAATTTGTCAGCCACTATATCCACCCCAACCCGAATAACACCTTCTAGTGCCACTTTACTTGACAACATCTTGACAACATTCGACTCTGACTCTAAGCAGACTGAGACTTTAGACTCAGGCCTCTCTGATCATCTGGCCATCTCCCTTCAATTCCCCTCTCCCATCCCAAATGTAAATGCTACTGTATTCAAACGCAAATACACTGATGAAAACATCTCTTATTTTCAAACTCTACTCCACAAGGAACACTGGGATACTCTCTTTGCTGCTAGCTCAGCTGCAGTTGGGTTCCTCTCATTCCATAACCGATTTCTTTCATTGTTTAATGGTGCTTTTCCACTCACAAAAGTTAAAATCAACTCCTCGCAAAACCATAACAAATGGATTACAGAACGGATTCGTACGGAGTCAAAGGAACTCCTCCGCCTCCATTCTGCCTGTAAGCTACATCCTTCTGACACTAATCTAAAGGTAGAATACAATAAGAGGACAAAATCCCATTCTCGTAATATAGAAGTTACGAAACGCCAGTATCATGACCAACTAATTTCCACCTCGTCTAATAAATCTAAAACTACATGGCAAATCATCAAATCTGAGACCTCTTCCTCCAAGCAGTCGCCTAATATCTCTCTCGCTGTTGATAATAATGTAATTGATGATCCTACTGAAGTAGCCAACCTCTTTAATGTGTTCTTTAAAGAATCCAGTTACGTTCTCCCTCCCGTATCTAACCAGTCCCTAACCTTTGCTGGAACAAGTTACACCCCTCCTCTGTTTACTCCGAGACGGCCAATTAATTCGTTCTTTCTTTTCTCTACTAGTACCACTGAAGTCTTTAAAGTTATGAGCAAACTTAATTCGAAATACTCCTCTGGCCTCGATGGTATCCCAGGTGCTATCATTGCCAAATGCTCTGGATGGCTAGCGTTTCCTCTTTCTCATGCCATCAACCTATCCTTTCATTGTAGCTCATTCCCTTCTATACTTAAAC
>OX246749.1:25481763-25584750 GCA_945910005.1 Isoperla grammatica | reverse complement strand
TTAATGAAAATGTAATGTTACTTTATCAGTTACCGTAACGAGCAATTCGGCCGAAAGGTTGTGGATGTGGGGTGGGCAGGTACAGTCGGTTTCAAAAAGAATATTATAACGTAACGATGGTTAAAAGTTACACGGATAAATTAACTATTTCAGTGAAAGTTCTTGAGAGCACTCGCGTGCGGTCATTTTGCCCGACTTTTTTAACAGTTGCCATTGTTGCCGTAAGCGTCGTCGATTACCCCCAATCCCCATCCACATACCTCCTAGCTAGAAATATCTTTGCAGTCAATCATTATTCTATCGAAGTTCTTCAACAAAACTTTTGTCATTTTGAAGCTCGGTCTTTCCGACAGCTGTGCGAGTATTAAGGTTTCAAGGAACTCTATTACATAATATTGTTAATATGCCAATATATAAATAAATTGTAGTTTTCACTTCCGTAGGTGTTAATAAAATAGAATATATATACTAATGAACTGTGTAAGTTTTATTGAAAGCACTAGACTACTACACAAAACACGGAATTGCCACTACCGTGGACTTTTGAGCTATGATATCTTAATAGAAAGGGGCCTACTGGCACCCAATCTAACACAGGAGAGCCAAAAATCTTCCACGAACCACGCGCTTCGGCAGTCCGGGATCCACTGCCCTTCGCCTCGACCTTGCAGTGAAGAATAGTGGATGTCTTGGGAGAGGCGTGACCAGTAGCAGTGGCGCACCACAAAATCTAATAGTTGTTAGTAGTTGGAGTTGTAGTAGTTGTTGGAAGTAGGGAGGAGAGGGGACTAGGGAGACAGGGCGGGACGAGACGGGTAAGTTAGGGAGGAGATGACACTGGGAAGTGAGGTAAAAAAGGGGGGACTTAGAAGACGGGGAAGTAAGGGAGGAGAGGAAACTGGGAAGTTAGGTAGGAAAGGGGACTGGGAATGCAGGTCGGGAGGAGACGGGACTCGAAAGTAGGGAGGAGAGGAGACTGGAAATTAGGGAGTAACGGGGATTAGGAAGACAGGGTGGGAGGATACGGGGAAGAAAGGGAGGACAGAAAACTGGGAAAAAGGGAGGAGAGGGGACCATAGGGAGACAGGGCGGGACGAGACGAAGAAGTTAGGGAGGAGAGGACACTGGGAAGAAGGGAGGAGAGGAAACTGGGAAGTAAGGAAGTAAGGGAGGAGAGGAAACTATAAAGTGAGGTAGGAAAGGGGTGACTAGGAAGACAGGGCGGGAGGAGACGGGACTGGGAAGTACGGAGGTGGGGTGACGGGAAAGTAAGGTAGGAGAGGAAAGTGGGAAGTTAGGGAGGAGAGGACACTGGGAAGTAGGGAGGTGGGGTGACGGGGAAGTAAGAGAGGAGAGAAAAGTGGGAAGTTAGGGAGGAGTTGACGCTGGGAAGAAGGAAGGTGGGGTGACGGGGAAGTAAGGAAGGAGAGGAAAGTGCGAAGTTAGAGAGGAGAGGACACTGGGAAGAAAGGAGGTAAGGTGACAGGGAAGTAAGGGAGGAGAGGAAAGTTGGAAGTAAGGGAGGAGAGGACACTGGGAAGAAGGGTTGTGGGGTGACGGGCAAGTAAGGGAGGAGAGGAAAGTGGGAAGTTAGGGAGGAGAGGGAACTGGGAAGAAGGGAGGTGGGGTGACGGGGAAGTGAGGGAGGAGAGGAAAGTGGGAAGTTAGAGAGGAGAGGACACTGGGAAGAAAGGAGGTAAGGTGACAGGGAAGTAAGGGAGGAGAGGAAAGTTGGAAGTAAGGGAGGAGAGGACACTGGGAAGAAGGGTTGTGGGGTGACGGGCAAGTAAGGGAGGAGAGGAAAGTGGGAAGTTAGGGAGGAGAGGACACTGGGAAGAAGGGAGGTGGGGTGACGGGGAAGTAAGGGAGGAGAGGAAAGTGAGAAGTTAGGGAGGAGAGGACACTGGGAAGAAGGGAGGTGGGGTGACGGGGAAGTAAGGGAGGAGAGGAAAGTGTAAAGTTAGGGACTAGAGGAGACGAGGAAGTAGGGAGGAACGGAGACCGGAAAGTAAGGGAGGAGAGGACACTGGGATGACATGGCGGGAGTCACGGGGGGCGGTTATTAAAGAGATGGGTCAGGGAAGTTAGGGAGAAGAATGTGGAAGTTAGGGACTTGAGGGGACTGGGAAGTTAGGACGAGGGTGGGCAAGAAGAGATTAAACGGGGAGATTAAGGAGGAGAAGGAACTGGGAAGGTGAGGAATCTGGGAAGTTAGGTAGAAGAGGAGCCTAGTTAGAGGGGGGAAGCTGGGAAGATAGAGGCGGTAGGAGGAGATTGGGAAGACAAGGGCGGGGAGAGAGGGGACTCGGAAGATGGGGAGGAGAGGAAACTGGCAAGAGGGGGGTGGGTGGTGGAGACTGCGAGGTTATTTAGGAGGTTGGACTGAGAAGTTAGGATGGAGAGGAAACTGGAAAGTTGCTTAGGAGAGGGGAATGGGATTTAAGGGAGGAGAGAAGATAGGGAAGACGGGGGTGGGAGGGGATTAGACTGGGACGTTAGGGAAGAAAGAAGACTAGAAACTTATGGTGGAGAGGCGACGGAGGAAGTTAAGGTGGAGAGGAGAGTAGACTTGGAAGTTAGGTAGGAAAGGAGAAATGAAAGATGGGGTTTGGAGGAGGCAAGGAAAGTTAGGGCGATGAATTGGGACTAGGAAGTTACGGAGGAGACGGGGGTGGGAGGAGGCTGGGAAGACAAGGGCGGGTGGAGAGGGGACTGGGAAGATGGTAGGAGAGGAGACATGAAAGGTGAGGAATCTGGGAAGTTATGAGAAGTTAGGGAGGAGGGGAAAAGAGGAGCCAGGTTAGAGGGGGGTGCGGAGAGGCTGGGAAGACAAGGGCGGGTGGAGAGGGGAGGAGAGGAGACAGTGAAGTATGGACGTAGATAGGACTAGGAAGGTGGGGCTGAGAAGAGACGGGGAAGTTAGGAAAGAGAGGGGACTTGGAAGATGGGGGCTTTAGGAGCCAGGAAATTTAGGGAGGAGAAGGGACTGGGAAAATGGAGTGGGAGAAGACTTGGTAAATGTGTCGGGAGTAGATTGGGAAGATGGGGGCGGGAGGAAACTAGGAAATTGAGAAGAGGGGACAGGGAAGATGGGGAGAAGAGCCTAGCAACTTACAAAGGAGAGACGACAGGGAAGTTGAGGAAGGGATGAGACTGGGAAGACGGGGGCAATTAGAGACAGAGAATTTAGGGAATTGAAGTGAGGAGACAGGGAAATATTGACGGGGATGAGCAATGGAAGTTAGGGAGGCGAGAGGACAGGGAAGATGGGAAGATTGGGGATGGAAGAGCTGGGACGGGGAAGATGAGGGCAGGTGGATACTAGGAAATTAGGGAGGAGGGTAGACTTGAGAATATAGGGATGAAGGGAGACTGGGAAGAGGGTTGGAGGGAGACTATAATATTTTCCATTTCAACTTACACAGTTGTAAAATCAAACCTCAAAAGAAGTCGTTGGTGTTATTAGAGACCATAAATGTCAATCATGCCTTTCTTCCGCAAAGTACTCACCATCCCTCGTAGTACAGGCAGCTCCAAGCCATATTGACCTCCAACGAAAGCGCAAAAAATACCTTACTACCCCCACTGTATCAACAATTAAACACAATTATTAGTTTTAATTATTAACTTTAGCGATCCTCAAATTCGGTACGTGATGTTAACTAAGATTTTAGGTTATTTATTTCGAAGACAAAATAATCGGAGGTTTACTTGATTTTGGAAGCTACGCATCTACCCTTCTTGCTGGTCGGAGAAACTGTCAACGTGATTGAAGTTTACAACCTCGTGCAAAGAGAGCAATAAACCAGCCGCGATTGAACCCAACATTTGCCGCTGTGCTAGTTGATATGGAAAATACTATAGATAGAGGGGGATTAGGGAGATTGGAAATGTTTAGTGATTGGGAGGACAGTTGGCCAATAGATTTGGGACAGTAGACAGGCAAAGATAATACAGTTTGCAGCGATGGACAAGATAGTGGGCAGAGACGTGTAAAAGAGTGTAAAACAGAAGAACGTGGAAGGGAGCATTGGAGTAGTTAGAAAATTGTTGTAGCGAAGCCTACCTAGCCAGAGACAAGAAACGGAGCGTGGATAATAATGATCTCGTAACTAATAAAATGGCATTATGATAATAATCTCGTCTGAATATGAAGCTTTTTACCACGCTCGGTCAAAATCGTAGCCTCGCACCCCCTTGATTAACAGTTGTCGGAACTGTTAAATTATTTTCTGTTATTATTTGTACTTGCTGCTACAGTAGTGAATTAATTATGTTTGCTGCTATAACACAATTAGTTGTGATGGTGATGCAACTGTAACTACTGTCCATACTTTCTAAAATAGTTTGCAAACTATTACTATAAAGTGTATTCATAATAGTGATGAACTTAAAACGAGTTTTTAGTCTAATTCAAAACTTTGTTTCTGCAAAAAATTAAATAATTTGTATTGAAATAATTTGTGTGAATGTTGTATTGGCTTCGATATTCTTATCATGGTTTTCATTTGAGACTTCCAGATGGTTTTAACTTAGTTTATGGTTTACAAGTGGAGCAAGATTATAAGACTATCTCATTACAGCAGAGTATGAGGGTGGCTTGACGTCTTGTGGCAACATAAGGGATGTGAGAGCAGATTGAGATTGACGCTGGAGTGTTCTACTGTACCACACCTTTTTAATGCTAGAGACGAGACCTATGTGGTTCTGTACATTGTGCTGTGCAATCACAACACCTGACTTCTCCTACTTGCATGGCCAGTTTTTTAGTATTAATTTAAAGGTATAGAAATGAAGGACGTTACCAGGTTTTGGAAGTATCTTTTGTGGTCAGCATACCACCACTCGTTTATGGACGGAATATTATATGATGAGTCAAATGTCATGTGATATGGATAGTTGCAATAAGAGTGCACACGCAGTAGGTTTCTGGTGGGTGGTATAAACGTGGTAAAGAAGCAACGACCTTCCCAATCATAGACTGAAATGTATACGTAGTACGTACTGATTGTGTAATGATGTGTGAAGTGCCAAATGGTCGTGCATGCAAACCGTCGGCAAATAATCCAGGTTTGCCGGGGGCTCTGTATCCATACAGTGAGAAAGTGCGGGTCCAACTGTCCCCGAGAATATTCCTTCTCCGCGTGAGAGTAGCTCTGTCTTTGTTCTTGAACAGCGTATAATGTTCTCGGGTTACGGAGCAAAGTCTCGTTATCGTGGTGACGAGCGAACCACGCAGTGCGAGCTTCTCTACTTGAAGTTTGTCAATGATTCTGTTTACAAAATGTTCATTTAAACGTATACTTTCTTGGATAAACTGAGCCATGCGAATGCAACGAACTAGCAACCAAAATGAAGTATATATCGACAGTTTGTTTCATTCACAAGGTTCTTCTGTTCATGCAGATCTTAGCCTTCTGATTGGTCGAAAACCTATTCGCTCGCGTACATGAAACCAAGACTTAAGTTAAAACTTGTTGTAGGCTTTCGCGGCCCGAGTCAATATTAATAATTCTTGGCTGTCGGGTGTCGCCGCGTCTGTCGTTTATTAAAACCTTAATAAACGACAGACGTGGCGACACCCGACAGCCAAGAATTATTAAGACTTAAGTTAAATATTAGACCTCGACAAGATTTTTACGCTTACCGGATATTGTAACTTTTAATGTAATCAAGGTTTGATTAATTTATAGTATACCACACTACAATACGAGGTTTCACAAAGACTTCCTTAAGGCGGCACAAGCCACATTCGGTTGCTTATCACATTCTTCCTGAATGCAGAAAGCTCATTTTGTGTAATGCCAAGTAGTCAAAAGGTGATTGATTGATTGATTGATATTTGAGCTTAACGTCTTATATTTTTGCAACTAGGCTAATCAAGACGAAGTCAAAAGGTGCGTGCAGCATTAAGGTTGTTCTTTCTGAAACCTCACAAAGTGACAATATTGGAGTAGGTAAACACAAAGAATGACTCAAATAGATTTATTTCAGTTTATTCATTGATTTTATTCGAAACAAAAACTTGTAATTCACATGAAATTAAAGCTTCAAACACATTTGGCGTTTGACTGCACAACTGTAAACATATTATTGTACTACACAAATCAAAGCAGAAATATTGATGCAAGTTTTTAAATGATATCCTCTTTTGTTGAAATCCATCACCATTTTGCAAATAAATTATGTGTTTTACGCCTCCCCGACGAGGGAAAGCGTCTCGAGGCGTTGTATCGAGGGCCTTCGCTTCAGTAAGAGGAGCGATCGCTGCACTTCTTGAACTGTGCGGGTTCACTCACGAGGCTCTCTGGTATCTTACACTCGATGAGCTTGGAGCCGCTTTCAGCGTTGTTGTTGTTCATGGAGAACCTGTTGAGACACAGCTTGTCCACTCAACAGGGCAGTGCAAGCATAGGGCAGTGCAAGCATTGGGCAGTGCAAGCATTGGGCAGTGCAATCATTGGGCAGTGCAAGCATTGGGCAGTGCAAGCATTGGGCAGTGCAATCATTGGGCAGTGCAAGCATTGGGCAGTGCAAGCACAGGGCAGTGCAACCATGGTCAGTGCAATCATTGGGCAGTGCAAGCATTGGGCAGTACAAGCATTGGGCAGTGCAAGCATTGGGCAGTACAAGCATTGGGCAGTACAAGCATTGGGCAGTGCAAGCATAGGGCAGTGCAAGCATTGGGCAGTACAAGCATTGGGCAGTGCAAGCACAGGGCAGTGAAAGCATGGTCAGTGCAATCATTGGGCAGTGCAAGCATTGGGCAGTGCAAGCATTGGGCAGTGCAATAATTGGGCAGTGCAAGCATTGGGCAGTGCAAGCATTGGTCAGAGCAAGCATTGGGCAGTGCAAGCATTGGGCAGTGCAAGCAAAGGGCAGTACAAGCATTGGGCAGTGCAAGCATTGGGCAGTACAAGCATTGGGCAGTGCAAGCATTGGGCAGTTCAAACATAGGGCAGTGCAAGCATTGGGCAGTGCAAGCATAGGGCAGTGCAAGCATGGTCAGTGCAATCATTGGGCAGTGCAAGCATTGGGCAGTACAAGCATTGGGCAGTGCAAGCATTGGGCAGTTCAAGCATAGGGCAGTGCAAGCATTGGGCAGTGCAAGCATTGGGCAGTAAAAGCATTGGGCAGTGCAAGCACAGGGCAGTGCAAGCATGGTCAGTGCAATCATTGGGCAGTACAAGCATAAGGCAGTGCAAGCATTGGGCAGTGCAAGCATTGGGCAGTGCAAGCACAGGGCAGTGCAAGCATAGGGCAGTGCAAGCACAGGGCAGTGCAAGCATTGGGCAGTGCAAGCATTGGGCAGTGCAAGCACAGGTCAGTGCAAGCATAGGGCAGTGCAAGCACAGGGCAGTGCAAGCATGGTCAGTGCAATCATTGGGCAGTACAAGCATTGGGCAGTGCAAGCATTGGGCAGTGCAAGCATTGGGCAGTGCAAGCATAGGGCCGTGCAAGCATTGGGCAGTGCAAGCATTGGGCAGTGCAAGCATTGGGCAGTGCAAGCATAGGGCAGTGCAAGCATTGGGCAGTACAAGCATTGGGCAGTGCAAGCATTGAGCAGTGCAAGCATTGGGCAGTGCAAGCATTGAGCAGTGCAAGCATTGGGCAGTGCAAGCATTGGGCAGTGCAAGCATTGGGCAGTGCAAGCATAGGGCAGGGCAAGCATAGGGCAGTGCAAGCATTGGGCAGTGCAAGCATTGGGCAGTGCAAGCTGTTACGAGCGGAAGACCTTCAAGATAAACAAGTGTAATTAACCTTGGTTCATGTGTCATTGTTATTTCTCTTTGCTTAGCGATGGGGGTGTTTTATTCCTCTCTGTGTTTTGTATCCAGTTTGGCTGTACCGTGTAGTTGTGTGGAGACAATAAAATATCTCCAAGAGTTTATAAATCTTTTTACTTTAGTTCTACTTTGAACAATTTGGCGACCGTGACAGGACCTAAGTAAAGATGGATAAATTAAACCGTTTAAGAGCTCCAGTACGTGCAGCAGTAACTCGTGTATCCAAATCCATCGAGGGGGAACTTGGGAGTGGACGAGACCGACATGTGTTGAGTAAGTTCATGTGTATTTTAAATGATAAAATACAAACTCTGCAAGAAATGGATACGAAGATTTTAGATCTTCTGAATAGTGACGCGTCAAGTGACGCGTTTAATGACGAGTATATGGAAATTGAAAAGCGGAGGGAAGAATTTCTAGTGTTAAAATATGAAGTAGACCAGTGTTTGTCATCTGTGGGTCAACAGACGGGTCAAGGTCAATCCGGAGCAGTCGTTCTCGACAGTGGCGTACGACAATGTAAACTACCAGCAATCCAGATCAAGAAATTTAATGGCGAATGAAAAGAATGGCTAGGTTTTTGGGGCCAATTTAAAAGAATTCATGAAGATGATAGCATGCCAGCGGAAGATAAGTTTTATTATTAACTTGATGCAATGGCAGATAATTCTAGGCCAAGGAATTTGATTAGTAGTTTCGCACAAACGGTGGAAAATTACCCCAAAGCCGTCGACGCCTTAATATCTCGATTTGGTCGTGACGAGGCAATCATTGAGTGTTATGTTCGCGAGTTACTACGATTAGTAATGAAGGTCAATATTAAAACAGATTTGACGTATTTGTACGACCAACTCGAGGCTCATTTGAGAGCACTTGAATCATTAAATGTGACGCGTGACAAGTATGCCGCTATACTGTATCCATTGGTGGAATCATGCTTACCAGAAGATATATTGCGGACATGGGTAAGAAGCAAGGTGACGTCAACTTCATATTCAGCTACAAATCAGGAGGAAGATACGCTCAAGGAGTTGATGCGTTTTTTGAAAACCGAAGTGGAGGGCGAGGAACGCGTTAAATTGGCAACGGCCAGTTTCTCGAAGAAACAAATTCAAGAAAAACCCAAATCTCCTGATGTGGCCACGGCTTCGGGTTTATTGAACAACACAACATGTGAGTACAACAAAAAATTAAAATGTGTCTTCTGTGACAAGTGTCACCATTTTAATGAATGTATTATGGTTAGTTCTATGGGTTTGGAAGACAGGAAGAAGAGGGTGCTAAAATCCAAGGCTTGTTTTAATTGTTTAAAACGCGGGCATATCTCAAAGTATTGTAAAGTTACAAAAGTATGTACGATTTGAAAAAACAAGCATCATAGTTTGATGTGTCCGAGCCATGGTACCGATACTTACAGTCAACCTAATGGTGGGAGTAACCATATGATTTCGACATTAAATAATGTTTCAACCTCAGACGATGTAGTGTTGCAGACTCTGGTGGTTCGAATTCATCAGAATGGTAAATCAAGATTGGTTCGAGCACTTCTAGACACTGGATCTCAAAAATCGTACATTCTTTCAGAGGTTGCCCAAACAATGTGTCTTAAAGTTGAGGGGAAGGTTAGCCTCCAACACAGTTTGTTTGGGGGTACTCAGACTAACGTTCAGCACCATAATGTTCACGAAATTGAGCTGCTGAGAGGTGACAACAATGGTATTCTTGTTGAAAGAAAAATCAAAGTTTTGAGTCACCCGTCCATTTGTGGTAAGGTTTCAGCTATTCGAAACGGACCGTGGATGGCAGAACTGAAAGAAAAGAACATTCAGTTGTCCGATACTAGTCCAGCAAGTAAGATTGAGTTGTTGTTTGGGGCAGATGTACTTGGATTGTTGTTGACTGGAGAGCGTCATGTTTTGTCTTCTGGATTGGTGGCAATTGGGACCTACATTGGTTGGACGTTAATGGGTCTAATTACTCGAAATAGAAGAAGAAGAAGACATAGAAATAGAAGAAGAATTAGTGATTTCAAGGTGGTTCAACCCAAATAATGCACCGAGGGCTAGTTGGTCGTTGCATGTGTTTAGTGAATGCTTTGTGTTGGATTCAGTCTTGAAGACCACTGGGGTGTTTATGTTTGGAATCGTGTCACTGAAATAAGAAGACTGACAACAAGTTGTCAATGGAAACATATATCTGGAATAAACAATCCTGTAGATCTACCTTCACGAGGTTGTTCTGCACGGAAGTTGGTTTCCTCCAGATGGTGGGAGGGTCCAGAATGATTGTACGAGCCTACACATTTATTTATTTTTTTTATTCTCAGTGGGACTCGACTGTGGACGAAGATGTTCGAAGCCATAAGTTGGGAAGAGGTTCAAGCATCAATGGTCGTACAAAAAAAAAAAAAAAAAAATGGAAGTTCAACCCCCCTACAGCAGCATGGTGGGGTGGCTGGTGGGAGCGTCTAGTTCGTATGGTAAAAGAACTTTAACGACGAGTGTTGGGTCGAGCCTCGTTAGATTATGAAGAAATGATCACTATTTTGTGTGATTGCGAGGCAGTAATCAATGCACGACCTTTGACGTACATAACAGAAGATGGGCGAGATACGAGACCGTTAACACCTGCTATGTTCATTCAAAAGCAAAAAGATTCGATATTCCCCGAGATTGATCAATTGGATCGGAGAAGTTTTGAAAGGCGGGTTCACTTTTGTCAACGACTCCAGGATAATCTTCGAGAACGTTTTCGTCGAGAATATCTGGGGTTTTTAAGACAGAAGGCACCAAGGCAATCGAACGAACGTTCAAGTGCAGTTGCAGTCAATGACAATGTTCTAATTGGAGACAATTTGACTAAACGTATGGATTGGCCTTTAGCTCGGGTACTAGAGGTGTTTGAAGGTCAAGATGGACACTGTAGAGTGGCCCGTCTTAAGACAGCGACAGGTGAACTCATTCGGCCAATTCAAAACTTATATGTATTGGAAATAGGTGAATAAAATGTATAGTTAAATTATTTATGTCAATGGACATAAAGGTGGGAGGATGTTACGAGCGGAAGACCTTCAAGATAAACAAGTGTAATTAACCTTGGTTCATGTGTGATTGTTATTTCTCTTTGCTTAGCGATGGGGGTGTTTTATTCCTCTCTGTGTTTTGTATCCAGTTTGGCTGTACCGTGTAGTTGTGTGGAGACAATAAAATATCTCCAAGAGTTTTTAAATCTTTTTACTTTAGTTCTACTTTGAACACAAGCATAGGGCAGTGCAAGCCAGAGATCTGACTAGGCTAGGCTAGGCTAGGCTAGAATGCGTCAAGCTGCGTTTTTTTGAGCAGCCGGCTAGCTAGCTTTTGGCTGGCTACGTTTTTTCAAACAGCCCGGCTAGCTTTCTCTAAGCTGGCTAGGTTTTGTCAAGCTGCAGGCTGGCTAGCTTTGGTCTGGCTCGTTTTATCGAGCAGCCGGCTAGCTAGCTTCTGGCTGGCTACGTTTTTTCAAATAGCTGGCTAGCTTTTTCTTAGCTGGCTATGTTTTATCGAGCTGCAAGCTAGCTAGGTTTTGGCTACATTTTTGCGAGCTGCAGGCTAAGTTCGCTGGCTAAGATTTTCGAGTAGCTGGCTAGCTAGCTTTCGTCTGGCTACGTTTTCTCAAGCAGCTTATTCTTAGCTGGCTGTCTTTCTAGGTTGTGGCTGGCTACATTTTTGCGAGCTGGCTAAGATTTTCGAGTAGCTGGCTATGTTAGCTTTTGTTTCCCAACATGTGTTCGTCCAGCAGCATTTGACGTGTTTCGTTTCCCTCAAAGGGACAATGGACCTTGTTTATTCACACTTTCAACGCAGATAATCTTATTGTACTCCCAATACCGCCTACCGCCTAATAGCCGCCTGGCACAATAATTGACTGCAAGGTTGTCAGTGCAAGTTCGAAGGGTTCTTTTCACTGGTAACATCGTAAATTACTTTCATTCACAAAGCATTATTCAAGCATTCAAGTATTATTCACAAGAACATTGTTGCTTGCTATTGGGGGTGAAAGAGATATTACGGAGAGAGCGAGGGAGAGAGATACGCATTCTTCGCCAAATACACACCTTGGTAAAAAAAATAAAAAAAACGCAGGAAGCGGTCCCAAGTGGTCAATTAGGGTGGCTTTTAAGTTTACAACCTACCGCCCAGGCCGATGTCGGCAACAACCCGTCTTTTCATACTGGATGAACTACCGACATCGAACATTGTATTGCAGGATCTAACCAAGATAATAGCGGGATGTATGTCAACCCTGGGGGAGGGGGGGTTGAGAGGCGTCTTGCACTTTCTTGTTTTCTGTAATAAATATCACCTTTTCTTGTCATCTGCTTGACTTTAAGGAAACCCAAAATACTTACCTCCCCCTCCCCCTGCCAATCTAGCCGGCATAATCTTGTCAACAAGTAGCAGGGAGGATATGGAAAAGTGCAGTCGCCACATTAGTACAGTAACTACAGACAGGCTATGCAGTTTACTACAACATCGTATTGACTTTTTAATTAGGATTTTCCAAAAAAATAAGTGGGCGAACGCGTCCGCCCCCCCCCCCCCCCAGGAAAAATAGAACGTGGCCGTGTCTACCCTGAAATTAAGCACAGGCTACCACTAGATTATTACTTTACTCGTTATTAACTTTTTAAACATATAAAGCAAATATAAATAACCGATTGTTTCATCGATAGTAATCACTTCACTAAGCTTTTCAATTCACTAGTTATTCACTAGCTATTCATCACTTAGCTATTCGCAACCTGTCAAATAAGCAGGTTTCATGTTTTGTTGCACCTCATTATTGTAATGCAAGGCTATGATTCTAACATTTATGTTCTTTCTGCCCCGGCTAGCTTCCAGCTAGGCTAGGCTAGGCTAAGCTATGTTTTTCCCATATCAGCTAGCTTCAAGCTAGGCTAGGCTATGTTTTTTTCAACTCTGGCTATCTTCTGGCTGGGCTGGGCTATGTTCTTTGTAAGCCAGCTAGATTCCAGCTCGGCTGGGCTACGTTCGTTCTAAGCCCAGCTAGCTTCCAGCTCGGCTGGGCTACGTTCGTTTTAAGCTAGCTAGCTTCGAGCTCGGCTGGGCTATGTTCCTTGTAAGCCAGCTACCTTTTAGCTCGGCTACGTTTTTTTTTTAAAGCTAACCGCGGCTAGGCTTGCAGCTGGGCTAGCTTTGCCAGTGACTGGCTAGGCTAGGCTTCGGCTATGTTCAGAAAACAAAACTAGTCGGATCCCTGGTGCAAGCATAGGGCAGTGCAAGCATAGGGCAGTGCAAGCATTGGGCAGTGCAAGCATGGTCAGTGCAAGCATTGGGCAGTGCAAGCAATGGGCAGTGCAAGCATTGGGCAGTGCAAGCATTGGGCAGTGCAAGCATTGGGCAGTGCAAGCATTGGGCAGTGCAAGCATAGGGCAGTGCAAGCATAAGGCAGTGCAAGCATTGGGCAGTGCAAGCACAGGGCAGTGCAAGCATAGGGCAGTGCAAGCATAGGGCAGTGCAAGCATTGGGCAGTGCAAGCATAGGGCAGTGCAAGCATTGGGCAGTACAAGCATTGGGCAGTTCAAGCACAGGGCAGTGCAAGCATTGGGCAGTGCAAGCATTGGGCAGTGCAAGCATTGGGTAGTGCAAGCATAGGACAGTGCCAGCATTGGGCAGTGCAAGCATAGGGCAGTGCAAGCATTGGGCAGTACAAGCATTGGGCAGTGCAAGCCTTGGGCAGTGCAAGCATTGGGCAGTGCAAGCATAGGGCAGCGCAAGCAGTTTTTATAATTTTTCAAAAAGTCCATTTTCAGAATATTAAATTATTCATATGATGATTTGGTTGGCAGTGAAAAATACACGTTCGAAAAATGGGGCAGCGTCAAATCATGCCATTGGCAATCATACCGTACTGTACTAAGATTATAAAGTACATCAACTCTTGCTAATTTCCTCACTTAACCCTTATGCTGCGTAGAGTGACTTTAGTTGAAGTAGGAAAATAACAATTAAGAGGAAGGACTACTAGCCAATATTTAAACCCGCGAAATTAACGTATTTTCGTCATATCTCAATAACGCCACACAATATCGAAAAAGTGACACCTACGCATAATTTGGATTCGTGAGAGCTCAATACCGTATGAAAAAGATTTATTAGTTTGCAGTTATTATAATTATTATTTTTAATTGAACTAATTTACAAGTTAATTAGAAATAACAACTATAATTACTACAATCTACGAAATCTTTTCCATTTGGTATTGAGCTCTCACGAATCCAAAATATGCGTAGGTGTCACTGTTTCGATATTGTGTGGCGTTATTGCGATATGACGAAAATACGTTAATTTCGCGGGTTTTAATATTAGCTAGTAGTCCTTCCTCTTAAATGAAAATAGAACACAAATTTCAGATCTCAAAGAAGATTATTTCATTTAAAGGGTGTTGTTGAGCAATATTCCATACAGGAGTTTTTAATGATGCAACAAAAAGGTTAGGATCATATTTCAACTAGCATGTTCAGTTATTGTTTTTATGCATCAATTAATATCTCTTAGAAAGTATACATTATTTTATATCAGAAATATTTGGTATTGCAATGAATACTTTCTGCTTATAACAAAATTAATAAAACATTTGGTTTTCAGACATCTAGCCTATCTTATACCTTTAGTTCATCTAATCTACTATTTACAATATTTCTACAACTTCTTTCCTGAGGCTCTAGTTATCTCGTCGCTTCGCAAAACAGTAGTACTGTACGACCTCTTTGTGTCAAACAGAACACACATTTCTCAGAACTAAATATTACATGTACGTGTACACATGTAACACCCTGGGTGTGTGCACGTACCTGCTGCTGGCTTTATTACAGAAAGACATGTCAAACTATAGGTCTGGCAAGAAGTTCTGCCCGTCTTCTTTCTCTATATCGCACATGTAACACCCTGGGTGTTTGCACGTACCTGCTGCTGGCTTTATTACAGAAGGACATGTCTAACTCTAGGTCTGGCAAGAAGTTCTGCCCGTCTTCTTTCTCTATATCGCACATGTAACACCCTGGGTGTTTGCACGTACCTGCTGCTGGCTTTATTACAGAAGGACATGTCAAACTCTAGGTCTGGCAAGAAGTTCTGTCCGTCTTCTTCCTCTATATCGCACATGTAACACCCTGGGTGTGTGCACGTACCTGCTGCTGGCTTTATTACAGAAGGACATGTCAAACTCTAGGTCTGGCAAGAAGTTCTGCCCGTCTTCTTCCTCTATATCGCACATGTAACACCCTAGGTGTGTGCACGTACCTGCTGCTGGCTTTATTACAGAATACCATGCCAAACTCTAGGTCTGGCAAGAAGTTCTGTCCGTCTTCTTCCTCTATATCGCACATGTAACACCCTGGTGTGTGCACGTACCTGCTGCTGGCTTTATTACAGAAGGACATGTCAAACTATAGGTCTGGCAAGAAGTTCTGCCCGTCTTCGTCCTCTATATCGCACATGTAACACCCTGGGTGTGTGCACGTACCTGCTGCCGGCTTTATTACAGAAGGACATGTCAAACTATAGGTCTGGCAAGAAGTTCTGCCCGTCTTCTTCCTCTATACCGCACATGTAACACCCTGGGTGTGTGCACGTACCTGCTGCTGGCTTTATTACAGAAGGACATGTCAAACTCTAGGTCTGGCAAGAAGTTCTGCCCGTCTTCTTCCTCTATATCGCACATGTAACACCCTAGGTGTGTGCACGTACCTGCTGCTGGCTTTATTACAGAATACCATGCCAAACTCTAGGTCTGGCAAGAAGTTCTGTCCGTCTTCTTCCTCTAAATCGCACATGTAACACCCTGGTGTGTGCACGTACCTGCTGCTGGCTTTATTACAGAAGGACATGTCAAACTATAGGTCTGGCAAGAAGTTCTGCCCGTCTTCTTCCTCTATATCGCACATGTAACACCCTGGGTGTGTGCACGTACCTGCTGCCGGCTTTATTACAGAAGGACATGTCAATTTCTAGGTCTGGCAAGAAGTTCTGCCCGTCTTCTTCCTCTATATCGCACATGTAACACCCTGGGTGTGTGCACGTACCTGCTGCTGGCTTTATTACAGAAGGACATGTCATACTCTAGGCCTGGCAAGAAGTTCTGCCCGTCTTCTTCCTCTATATCGCACATGTAACACCCTGGGTGTGTGCACGTACCTGCTGCTGGCTTTATTACAGAAGGACATGTCAAACTCTAGGTCTGGCAAGAAGTTCTGCCCGTCTTCTTTCTCTATATCGCACATGTAACACCCTGGGTGTGTGCACGTACCTGCTGCTGGCTTTATTACAGAAGGACATGTCAAACTCTAGGTCTGGCAAGAAGTTCTGCCCGTCTTCTTCCTCTATATCGCACATGTAACACCCTGGGTGTGTGCACGTACCTGCTCTGGCTTTCTTACAAAAGGACATGTCAATTTCTAGGTCTAGCAAGAAGTTCTGCCCGTCTTCTTCCTCTATATTGCACATGTAACACCCTAGGTGTGTGCACGTACCTGCTGCGGGCTTTATTACAGAAGGACATGTCAAACTATAGGTCTGGCAAGAAGTTTTGTCCGTCTTCTTCCTCTATACCGCACATGTAACACCCTGGGTGTGTGCACGTACCTGCTGCTGGCTTTATTACAGAAGGACATGTCAAACTCTAGGTCTGGCAAGAAGTTCTGCCCGTCTTCTTCCTCTATACCGCACATGTAACACCCTGGGTGTGTGCACGTACCTGCTGCTGGCTTTATTACATAAGGACATGTCAAACTCTAGGTCTGGCCAGAAGTTCTGCCCGTCTTCTTCCTCTATATCGCACATGTAACACCCTGGGTGTGTGCACGTACCTGCTGCTGGCTTTATTACAGAAGGACATGTCAAACTATAGGTCTGGCAAGAAGTTCTGCCCGTCTTCTTCCTCTATACCGCACATGTAACACCCTGGGTGTGTGCACGTACCTGCTGCTGGCTTTATTACAGAAGGACATGTCAAACTCTAGGTCTGGCCAGAAGTTCTGCCCGTCTTCTTCCTCTATACCGCACATGTAACACCCTGGGTGTGTGCACGTACCTGCTGCTGGCTTTATTACAGAAGGACATGTCAAACTATAGGTCCGGCCAGAAGTTCTGCCCGTCATCTTCCTCTATATCGCACATGTAACACCCTGGGTGTGTGCACGTACCTGCTGCTGGCTTTATTACAGAAGGACATGTCAAACTCTAGGTCTGGCAAGAAGTTCTTCCCCCCCTCTTCCTCTATATCGCACATTTAACACACTGGGTGTGTGCACGTACCTGCTGGTGGCTTTATTACAGAAGGACATGTCAAACTCTAGGTCTGGCCAGAAGTTCTGCCCCCCCTCTTCCTCTATATCGCACATGTAACACCCTGGGTGTGTGCACGTACCTGCTGCTGGCTTTATTACAGAAGGACATGTCCAACTCTAGGTCTGGCAAGAAGTTCTGCCCCTCGTCTTTCTCTATATCGCACATGTAACACCCTGGGTGTGTGCACGTACCTGCTGTGGTTTTATGACACCAGGACATGTCATAATTGAAATCTGGCAAGAAGTTCTGTCCTTTTTCTCCCTCTATATCGTACACACTGTGGTGTGGGCTAAGTGGGATGGCGTGCATGCTTCTTTCGTCCCCCCCTGGATCCTGGACAACGTCTTTGTCAAACAGTCCGACCTCCATGGTCACGTTGACCTGCTCGGAGGACGTGCTCGAGGGGGTTGTGAGCGGGAACTCCTGTAACTTGTTCGGGTATGTTTAGCGGTTTGCTCTCGGCTTGGTAGCTGGTCCTAGACTAGCCTCCAAGGTGTCTTTAAAACATTTACATGCAATCAGTAGGCTTATGTTGCTACCTGTTACTTTGTAGTGTTTATGTTTTAATTACAGTGGAGCATCAATTATACGTTTTCCAAGGGCCAAACCGAAAAAAACGTATAAGTACAGAAAACGTATAACTACAATTACATTTGTTTTCGTTTGCAATGAGTGGAAATAGTGAGTCCGCAGGCTCCTTTTTCTGCAGTACAAAAATTCCCTTCACGGTGTGTTCTAGCGCACGTAGGAGCGGGGGGGGGGGGGGAAGGGGGGGTTGAAATGGTGCTTAGGCCTAAATATATATCTTACATGTTCCGTCGTGAAAATCCTCGTCTTTATTTCGAATAGTCCCGACCGAAAGTGATATCTAAATCATTTTATTCCAAATATCGTTGCTCGCCGTACCGTTTTTCAGCATCGATCGCTTTATTTTTCCCGTCCCAGATCAATATTTACCTCGATTAACCGTTTTTCGGTTATAAATGTCAACGCGGAAACAAGTTTCAGCGACCGCTACGCGACTGTACGGCCGCGCGTCACCGGGAGACCGCTATCACGAGCTGGCGGCAGCTGTCGGCTCAGCGACCGCGAGGGATGTATCACACAGCGCCCGCGCTCGGCCTGCAGGCCTATTACGTCGGCAAGGTCGGGGGCACGGATAATTATTTTTAATCAACAAATTGAAGAAACGATCAGATCAATACGTGAAATGTTACTATAAAATCAGAGGATAGTAATAAAACAACCAATCGACAAAACAAGCCATTATGAACACGTGGTATCAATTTAAAAACACCAACAAACTTGGAACAATCTGCATGGACAGACAGACGCTCTGTGAAACGTAGTATGGTGGGAGGGGTGAGGGGCTGGCGCTATACGATGCCTCGGGGCTTGGGCTACCTGCCAAGAGCCGGACGTGAGCAAGGGTAGCGAATGGGAGGAGGGGAGGGGAGCGAGGTGGGGTGACCGCTTGACAATAACAACATTCCATTCTCGCGCATTCACAGCTGCATATCCTGAACGAGATAAAGCTTGCGCTTCCAGGAAGTGATTTCGGATGACAAATAAAACCAATGTGGCATCAGTAGGAAACAGTGTCATGATTATTCAGGAAGCTTAGAGAGATAGAATTTGTAGAAGGCAGTGTTATGATTATTATGGAGACGGTAGAGTTCAAGTTCTTGTTCTAATAGAATTGTTGTTTGAGTTGCTAAGGTTTTTAGAAAAAAACAAATATCAAAGCTCAGTTGGCATTTGAAAGTGGTGAAGTGAGGTCCGTTCTTCGGTGACCCAAACGAAAACTGGACTTCAGAAGGGAGTACTCTCTTCGAGCGTCACAGTTTTCGTTCACATGGGACAGCGAGACATCAAGGAGTAAGAACTGCCGATAAACTGAGCTAGAAATATTAAATAATTAATGTCTACCCGAAACTTGGGCTAGGGTCAGTGTGACACCAATTAGCGTATAATCGCTACCCTTACCATGATGTCTGGGGGGAACAATTTCTGTTGCGTATAACCGAGAATAACGTATAATCAAAAAACGTATAGTTAAATTATTTTAACATTGATTCTTATGGGAAATGGCTGGGACCATA
Source organism: Isoperla grammatica (assembly GCA_945910005.1). Taxonomy (NCBI): domain Eukaryota; kingdom Metazoa; phylum Arthropoda; class Insecta; order Plecoptera; family Perlodidae; genus Isoperla; species Isoperla grammatica. Next base: position 25,565,514 of record OX246749.1, on the reverse strand, counting down.
TGGAAATCACGTATAAATACGAAAAACCTATAAGTACGAAACGTATAATTGATGCTCCACTGTAAATGTGTTTAGGGAGAAGCTTTAAAAAAAAATCTGTTTGTTAATATTAAATGTTTTTTCCGAGTGACTGTGAATTTTCCACCACCAAGTTAGAATAGGCCTACTTAGATCTTGGATTTAATACTGGACTGGGTACCAACTTTTTAATTTGTTAATTTAATAAGTTTTTTTTTTATAAATCATGTAATTTTGAATTTAGTTAAATACTGGACTGAACTAATTTCGGTACCTTGTCATTGGAGCCATTGCCGGGTATCGGAGGTAATGGCGGCTCCCAGCTAAACTCCGACTCATCACTCTCACAAGGACTACTCCACATTTGCTCGACCGGGATAGTCCCAGAACTGGCTTGAGACAACGGCTTGCCGGCCCTGCAAGGAAGGTGGAGACAGAGATAGTCCCAACATCTGAAACATTCAGAAGGCTGTGGAACGAGACAACGGCTTGCCGGCCCCCCAAGGAAGGTGGAGACAGAGATAGTCCCAACATCTACAATATTCAGAAGGCTGTGGAACGAGACAACGGCTTACCGCCCCCCCAAGGAAGGTGGAGGCAGAGATAGTCCCAACATCTGAAACAATCACAAGGCTGTGGAACCTACCCACTAAACTATGTCAATGTAATCTTACAAGTATGAAGCCAATGCCAAGTATACCAAGATGGCCGGTTCAAAACTAGGTCATATATTGATAGTTGTGGAATGACGGCACTTACGTGTTGTTATCGTGGCTGTACATGCAACATATGAAGATGAGGAGGTGGATGGCCATGAGTAGTGCCAACAGTGCAAGAATTATGATTGCTTTGTCGATCATATCTCTAATACCTAAAACAAACAAAACTAAAGTGAAATGACTATAACTTCTTGTAATGATTGGTGTTGTTTAGGGGTGTGCGAGTACTCGAATTTACGAGCTTTTTCGAGCTTTTTTTTAAGCTCGGTACCGAGCCGAGCTTCATTTTCGGCTCGATATTCCCGAGCCGAGCTGTCTAGGCCAAGGCCTAGGCCTAAAAATGTCAGTCGTCGCGCGGTTTTAATTAAATATACTTCTATAAACGCAGACTGAAGAATCCAAAAGGCAGAAACGAATATTTAGGTGTCTGCAAGTACGATGAAGTTCTAAAAAAATCGGGGTTTTAGGCCCAACATAAATTAAGAGAACGATACTTTTCTGGGTACCTGGCCTAGGACAAGGCCTAGCTGGGCTTTCCCTAGGTCCCGATCTCGTGAGAATAAAATGTTACATCTCTAGATACAGCACGATGTTTCGTTATTCTGCGAGTAGAAAAACAGATGCTGTCTGCTTTTCACAGTAAACAATAAACATCTAGCTCTAATTTTCACGAAAGTTCTAGGCCTAGCCAAACTTTGTTCCGCAATGGTAAGGTGACTGCAACCGTCCAGTGAGTACAAAGTAACCCCAACTGTATTATAACGTTATTTATATCAGACATTGTGATATGGAATTTCGATCTGTTTGTAGATTCAGTTGCAATAAAATCAATATTTCACACGAAATTTAGTTTACTTTAGTATGTCCTAATATTCTACTGAAATACAAATGCATTTTAAAAAACAAGTCGAGAAGTTGAAAAGTTGCTGTTACTGTATTCATACACTCTCTAAGCTCCCTAATAATGCAACTACCATGCGATCTATGGTCGATACTGTGAACTAAATGGCCACGCTAGCGCAACCCAAGGTCGGTAAAACAGTTCAACTAAACTGTTTTACCAACCTACTGTGCAACAATAACAGGGCTGTATAGGGTTACATTATGTAAACCTATAATAATATTATTATGTAACTTACATATGTAATAAATAAACAAAGATGTACTTTATCTTAGACGAACCGAAATTTCGGTATACATACACTTCCTATCGCATTGCACCAACATAAAATGCAGCTGTAAATTTACAATTAACGCTATTTTAAAAGCTCGGCTCGGCTCGAAAATCAAGCTTTTTTTCTCTAACTCGGCACGGCTCGGCTCGACTTGATAATCGTAGGCTCGCACACCCCTAGTGTTGTTCAACTTGTAAGTGGGACTAGACTAGAGTGTCAACATCCAGAATGAAGCAAAGAATGGTTACCTATGTATGAATCAAGCAAGGAAACTCCGTACGCAACGAGAATGGTCTCTCTCCCTTCCTTCAGCACCCGACACTGGTAGAAACCTTCCACCGCCTCCCGGTTGTGGTAAGAAGGCGCCGTCAGGTGTGTTATTCTGCCGTTGTCTTTGATTGAGTAGACGATTGCGTCGCTAGTAGTTGGCTGCCCTGCAAGACACGAGTTATTCTTTTTATTGTATCGCACTTGTGGGGCCCTGGGCCCTCCTATGCCCTGTTGCCGGTAAATAAAGAAATGGAATAAAGGAGATACAGCTCAGCTACATTGACGGTTGGCTGCCCTGCAAGGAGACACAGCTGAGCTACGCTGGTGAGTCATTACGTTTGTTGCATGGCAATTATGCAGTCGGAGAAATGTGCTCTACACAACATATCTAATTCATCTCTAAGAGGAATTACAATATGACTAGTTAATTATTTGGGGCAGCAGTGACTAAAACCCTGGTGATTTTATACTTGAAGTACGCTCCCCTGTTATCAATTTTAGCCCACAACCCATCGAGCTAAACAGTGACATTGGACAAGGCACCACAAACCCTCGAGGTTTTGAATGTCGTCTTGTGTACGTGACTGATAACACATGTTTATCTGTGAACCCCGACACGTAGCTGTATTACTGTAGGCTTATCACTAGATGGACAGAGAGGGAAGGCGTCTACTTTACCATCCATCGCTTCAATGATCGAGTCCAGACGCAGCCAGCTGGCCTCGACATTGCGCTCGTGTGAACTTGGATCCAGTTCCTCTTGGTTGTAGTAACACGTGAGGTTGACTTGTTGGCCAATTATCATGGGCAGTTCGTAATACGCATCTACGCAACACAGAACATAACATCTTTTCATTTATGATAATTATAAGCCCATGATCAGATTGAAGACTGGTTGCACAGATGTTCCTACATTAGGAAAGCCCACAACTGATGGTCAAATAGAATCCAGAGTGTCTACCTGCAAAGCTGACTGAGCGTGAGGAAGCTCTGTGACCGGCGACCTCCAAGGAGGACAGCCGAGAGATGTCCTCCAGCTCTCCGTCTATGGCCAGATGTCCCAACACCCCCGAGAGAGACGACAACAGCTCAACGCCTTCGATACAGCTGCCCGTCACTTGTTGCTTGTATTGCCTCTGTGGACAGAACGAGCGAGATATAGTTAACAACTCGTTGATACCAGCAGGTGTAGCCAAATGTTGGGATAGGATCCAACAGATTACTTATATTTATTTATTCTACCCTTAGATTATTTCCTCAAATCCAACCCCATTTTCTAAACCTTCTGCTGAAGTAGAATGATTCGTGTTGTTTATAAATAGAGCCACTTGATGTGATTCATTGATGACATTATGATACAATTGATTACCTATTGGCAGCCTGGTCTTTGTTTCTTGGTTTCTCGTGCCGACGCAACAACTAGCGGGGGCTAGTTGTCTCTTTGTCCGAACATTTATGACGCCTCGATATAATACTTTGATTCATATGTTCATCATGAAGTTTCTTATAGCTTTATCGCTCATCAATGTGTAAAAAGGCTACTAGATGTTTTTGTTTGTAATTAAAAAACATATTTGCTTCAAATTGCCCCACTAACAAAAGTGCATATCATTGTAACTGTCGAGTGAATGAAGCCTCCAAAGCCTACAAGAACATATGATGGTCTTACTCTCAAGTGTTGCGGGATATTGCCGATGTAAAAGCTCCCCTTGCAAGACGCGCTGGTCATCTCGTGTTCCGTCGCTGTTGCAGACAAGGAAACTCGCTCGCCTCCGTTGACTGTCATACCCACATCGCACGGTCCGTTCTCACACACACCGTCCTGCAACACAGAGACACTATAGTTCGCGTGTCAGACACAGAGCTTTCTTGTGATATTTAATTTATGTATTCTATATATTTATTTATTTATTAATTATTTATTTATATTTATTTATTTATTTATCTATCTAATGTATCTACCCTAGGCGGTTATTAAACTGATTTGCAATGGAGGACAATAAATATAACAATACATAAAAAAATATAACAAGAAAAGCAAACAACAAAACAAATATAGAAAGAAAAAAAAACATGAGGACATACCAAAACATTGTCTTGTAAGAAATGGGAATAACTGTACTGCATTACTTCGAGAAAGATCAGCTTTTACTTGAATGAAAGATTATAGTGCAGTGAAAGGTAACAACCTTGCTAACTGGTCGGTCCTCTCTAGGCTGGGTGAGAACTCAACAACGTGCGAGGTAGTGAGACGACTGAGTTGAACTCACCCTCAGCCCAACCACCAAGTGGAGGTCAGACAACATGACCTCCGTGTACTCACCCTGAGCTCCCCGCCCTTGTTGACCGCCACGTGTATCCACTGCCCCGCGACGGCCTCCACGGGACTCTCGACCTCCGAGTGGAGGTCAGACAACATGACCTCCGTGTACTCACCCTGAGCTCCCAGCCCCTGTTGACCGCCACGTGTATCCACTGCCCCGCGACGGCCTCCACGGGACTCTCGACCTCCGAGTGGAGGTCAGACAACATGACCTCCGTGTACTCACCCTGAGCTCCCCGCCCCTGTTGACCGCCACGTGTATCCACTGCCCCGCAACGGCCTCCAGGGGACTCTCGCCCTCCGAGTGGAGGTCAGACAACATGACCTCCGTGTACTCACCCTGGGCTCCCCGCCCCTGTTGACCGCCACGTGTATCCACTGCCCCGCGACGGCCTCCAGGGGACTCTCGCCCTCCGAGTGGAGGTCAGACAACATGACCTCCGTGTACTCACCCTGGGCTCCCCGCCCCTGTTCACCGCCACGTGTATCCACTGCCCCGCGACGGCCTCCACGGGACACTCGACCTCCAAGTGGAGGTCGGACATGACCTCCGTGTACTCACCCTGAGCTCCTTGCCCCTGTTGACCGCCACGTGTATCCACTGCCCCGCGACGGCCTCCACGGGACTCTCGACCTCCGAGTGGAGGTCAGACAACATGACCTCCGTGTACTCAACCTGAGCTCCCCGCCCCTGTTGACCGCGCCACGTGTATCCACTGCCCCGCGACGGCCTCCACGGGACTCTCGACCTCCAAGTGGAGGTCAGACAACATGACCTCCGTGTACTCAACCTGAGCTCCCCGTTCCTGGCGACAGCCACGTGGATCCACTGCCCAGCGACGGCCTCCAGGGGACTCTCGACCTCCGAGTGGAGGTCAGACAACATGACCTCCGTGTACTCACTTTGAGCTCTCCGCCCCTGTTGACCACCACGTGTATCCACTGCCCCGCGACGGCCTCCACGGGACTCTCGACCTCCGAGTGGAGGTCAGACATGACCTCCGTGTACTCACCCTGAGCTTCCCGCCCCTGTTGACCGCCACGTGTATCCACTGCCCCGCGACGGCCTCCACGGGACTCTCGACCTCCGAGTGGAGGTCAGACATGACCTCCGTGTACTCACCCTGAGCTCCCCGCCCCTGTTGACCGCCACGTGTATCCACTGCCCCGCGACGGCCTCCACGGGACTCTCGACCTCCGAGTGGAGGTCAGACAACATGACCTCCGTGTACTCACCCTGAGCTCCCCGCCCCTGTTGACCGCCACGTGTATCCACTGCCCCGCGACGGCCTCCAGGGGACTCTCCCCCTCCGAGCGGAGGTCAGACAACATGACCTCCGTGTACTCACCCTGAGCTCCCCGCCCCTGTTGACCGCCACGTGTATCCACTGCCCCACGACGGCCTCCAGGGGACTCTCGACCTCCGAGTGGAGGTCAGACATGACCTCCGTGTACTCACCCTGAGCTCCCCGCCCCTGTTGACCGCCACGTGGATCCACTGCCCCGCGACAGCCTCCACGGGACTCTCGACCTCCAAGTGGAGGTCAGACAACAGGACCTACGTGTACTCACCCTGAGCTCCCCGCCCCTGTTGACCGCCACGTGTATCCACTGCCCCGCGACGGCCTCCACGGGGCTCTCGACCTCCGAGTGGAGGTCAGACATGACCTCCGTGTACTCACCCTGAGCTCCCCGCCCCTGTTGACCGCCACGTGTATCCACTGCCCCGCGACGGCCTCCAGGGGACTCTCGACCTCCGAGTGGAGGTCAGACATGACCTCCGTGTACTCACCCTGAGCTCCCCGCCCCTGTTGACCGCCACGTGTATCCACTGCCCCGCGACGGCCTCCAGGGGACTCTCGACCTCCGAGTGGAAGTCAGGCAACATGACCTCCGTGTACTCACCCTGAGCTCCCCGCCCCTGTTGACCGCCACGTGTATCCACTGCCCCGCGACGGCCTCCACGGGGCTCTCGACCTCCGAGTGGAGGTCAGACATGACCTTCGTGTACTCACCCTGAGCTCCCCGCCCCTGTTGACCGCCACGTGTATCCACTGCCCCGCGACGGCCTCCAGGGGACTCTCGACCTCCGAGTGGAGGTCAGACATGACCTCCGTGTACTCACCCTGAGCTCCCCGCCCCTGTTGACCGCCACGTGTATCCACTGCCCCGCGACGGCCTCCAGGGGACTCTCGACCTCCGAGTGGAGGTCAGACATGACCTCCGTGTACTCACCCTGAGCTCCCCGCCCCTGTTGACCGCCACGTGTATCCACTGCCCCGCGACGGCCTCCAGGGGACTCTCGACCTCCGAGTGGAAGTCAGGCAACATGACCTCCGTGTACTCACCCTGAGCTCCCCGCCCCTGTTGACCGCCACGTGTATCCACTGCCCCGCGACGGCCTCCACGGGGCTCTCGACCTCCGAGTGGAGGTCAGACATGACCTTCGTGTACTCACCCTGAGCTCCCCGCCCCTGTTGACCGCCACGTGTATCCACTGCCCCGCGACGGCCTCCAGGGGACTCTCGACCTCCGAGTGGAGATCAGACAACATGACCTCCGTGTACTCACCCTGAGCTCCCCGCCCCTGTTGACCGCCACGTGTATCCACTGCCCCGCGACGGCCTCCACGGGACTCTCGACCTCCGCGTGGAGGTCAGACATGACCTCCGTGTACTCACCCTGAGCTCCCCGCCCCTGTTGACCGCCACGTGTATCCACTGCCCCGCGACGGCCTCCACGGGACTCTCGACCTCCGAGTGGAGGTCAGACATGACCTCCGTGTACTCACCCTGAGCTCCCCGCCCCTGTTGACCGCCACGTGTATCCACTGCCCCGCGACGGCCTCCACGGGACTCTCGACCTCCGAGTGGAGGTCAGACAACATGACCTCCGTGTACTCACCCTGAGCTCCCCGCCCCTGTTGACCGCCACGTGTATCCACTGCCCCGCGACGGCCTCCAGGGGACTCTCGACCTCCGAGTGGAAGTCAGGCAACATGACCTCCGTGTACTCACCCTGAGCTCCCCGCCCCTGTTGACCGCCACGTGTATCCACTACCCCGCGACAGCCTCCAGGGGACTCTCGACCTCCGAGTGGAAGTCAGGCAACATGACCTCCGTGTACTCACCCTGAGCTCCCCGCCCCTGTTGACCGCCACGTGTATCCACTGCCCCGCGACGGCCTCCACGGGACTCTCGACCTCCGAGTGGAGGTCAGACAACATGACCTCCGTGTACTCACCCTGAGCTCCCCGCCCCTGTTGACCACCACGTGTATCCACTGCCCCGCGACGGCCTCCAGGGGACTCTCGACCTCCGAGTGGAAGTCAGGCAACATGACCTCCGTGTACTCACCCTGAGCTCCCCGCCCCTGTTGACCGCCACGTGTATCCACTGCCCCGCGACGGCCTCCAGGGGACTCTCGACCTCCGAGTGGAAGTCAGGCAACATGACCTCCGTGTACTCACCCTGAGCTCCCCGCCCCTGTTGACCGCCACGTGTATCCACTGCCCCGCGACGGACTCCACGGGACTCTCGACCTCCGAGTGTAGGTCAGACAACATGACCTCCGTGTACTCACCCTGAGCTCCCCGCCCCTGTTGACCGCCATGTATATGCACTGCCCCGCGACGGCCTCCAGGGGACTCTCGCCCTCCAAGTGGAGGTCAGACAACATGACCTCCGTGTACTCACCCTGAGCTCCCCGCCCCTGTTGACCGCCACGTGTATCCACTGCCCCGCGACGGCCTCCACGGGACTCTCGACCTCCGAGTGGAGGTCAGACATGACCTCCGTGTACTCACCCTGAGCTCCCCGCCCCTGTTGACCGCCACGTGTATCCACTGCCCCGCGACGGCCTCCACGGGACTCTCGACCTCCGAGTGGAGGTCAGACATGACCTCCGTGTACTCACCCTGAGCTACCCGCCACTGTTGACCGCCACGTGTATCCACTGCCCCGCGACGACCTCCACGGGACTCTCGCCCTCCGAGTGGAGGTCAGACAACATGACCTCCGTGTACTCACCCTGAGCTCCCCGCCCCTGTTGACCGCCACGTGTATCCACTGCCCCGCGACGGCCTCCAGGGGACTCTCGACCTCCGAGTGGAGGTCAGCGCAGTAGGTCCGCAGCTTGATGCGACCTCGCTCCAACATCACCTCCGTGTATTCGTCAGAGTTCTCCCCCGGCATCAGAAGCAACACACCGTCGATCGTGTCCAATCTCACAGCCACCTCTACCTGGAGATGCAACGTGTACGAATCATGAAGTCCGTCATGGTTCACTCCGGACGTGATGCTTTCCGGCAACATGACATTTAGATTTGTTTTTTTTTACCTACATTTCATAGAAAAATGAGATTTATAAAAACATAAAATCCTTATAAAGTTGACAATTCAAAAAAGAATCCCCAAAAGTGTAAAAAGAAATTTAAAAAAGGCTAGAACGTCAAGAAAAAATCAGGGAAAAAATGTTTCCTAAAATAAATTAAAAATTGTATTTTTATACGAATTTGGGTTCTATCACAAATCTGCAATTTGGTAAATATGGGACACTTCAAAATTTTACAAATTGTACAAAACATGGCAGTGGGTTAATTATTTTATTAAGGGCAGTATTTCTATTAGTTGAGTATCAGTGTTTACGTATGACCGTACCAGCCAGTGGTCCTCGTTGACGGGGCACGAGGCCTCAATGAAAGCTCCGTCAGCAAAGTGTCGGAAACCCTCCTCGACATTCCTGTCTGTCGTCTCGTAGTGAACATTGGAGGCATCATACGGTGCCACTCCAGCGTTGTTGGCCTTCTAAACACAGAAGAGTCTCATATTACGGAAATACTTCTATCTACCTACCAATCTATCTAAAACCACTCCCAGTCGGATCGCAAGACTGCTACAAGACATTGAAACATGAAGACAGCGAGACGTGGTTTTGTAAAGACTACAGACTATAATGACGGGTGATGGGGATCGCCAACTCGTGCTCCAATAAAGCTTCCCTTCATTTTGATGTCTCCCTTGCCGCTTGCCCAGAATAATGTGTTAACAAGTTCTGGTGTTGGTAAAGAAAACTGTGAAACATTTCCAATATTTCAGTGAGTAGGGTTGTTATAATAGTATTCTCTCGGAATGCAACCCTACTGTATAAAATATTAGACACATTTATCACTGAGTCTATAATTCTTACAAATTATAGTGTGTTTTTGAGACATTATTTAAACCGTTTAACTGGAAGCAGTGTTTCGTCTCCTAGAGAAGATAATCACAAATATTATTACTATTTGGTGGTAAACGACGTACTCAACAAGGCCATATGACGTCGGGGAGTTATTGGAGGAAAAAGGAGTTCCATCTTCTAACGCACCTGGTTGTCTCGCTTGTGGCTCAGGAGAAGCGTGTTGAAGTTGACCGCGAGGCTCTCGATGTGACCTTGGAACTTCTCCCCGACCTTCATGGACAGGTCCATCTCGGAGGCGGGGGGGACACAGCTCAACTTTGTCTCAAACTGGTCGGTGCCATCGTTGATCCTCATCGTTATCTTCGTGCCCGTCAGTGGCGGCCCGACCCCCTTGATATGCCCGGGGCCAAATTCGTAGCATATACCACCTACCACCGACGACGTGGAAATCGACTTCGGGTGCGAACGAATGGAGGGTGTGGGGGGGAAGCCCCCCACAACAGCGCCGCAGGCGAAAAATTTGTATAGAGTTTTTTAAATGTGGATTTAAGCGTTTGTAGAGGAGTAGAGGCAGTCTGGAAATGTGTAACTTGTTTGCTTTTCAGGTTTTCTTCTATTGTAGTGTAATGCATTGATGCATGGCTCTTAAATAATTTCATATTCTTGATTCTTTGAAATTGAATAGGATTAAGAGAGAGGGGTGGAAAATGTTCATTACACGTTAATAGTTTAGAATGATATTAAAAGAAAAGTTGTTCTAATAAAATTATATGTTACTAAAAACATAATTATAATTGAAACGTTGGTGAGCCGACAGTAAGCAAGCGCCAAATACGATTACTGACTTCACCAATATACATGGTAATATTTAAATTCTAAATGATTAAGTTTATTCTTGTTATGTAATATTGACTAGGTATCCATTTATTGTCAGGCGCGTAGGAACTGTAAATCAAGTGGGGGGGGGGGGGGGGGGGGGGGGAGAATTGTGAGCGCGAAGCGCGAACAACTCGCGGGGTTCGGGGCGGAGCTTCAGCCGCCGGAGGCATTTTCGCCGAAGGCGAAAAATTTCCTGGCTATATTAGTTATTTCTCGATTTTTAGGCTTAAGAGCGAAGGATACCTCTACGTCAAAAACCGCAGAAAATTTTCATATTTTAATTATATCTAAAGATTGAAACACAACATCAAAAATCTGAGACACCATAGCGCTGTGGTTTGGTAAGCCCTACACACTGAATGATAAATGTATTTAACGTTATCATCAGTATGACTGTGATAACGATTTCCTCAAATTACTAAGGAAATCGTTATCACAGTCATACTGATGATAACGTTAAATACATTTATCATTCAGTGTGTAGGGCTTACCAAACCACAGCGCTATGGTGTCTCAGATTTTTGATGTTGTGTTTCAATCTTGAGATATAATTAAAAAATGAAAATTTTCTGCGGTTTTTGACGTAGAGGTATCCTTCGCTCTTAAATAAATACGTTTTGAGGGCCTTAACCCGCCCCTTCCCTAATTACGCCACTGACCTTCAAGCACCCATTCGCTTATATTTTGTAATGCTACAAAGTGCAAACAAAGGCAGAGGAATTATATCTTGTGACAAAGATCTTGGCTTTCTCCGGGGCGTGGGGCACTCTGTGTTTCTGCAATTATTATTCACTGGTGAAATATGAAATTTAGTTGGTGGATGTTTACCCGGGTATTCGTGTGGTATTGTATGTCAGGATGTGCCTATAAAACGCTAAATCGTGTGGGTCACAGGAAAAAGTGGGGGGGGGGGGGAATCTTCCCCCATCCCCCCCCCCCCCCCCCTTCCTACGCGTCCGTTTGTTGTAGACAATTAACATGGGATTTAAATAAGATAACTGGATTTTATCAGTATACGCATTTAGGTATTCTAGAGTAGACAGTATTCATAATGGCGTAATGGGATGGGGTGAAGATTCGAAGTCAGGAGGGTTGTGGGGCGATGCCACGGCCACCAGAGTTTGTTATTTCACGTTTTATATACACACATATAAAAATGGAAACTTAATTTATCGGCGTAACAAAATGAATGTTTTCTCTATTTCCTCCATTTTCTTTTAAGCGCGCAATTAGAATGATTTGTTTGTAAATCGTTTTGGCTTTTAATAAAGATGATTTTGTACTCTATTTTACGCCGAGTTGTTGTATTAGTAGTGTTTCTGTATTAGTATTTTGTAGATAAGCATTATCATATTCTTTACAAATCATTTTGTTTTACAATTACCTTTCTAATTTATGGTTTCGACCAACTTACCTACCTACCCACCCACCCACCCACCCCTTAACGCTCGCGGGGCCATGGCCCCAAATTTGTATGGTCGGGCCGCCACTGGTGCCCGTCACCGTCAGCAGCGCTTCGTGCCACACGTCGATCTGTTGATGTATTCATGTTTATAGTCCCACCCCCTTATACACTTCTTAAATTTCTATTTATTTCATATTTTCACTTGATAAAAGCTTTCCTCAGGTTCTAAAGTTACCGACTCTGTTGCAACGAGATTCAACATATTCATGGAGTCCTTCAATTTACATTTGTAAAGGTGGTCTTTTGTTTATCAGAGTGCACAAGCTTTATTTGTCACGCCCGCTGTGTTCGGAATTTCCCGGTAAACAATACACGTTCGTAAATTATCCCTAGTAGATCTGTTTCATGTAGACGTAGAAACCAGAGAAGTAGAAGATTAAGTTGGTACTTATTGGAGTCTGATATTTTGTCAGTACATATGAGACTAGCTTAAAGTCGATCGATGAAGTGAACTACCCATTCAATACAATAACTAAACTATTCAAATTAAATGGACATGAAAAAATACTTTTGTTTATTCTAAATTATGAATTTCAAGAATTATTACATGTGAGTAGCATTTGATACTGAACTTCTTGAAATTATATATTTTTTTTTATTAATAAAGTATATTTATAGTTTCTAATTTAAGTAGATTTGACGTAAAATTGACACACCAACGCGAATATCTCGAAAACGGATCGCGTTCGACCATCTTTTTCAAACGTATTCATGTTAGTCATGAAGTAAACTACATTTAGGACGAAAATTTGTTACAATATATTAGTTTTGAGGGTGCTACGCAAAGTTATACGATTGAAAGTGTAGGTTTTTGTTCAGTTACAATGTATAACATAGGGAATTCCAACGCTTTTCAACACTCAATAAATAAAAAACTTATAGCGATAGGTGCATATTTTTTTCTACAATATTTACAAGCTTAATCTCAACTTGCAGTTCATACAATTTGAATGATTTATATAACATGTGCAGTTATCATCGATCGACTTTAATCGAGACAAATTTAATTTACTTTTGTTTCAACCTTTTAAAATTGTCTTGCGTTAGATGTTCATACTGTATCTGTGTGTTTATTGGCATTCTGTGGCAATCAGTCCTTGTGAGGTGGTCATCGCTTACTTTACGCATGAGCCAAGTAACTTACGTCTAGTTTACTTTCACTGACGGCCGTGGCGACGCAGCCCTGAACGTTAACGTGCCAAACGAGGTAGGAAGACTCGAGGTGTAGCTGCATAACATCACACTTGGACCCCTCGCAACCCTCACTGTGACGTCCCACGAGCTGACCCCAGGGGTAAACGGGCATGAACCTTATGTAGAGGTGCAGCAGGCGCGAAGGCTGGCCCAGCGGCATGTAAGACAACACACCGTCTCCGTGCAACACTGCGATCTCGTGTACCTTGCCTGAAACACAGCACCGTACTGTGACGTCCCACGAGCTGACCCCAGGGGTAGACGGGCATGAACCTTATGTAGAGGTGCAGCAGGCGCGAAGGCTGGCCCAGCGGCATGTAAGACAACACACCGTCTCCGTGGAACACTGCCATCTCGTGTACCTTGCCTGAAACACAGCACCGTACTGTGACGTCCCACGAGCTGACCCCAGGGGTAGAAGGGCATGAACCTTATGTAGAGGTGCAGCAGGCGCGAAGGCTGGCCCAGCGGCATGTAAGACAACACACCGTCTCCGTGGAACACTGCCATCTCGTGTACCTTGCCTGAAACACAGCACCGTACTGTGACGTGTCACGAGCTGACCCCAGGGGTAGACGGGCATGAACCTTATGTAGAGGTGCAGCAGGCGCGAAGGCTGGCCCAGCGGCATGTAAGACAACACACCGTCTCCGTGGAACACTGCCATCTCGTGTACCTTGCCTGAAACACAGCACCGTACTGTGACGTCCCACGAGCTGACCCCAGGGGTAGACGGGCATGAACCTTATGTAGAGGTGCAGCAGGCGCGAAGGCTGGCCCAGCGGCATGTAAGACAACACACCGTCTCCGTGGAACACTGCCATCTCGTGTACCTTGCCTGAAACACAGCACCGTTGTTTCAAGTTGTCCCACCGAGACCCTTATCTACCACACTGTCGTGTTAAACTAAAATCAACAGATTCCTGACGTTCTTCACACAGTCGGGAAGTAGAGTACACGAGCCTTATTAATCACGCACATTAATCATCATCAGTGTAAGACTAGTTATGTTTGGACAACTTTATGTAGCAAGACAGCTTCATTATCAGATGAGAATATAATTTTAAAACTATATTAGGCTATTATGCTATAACCGTTGACATATTGTGTATGATAGTGTTGGTCCAGCAAGGTGCAGCTGTAATTCGTCAACACTTGAAAGATCTTCTATACCTGAACACTCACTATGAGGTGGAATGCTTAGTTATTTGCACAAGTATTTGCCTATAGGTAATCACTTGGAATGAAGAGACTTGTGTTCTTGTCTTACTTGTGCAAGGCCCCAAGTAGCACTGCTGCATCTCCAAGGGGGGGCCCACACAAGGGGCGGGGGAGCGTTGCAAGATGGTGACTAACTACTTGGAATGAACAGACTTGTGTTCTTGTCTTACTTGTGCAAGGCCCCAAAGAGCACTGCTGCATCTCCAAGGGGGGGCCCACACAAGGGGCGGGGGAGCGTTGCAAGATGGTGACTAACTACTTGGAATGAACAGACTTGTGTTCTTGTCTTACTTGTGCAAGGCCCCAAAGAGCACTGCTGCATCTCCAAGGGGGGGCCCACACAAGGGGCGGGGGAGCGTTGCAAGATGGTGACTAACTACTTGGAATGAATAGACGTGTGTTCTTGTCTTACTTGTGCAAGGCCCCAAGTAGCAGTGCTGCATCTCCAAGGGGGGGCCCACACAAGGGGCGGGGGAGCGTTGCAAGATGGTGACTAACTACTTGGAATGAACAGACGTGTGTTCTTGTCTTACTTGTGCAAGGCCCCAAGTAGCACTGCTGCATCTCCAAGGGGGGGCCCACACAAGGGGCGGGGGAGCGTTGCAAGATGGTGACTAACTACTTGGAATGAACAGACGTGTGTTCTTGTCTTACTTGTGCAAGGCCCCAAGTAGCACTGCTGCATCTCCAAGGGGGGGCCCACACAAGGGGCGGGGGAGCGTTGCAAGATGGTGACTAACTACTTGGAATGAACAGACTTGTGTTCTTGTCTTACTTGTGCAAGGCCCCAAGTAGCACTGCTGCATCTCCAAGGGGGGGCCCACACAAGGGACGGGGGAGCATTGCAAGATGGTGACTAACTACTTGGAATGAACAGACTTGTGTTCTTGTCTTACTTGTGCAAGGCCCCAAGTAGCAGTGCTGCATCTCCAAGGGGGGGCCCACACAGGGGGCGGGAGAGCGTTGCAAGATGGTGACTAACTACTTGGAATGAACAGACGTGTGTTCTTGTCTTACTTGTGCAAGGCCCCAAGTAGCAGTGCTGCATCTCCAAGGGGGGGCCCACACAAGGGGCGGGGGAGCGTTGCAAGATGGTGACTAACTACTTGGAATGAACAGACTTGTGTTCTTGTCTTACTTGTGCAAGGCCCCAAGTAGCACTACTGCATCTCCAAGGGGGGGCCCACACAAGGGGCGGGGGAGCGTTGCAAGATGGTGACTAACTACTTGGAATGAACAGACTTGTGTTCTTGTCTTACTTGTGCAAGGCCCCAAGTAGCAGTGCTGCATCTCCAAGGGGGGGCCCACACAAGGGGCGGGGGAGCGTTGCAAGATGGTGACTAACTACTTGGAATGAACAGACGTGTGTTCTTGTCTTACTTGTGCAAGGCCCCAAGTAGCAGTGCTGCATCTCCAAGGGGGGGCCCACACAAGGGAAGCCCCTGCCGTGCGGCGGGGGAGCGTTGCAAGATCGGGCTCTGTACTGGACGCCGAAGCCACAGGTAACCGAACACGCGGACCACTTCTCCCACGCCGACCAACCGCCATCCACTGCAACCAACCCGACACATTTCACAACACTACAAGCCTACATTTATTATCATCCTTAAAGCAAAACCAGCTTTAATATGCTCATGTGTAAATAAGAGACTGCCAAAAAACTTGGGCAATAAAGTTGGGTGAGAGAAAGGATGCCAACAGCTTACCTGAGTAGATGGTCAGATGTTGGCAAACTATCTCTCACACAACTTAAATGTACATATGTGGTTATGTTGCATAATGTGGTGAACTAGTATTTTCTTGCACTGTGTTCTACAAACATACTATCACCACTCTAGTGCTGCGTGTGAAGTCTATAGTGATCATCAACGTCTATATTGCACAGTCTAAGAGTGACAACAATGCAAATCTTCCGTCATTTCTGTTGTTTACATTTCATACTTGTGGTTACAATGTGACAATACACTCATGGATTTTGATGTTCACAGACAAACAAATCTGTTCTAGATACGCCTCTTTTGTGATGTAACGCATCAACGTAAGGTGTAAACGTACGGTCACAATCCCTAAGGTTGCATTCCTCAAACTCTTGGCTGGGCCCGGAGCAGCTGTTTCCCGCATCCACCGTCTTCACCAGTTGTGTGGCGATCTGGCGCGGTGTCAAGTTCTGTCTGTCTGCAAACAGTACGTGTTCATTGAGTTACCAAGTAAAACCATAACCTCATTTTTAAATGTGCCATTATTTCATATCTAGTTTCTATTCAATTATGATTTAAATTCTATATAAAATTTGTTGTTTCTTTCTTAGACAAAATGACCCCCCCCCCCCCAATTTTGAAATTTAGGCTGCTGTGGCAACCACTGTATTTAGTGTTTAACGTGTTCACTTTGTGTGCACATTTTTGTATAATTGAAATATGTTTTCTTCCTTGCCAAAGACAGCAACTAATTGTTCCCCGACTGTGTTCTAACACGTGTGATGTAGTGAGTGAGTACCAACCGCCAGAGATGGCCGGCGATGTCGCCTCTTTCTTCTTGCGACTCCCGGTACAGACTCGCTCCCGTCTCCTGTATCCTGACCCGCACTCTTTGCTGCATCCTGACCACTCAGACCACTGACTCCAGCTGCCGTCTAGAACAGTGACAAGTATCTGTACTGCATCCTGAGTCCTGACCACTCAGACCACTGACTCCAGCTGCCGTCTAGAACAGTGACAAGTATCTGTACTGCATCCTGACTACTCAGACCACTGACTCCAACTGCCGTCTAGAACAGTGACAAGTATCTGTACTGCATCCTGACCACTCACACCACTGACTCCAGCTGCCGTCTAGAACAGTGACAAGTATCTGTACTGCATCCTGACCACTTAGACCACTGACTCCAGCGGCCGTCTAGAACAGTGACAAGTATCTGTACTGCATCCTGACCACTCACACCACTGACTCCAGCTGCCGTCTAGAACAGTGACAAGTATCTGTACTGCATCCTGACCA
The DNA here is from genome assembly GCA_945910005.1 of Isoperla grammatica. NCBI lineage: Eukaryota > Metazoa > Arthropoda > Insecta > Plecoptera > Perlodidae > Isoperla > Isoperla grammatica. The sequence continues at coordinate 25,548,075 of OX246749.1, read as the reverse complement.
CTCAGACCACTGACTCTAGAACAGTGACAAGTATCTGTACTGCATCCTGACTACTCACACACTGACTCCAGCTGCCGTCTAGAACAGTGACAAGTATCTGTACTGCATCCTGACCACTCAGACCACTGACTCTAGAACAGTGTCAAGTATCTGTACTGCATCCTGACTACTCACACCACTGACTCCAGCTGCCGTCTAGAACAGTGACAAGTATCTGTACTGCATCCTGACCACTCAGACCACTGACTCCAGCTGCCGTCTAGAACAGTGACAAGTATCTGTACTGCATCCTGACCACTCAGACCACTGACTCCAGCTGCCGTCTAGAACAGTGACAAGTATCTGTACTGCATCCTGACCACTCACACCACTGACTCCAGCTGCCGTCTAGAACAGTGACAAGTATCTGTACTGCATCCTGACCACTCACACCACTGACTCCAGCTGCCGTCTAGAACAGTGACAAGTATCTGTACTGCATCCTGACCACTCAGACCACTGACTCCAGCTGCCGTCTAGAACAGTGACAAGTATCTGTACTGCATCCTGACCACTCAGACCACTGACTCTAGCTGCCGTCTAGAACAGTGACAAGTATCTGTACTGCATCCTGACCACTCAGACCACTGACTCCAGCTGCCGTCTAGAACAGTGACAAGTATCTGTACTGCATCCTGACCACTCAGACCACTGACTCCAGCTACCGTCTAGAACAGTGACAAGTATCTGTACTGCATCCTGACCACTCACACTACTGACTCCAGCTGCCGTCTAGAACAGTGACAAGTATCTGTACTGCATCCTGACCACTCAGACCACTGACTCTAGCTGCTGTCTAGAACAGTGACAAGTATCTGTACTGCATCCTGACCACTCACACCACTGACTCCAGCTGCCGTCTAGAACAGTGACAAGTATCTGTACTGCATCCTGACCACTCACACTACTGACTCCAGCTGCCGTCTAGAACAGTGACAAGTATCTGTACTGCATCCTGACCACTCAGACCACTGACTCTAGCTGCTGTCTAGAACAGTGACAAGTATCTGTACTGTAGACTGAGGAATAAGCTAATCATTCTAACCTTACAAGTAAAACCTAGGAACCTTCGGCTTGACAGGTTGTTGTCGGTCATTCTCTCCTTGCCTGAGCTAAACTTAAGGGTCTGATACTGAATGAAGCAAAACCAAACAGTAGTTGGTTGCTTGGCAAAGTTATCTCATATTGACTCGTACATCATTCATTCAAACCAAGCTGTGACTGTGTGACAACCACTACTTGTGAAAATACTACTTAAGTGTGTGTCAAGATTTAAAGTGTCGAGGTCCGTTAATCCCCTAATGGAGGTTCAGTAACTGAGTTTGACGAGCCTACGCCAGGGGATTTATCGACCTTGCTAAAGTATCCACCAATAACAATCACGTTCTGCATATATCATTTACACTCATTTTCACGTGAACACACATTTACAAAAATAATTGCAAATTTTTCAAGTTTGGCTGCTGCACTCTTAAAAATGAAACAATCCAAATAAAATTATTTCTCAGGCGTACCAATAATGATGTAATTAATATTACCATCCTCGTCGGCGCACGCTAGGCCCGTACACGCTTGAGAGTCTAAACCCTTTCCTTGGCAGTCGACGTCTGGGGTGGACGGTCGAGGGTTGGTACAACTGCGTGTGCGGTATTGCAAGCCGGGGCCACATATGGCCGAGCAGGCAGTCCAAGTAGCCCAGTTGGTCCAACCTCCTCGTACTGGCGGAACAAGACAAATGCAACATTGCCTTGTTTCAAACATTTTCTCAACTTTATGAGATAACTTGGTTCATAAATCATAATTTATAATTTTTTTTTTAAGTTCACCTATATTTCATCGCTCTTTCTGTCTCTAGATGAGTGCTATACTTTGTATCGGTCAAACGAATCAAAATGCCAACTGCTTAATAGTTTCAATATCATACTTTAACGTACTTAAAACGATAACACAAAGTATTAATTAATGTGTCAAAGACGTTTTTTGAACGGAATCGTTTTAACATTTTTGGCTATATCATTTATTCTCTGCGAGAACCAGAGTTCCTTGCTTTTTCCGAGTCCTCCACTATTATCTCCAACCCGAGTATTTCCTGCTGAATCTCAGTAAAACTAAAACCTAACGAGCTGTCTGTGTTTGAGTATAATACGAAGAAGCTTACCAGGGCACCCAACATCATGTTTTACACAAAGCAGGGAGATCCAATAGTCCATCTAGAACAGAAGACAGAAGACAATTGGCTGGCTAAATAATAAATAAATACATTCGTATTTATAGAGTAATAATAGTTTGTATACTGCGCTACATTAGCTACCCGCTTAGGTAGAGATGATTTACAGTGAAATTAACAATAACACATGATTATGCAAGAAGGCATACAAGTCAAACTAACATAGGCCTACATTGGCTAAGAACAAAGATTGTTGAGAGTACTAAACAACTGAATATTTAAATAAATTAGGTGGCTAATAAGTAGGCTAGTTTTGCAATGACTTGGAACTCTTTGCTATTTTTGAGGATTGTATTACCAAAAGTTATTAATGAACACTTAAACTTTATAACTAGACCATTCTTTAATTTTAATAGCTCTGTACTAGCTGTATATTGTAATCCTTGGCTAGATTAGTGTGGTAATAGGCTATTGTAGATTAGTTTAGTTTCAGAACAGTTAGATTAGTATTAGACTTCCTTCAATAGTCGCCTGTAAAATTTCTATGCATATGAGTTTACGTAGTGTGAGACTGAGTAAGATCAGGGTAAGACAGGATGTCACCTACGGCTCCCTCGTGCAAGACGCACGTAGTGTGAGAGTAAGATCAGGGTAACAGGATAGACAGGATGTCACCTACGGCTCCCTCGTGCAAGACGCACGTAATGTGAGAGTAAGATCAGGGTAACAGGATAGACAGGATGTCACCTACGGCTCCCTTGTGCAAGACGCACGTAGTGTGAGAGTAAGATCAGGGTAACAGGATAGACAGGATGTCACCTACGGCTCCTTTGTGCAAGACGCACGTAGTGTGAGAGTAAGATCAGGGTAACAGGATAGACAGGATGTCACCTACGGCTCCTTTGTGCAAGACGCTCTCGACCGTCTCGTAGCGGCAAGTGTTGGTCAGACATCGGTCGGCCAGCGCGGGAAACCGTTGGTGGACGACTTTGATTACTTCATACTGAGCGCTGCGTAGTGGATCTCCCAACACCATCGTCTCGTATTCCTCGGGGGAGCAGCCTCAACACGGCAACAAGAGAGAACAGTACTTTGTTTTCTTCACTGTTTTTCCTATATCTCATTGTATTTGTAGTTTATTTACTGACCAACTTTGTAAAACAATTTAATAGGACAGACATTAAATACAATAAGGAAAATGCTACAGTTTTTTTTATTTCCTTTTGTACTTTGAGGAGCAGGAAACATTTTTGTTATTACTAGGGTTAGTTTGTATTGTAAATGTGATCTATTTCGTCTGTGAAAAATGGTCAAAAGTATTATAAGTTTGCTTTATTTTAATGTTGAGAGCTACAGGTAGGCTAAATGTCTCGTACCATCCAAACATATTTATTAACATCTCTTCTATTTGTATGGGTACACACGTAATGACACCACACAATACTGTGTCTCGGTTGTTGTGCAATGGTTTCTTATGTAGGTGCACTGGATATATTGTACACTAGTCCCAACGAAAGTATTCGCATACCGATCTCAGGTCATAGGCTAGTCTACCCTCTTTCAGCCGAGCCAATTGAAAGAAAATCAACAGATAACTGGCATTCTCTCACACATTCGTAAATGCATGGTTCGGCTTAGGCGAGTGCACAGGCGGTTTGGCCACACCCTCCTTTACAGGTAAGCAACGGAAGGTTTTAAACTATCCCCAATGGACTTGTTTACATCAGATGATAGGAATTTTCGAAGTAGAAAATTAAGTTGTCACCTTGGACTCGGCAGTGTCTTAAGCATCAGAATACTTTTGTTGGGACAACTATATGAATATTGTGTATAGTACGTGTATTATTATGAGGTAATATGGGCATTCATCATGTCATGCAGTATAGCTATGACCCCTGGACGTGGCGCTACCTGGTAACTGGCAGGACCTTGTCTCACTCGCTGGCCCCCGGCAGTAGGAGCCCCCCAGCTGGGGCTCGGGGTTGTCGCAGGTCCGATATCGTCTCTGCAACCCCGTCTGACCACACTCCCCGTGACACTTCTCCCAGGGGTGCCACGGCGACCAACTCCCGTCCACCGGACAGTCTTGGTCTGCTCGCATCTTCAGGGCGCATTCCAGACGCTTGATGGCGTCGCCCTGTACCACAGCTGCAAGCACAACAAACACTCTTAATCTACGTCTTGACACTCCTGCTCAACAGGTGGACAGAATGACAGACATTGGGCTCACCTGCTTTTCCATATCTGTTTAACAACACTATGTAGAGAAAGAGTTTTAGAAAAAACATCTTCTTAATAATTCCACACGTTTTGTATGCGGTTGTTACCATGGATATAGTGTGTCCACGCACAAATTATGTGTTGCTTGTATACAACAAAGTTTTGTAATAATTAAAAATGAAATCTCAACAATGGTATGTTCAAAAATCAAATTATGTTTGGATTGAATGTTTTTATTAAGACAACTATTTGGCCTCTGCCTATGTACTGCCAATTTGCTAAATTAAAACCAGCCCCTCACAATTTCAGTTGATCAGCTGCAAAAAAAATTAAGTCTTATCTTAATTGAGTAAAACTATTTGCAATGTGTATTTATTTAGGATTATCATCTATGCACACTAAGTGATTTAAAATACTTCCCAACATTGAAAGCATAGCCAGACTACAAAGGATTGCAGAATCAAATCATGGTTCAAGCCAAATAAAAATATTAGAAGATATGCTGCCACTTACGATACATGTTATATGTTTATGGTAGGCCGGAATCAAAGATTACTAACTAGTTTATAATCTTTGCCGGAATCAATCGACCTTTTGAAAGGCATAATATCTGGAATTAAAATCAGATAGGAGAATTGTCAGCATCGGAATTGGGATCAAATCGTACATTTGCTCATGCTAAATCATTACGACATTATGATGTTATTGTGAACAACGCCATAAAAACCATTAAGTTAACTTTTTTCACGGTTTCCGGATTGCAATGGCAATGCCGACAATTGTGGTTGGGGCTTTGTGGCTACAGTTACGAACGATCTGAAGTTATATACGTAGAATCAAGTTGAAAACGAACTCTGTAGTGCCAAGAGAAAAATGAACAATCACAAAAATCAACAAAGTAGAATACTTCTTGACTAATTCATATAAAAGTAAAGCACTTGCCAAAACATTCGTATAAATTTGCAGTACAGTGAAACTTTGATTTAACGTACCTTGAAGCAACGAATTCCTTGATGTTAAGTATTTTTTTCCCGGTCCCAGAAAGTATAGCTTAGTTAGTTTCTCATAACAATGTTCTTTGATTTTACAAATTCCTTGAATTAACGAATTTTTTGGTATACCCCATTACCATTACGTTCGTAAAATCAAGGTTTCACTGTATTCAAAATTTAAACAAAAATTACTTTTCAAAATGTTTGTGAATCACTCTAACTTGGTAATTCCCAGTCACTCATTTGTATATGGCAATACTGTACATTATATAAAGTGGTGTTACTTCAAAACCAGAAATAGTATTACGAGTGATATATAGGCTAGATGCAGTTCATGTTTGAGCCTAGTTTTATTCTCGAAACTTATTTGAGTAACTGCCAATAATAAATAACTGTAATAGTGCAGGAATTTGCCTCGCATTAAAAATGGTAAGTAGTTATAGAGCATGACTTTCAGCAAGATTAGTTTTATGGATATAAATCCACAATATTGCCTCTACACTACCAGCAGTGTCTTAGATGCATTTTGAAGTACCACTGCCCTTTTCGACAGGTGGCAGAAAGTCTCTATTTTTCTGTTTATGTTCCCTTTTAAATTTATTAAGTTGTTTAAGTTGTTGCTTCATCAATCAATCAATCAATCAATCAACAGTTGATTTGCTACTAGTATACATGTTTAAAAATCATATAGGGTCAAACTTTGTTTTCAAAACATCCTATTTAGTAGGGATGACATCGGGTAGTAAAATCTGGATTCGATTCCAGCTCCTCAAGGATTCGGGTAACCCGAATCCTAGAAGTGTAAATCACGTAGCTCAACATGTTATTTGAAGGCTATGGACATTGACATCCCTACCACGACTGACCGAAAAAAAAATGGGTCTGTTTTATTTTCGATTTCACCCTTGAACGGAACACGTTTCACTGTGTGGGTTGTGTGACTTAGGCTGTGTCTCAAATTGATGTTTTTCGCTAGTCGACTAGCGTAGCCGAATAACTTAACAATTAGGAACAATTAATAACAATTGGTAATTGTTGTTTTAGTTGGCGAGGTAGGCGAAGCAGGCCAAAATAGAGATTTAAGATACGCCCTTAGCACATAGCGAGCACAACTAAAAGTGAACCTGAACAAGATTCGAATCCTTAGAACGGATTCGGGTAACTTTTGGATTCGGGTAACCCGGATACCCGGATACCCGATGTCATCCCTACTATTTAGTATTTACCTGTTACTGTAATATGACTATAGTACTGTCTAAAACAATTATTCTAACAGTGTAAATTGTTCATTCACTCCAATGATTATATTAAAGAAAAGTTATGTCAACTGAGTAGACCCACACTTTAAAATCAAATCTACCTCAATAGCTCAAGCCTCGATTTAGACACGGGATATTGTTGCACCTTTTGACAGCTCGAAGAACTAACGGCCATCCAGCGTGAGGTGTGACGGCCGGTTACCAACGGTTTTGTTATAAAACTTGAATGAGAACAATATGCCCACGGGTAAACTGGCTTCTTCCCAAATAGGACATCCCAACAATTCAGGTGGCTGCAATGTAAAGGATTGGCATACACTGATGTGTGGGGATACCTTGTTTGTAAGATACAGATTCGTCCTTGAGTTTATTTTCACTTGACGTCCTGTGCCAACTGCCCCTTCCACATGGCTCATCCATATTTTAGTTTTTTGTAATTTTGACTCTTTACTGTTGGAAACCTAACGAATAACACTCCAAACATGTATTTGTTTTTATTAAAAGGTAAAAGTCTCTATGATAAAGTCTCTTATCAACAGTGCTTACAGTAGCCGACATTTTGGCGGACTAAAGCCACAATCTATTGAATGTATGTAAATCAGCATTTGATTTACATCCAGTGGAACGCTAGTATTTCCGTTTCCAACCAAAGGTAGCATCACAGTCTGGGTCCGAGGTAGAATTTGCCCAGGATGACTCTGCCAATCATAAGAGCCAACCATTCCTTCCCTTAACCCTTGTGAATGTTAAGTCTTCCTCCCAATTGTTCCTTTACTTCAATCACTCTCCGACATCATTTGACCTAGCTGACCACAATTAAGAACAAAACGTTAACCATAAATCTATTTTTAGAATTGAGGCTTGTGCTCGAGGATGTATTATTAGTAGACATACTTCTAACAGAATAGATTGCAAGTTCACTTAACTCGCAAGTCGGAGTAAATAAATGTTAGCGTAAATGCAACTTTGATAGTGTACAACTACGTACAGATAATGTGTGACTACCGACTATGCAATAAGACTTCACATAAACACTATGAACTTCGTAGACATTTGGCATGAAACTTCAGAATCTTAATTTAAATAGACCTACTTAAATTTAACCAATTACTAATCCTTTTCGTGGCTCATTAACAAACAGCCTTGTGAAAAGCGCTGGTGTGTGTGTGCACGTAAAGCACTAGAAAAGAACCAACTGGAGTAGAGCGTTGAATGTACATCGTGTGTTTACCCACCTGGGGGCAGGTTGCCGGTACCGCCTTCACCTGATTCTCTTGACCAACGCACGCAGTTTGCACAGTTTGCTAGCTATCCTTGAGATCAAGTGGTGACTAGCCACCACATTCAAATGCATAGTTTGGTTCTCTCTGTTCTCTCTGTGCTAGGAGTTCTGTGGTACCTACTGCGGTTGAAAAGGTCGGCGAAGGTCAAGCCGCCAGCTGTGCATGTCGCAGTGACGACAGCTGATCCAGTCGCTCCGGCAGACGAGCGAGCGGCTACGTCACAGGTCGGGTTGGACAACCTGGCGATGACTGTCGATGAGCCGGAAAGCTGCACGCTGCATCTAGCGCAGCCCGCTCCGCGGGTGTTGTACCGCCGGCCGGCATGTCAGCTCGTTGGACAATAACTTGTCCCCCCCACCCCCTTAACCTGATGGAAGAAAACAACAAAATCAGACCAGAAGAGCAATGATATGTACAACATGATACAATTCAATTGGGCTTATGACTAGATTACCATACAATACCACTGGACCTTGAAATTTAAATACAGAGTAATGAAAACTTTGTTATGACACAAACCAATTTGACATAAAACAAATTGGAACCGGCAGCCTCCACCAACTTTGTTATGTACCGAATTCACGCGCCAACCCACCCTTGTCCCTACCACCCTGGTACGGGACTCGAACCCATGTTCAGGTCGGCTGTCACAAGGTTTCACTGGGGACGTAACCCTCTCTTGACATACGGGTAATTCTCCCAATTTGTTAACATTCAGTATTTTGTGTAAAAAAAAAAAAATTTGTCCTGTGCAGAGTTGGCCTCAAAAAAAAAGTAATTCAAATGTCCTGTTTTGTGATTTTTATTGTTGTTAGTATGTTTGAGCATCTTAATCAATGTCATGCCCCTCTAGTTTAATTTCAAATTAATACCTACAGAGATTTTTGTGTTGAGAAATGTTTTATTTTGTAATAACCGTCCTACTGAAGAAAATTACATTTTTTTATATTTCCAAAAGGTTGAAACTCTTAATCTGAACTTACATGAATAGCTTAGCACTATGTGATGAAAACATGTAGCTCTTGATTGTCACAGCATTACTTTAAGGTATAAAAAAACATTTTTCCAGTGCAAATGTTCAATTCTTTTGCATTATGACACATCTTCATATCGTGGTAATGTGTTAAAATTTACAATAACAATGGAAATGAAATGTGACATCATTGCTATGTCCACCTTCTACCTAAATTTTCGGGTTTTCGGGTAATTATGGCCAGGAGCTGATTCCTTTTAACTCACTTTTTTTCTGTATTCCTTTGCGTTATTGATCATTTGCGTAGCTAGTATATAATTGTTATTTCATTATTTATCTGTAAGCTACAGTGATTCTCAATACAAATAGTATCTTCTTTCATATTAAATTATCATTTTGAAGATGCATCGATTTGACAACACAATCACGTTAAATATGGCAATATGGCGTACGTACGAGTGCGCAGCTGTTTGGAGCACACAAGAAGTGTGCTACCAACGTAAGTACATAAAAAAAACCTACATCATCTGTTCTCATCTGTGCAAACTAGACCCCTATGATTAAATATCCCTTCTTCAACTTCTGCAAGTAAACTAACCTGCAGGTTAGCGGGTCAATTATATTATGTTAAATTTACTGGGCTAGCCCACGAAAGTTGGGAAGGTTATTGGGTCTGGTTTATATGTGCCTAGTGATTTCGTTCTTTTTCCTTCTACATTGGCAGCACTACAACGGACACGAAGCGGAAACAAGGAAGAAGGTTTAAACCACAGCCTTCTCGAACGTCGGTATTGACCCGTCGAGAAGGCTGTGGTTAAAACTTTTACCATAAAAACTTTAACAATCGCAGAATAGACGTCATCTTTTCGGTTGTGAAAGGATGATGAGGGAACTTGACGCGATGCCAGATGGCATGACATATGTACAGAGGGAGTCCTGTCTCTATTGGTTAGCATGACAACGCATGATGGCCGAATAGACCAATTGCGGGCATAAGAGAAGAAGAAGAAGAAGTTTAATAACCTTCAAAAGTAAATGGCCGTCCCTCGTTCCAGACAAGTCCACTAGCAAACCTGGCGGTGGTATGTGGTACTTACCTGTCTGAATGTAGTGCTCTGTGATTGGACAGCACTGCTACCAGACAACACCTCAAAAACACAACAAACCTACTACCTGGCTGAAGTAAATTTAGACCGTAGCCCTACAGCCAGACAACCTCGCTTAAAATTGAAGTTAAACAGCTAAAATATCCATATTTGATGTAAATAAACATCATAATTAAGTGCAATAGGTAAAACCATGCTCTCAGCTAACGATTAGTTTCGTTTAGGCTCATTAATACGGTGATATTAGTCCTGGAAAGGGTCTTACATGTCACTGTCACCGTGTCAAGCCCTACAGCTCGACAAGTGAGGTTAAACAGCTGAAATATCCACGATTGATGTAAATAAACATCAAACCTAAGTGCATCAGGTATTCAGTTGCTCTTATCTAACAATTATCTTCGTTTATGCTCTTTAATTCGATGATACTAGTCCTGAAATCGGTCGTACATCACAGTCAAGCCCTACAGACAGTTCTGCTCTGACAAAAGTGAGGTTAGACAGCTGAAATATCCACTATTGATGTAAATAAACATCATAATGAAGTGCGGCAGGTATTCAGTTGCTCTTAACTAACAATCATCTTCGTTTAGGCTCTTAAATTCGATGACATTAGTCCTGAGATGGATCATATGTCACAGTGTAGCCTTAGGCCTAGCTCTACAGCCAGTTCTGCTCTGACAAAAGTGAGGTTAAACAGCTGAAATATCCACTATTGATGTAGGCCTAAATAAACATAGAAGTTTAGCAGGCATTCAGTTGCTCTTAGCTAGCAATTATCTTCGTTTAGACTCTTTAATTCGATGATATTAGTCCTGAGGTGGGTCATACATCACAGTCAAACCATATAGCCAGACACCCTGTCCAACAAAAGTGAGGTAAAACAGCTGAAATATCCACGTTTTATCTAAGTAAGCATCATATTGAAGCTCAGCAGGTATTCAGTTGCTTTTAGTTAACAGTTGTCTTCGTTTAGGCTCTTTAATTCGATGATATTAGTCCCGAAATGGGTCATACATCACAGTCGAGCCATACAGCCAGACACCCTGTCCAACAAAAGTGAGGCAAAACAGCTTAAATATCCACGTTTTATCTAAGTAAGCATCATATTTAAGTGCAGTAAGTAAATACATTCTCTTAGCAAACGATTGCCTTCCTCTCAATAATTTGATGAAATCATCTAGCGGGTTCACGTGCGGTCGCGGACCTACCTGTTGATGCCACTCTGCTATGGACTCGAATCCATGTTTCTGGTCGACCGTCTCAAGGTTTACTGGGGACGCAACTCTTTCTGGACTTATATAGAATAATGAATACATAAATCTTTTTGCATTTGTACTTAAATTTAGATGATTTGCAGAGTATAATAAAAGCTGGAATTTTGGGGAGGGTCTGGAACCCCTCCCTAGATATGCCACTGTGCTGGGCAATGGTCATATAACTAGGGGGTGAAGATTCAAACAATGTCAAACTAAGAATACCTGCATGCACTCTAGAAGTGCAGCAAGTAAGAGCACGTTCTCTTTGCTTAAAATTAGTAGGCCTATATTCATTTCCTTGTCCAGTATTGCGGCCGAGATGGCCCGAAAAAAGTGGTCTGTGTATTTCGGGGTGGAATAATGTTTTTTCTTGACTTGCAGTCAACAGCTGTTCATGGGCTTCTTTCGTTGACTGGCTTTCTTGAAAAGTGATGTGAATTAATGGTGCTGGTAGACTCAAAGTTCAAACTTAATGACGTAATGACACTTACAAGAGTTTGATTGTTACTCGTTTCAACGTAATCCAAAAGAAATAACTGAACGATTTAAACGAGCAATTAAAATGAAGAATACGTTTCAAGCAGCATGAGCGTCCACCATTCTTTGCATGCATGTACATGTCTCCGTTGATTATTGCAAGCCGTAGGTCAAATGACGTCAGGAAACTGGCTGGGTGACAAAAGGGACGAGTGGGAAACAGATTTAAATGATTAAAAGGGACATACCAGGGAGGACCTCATTTAGTCACCTCTTATGACCAGAAACCGACAAACCACCCTAGGCCAAATATCTCAATGCAGGTACATTGCTAGTTATTTCTTTGTCTGTGTAGCTACTACTGTAGCTGTGATATACTTGCCCCAAAACAGCCTTACATATATGAGCGATTCGTAGCTGTTGCGAACAAGGCAAGAAAAAAGAGGGGGAAAACGGACTGGTCAAGACAGGAGGCGAGGAAAGGACCGATTTCACTGTTTTACCTTGTTAGTTTCCGGTAGCTCGAAGATGTTGGTTGCAGAGGGGCCGTGGTGAACGAAGATGAGTGAAGTTTAGTCGCGTTTGAAGTATGGTTGAAAATAAACACAAAAACACAACGTATGTACAGTCAATAAGTAGAGTTACGTGAAGAAATACAAATAAAAAAGAAACACTGTGAGAATGGCGAAGTAAACACTTTTGCCCTCGTCTCGAATACGAGGGCAACGAAACACGAAAAGATGTGTAGTCCGTGAGCGATCAACGACGAGAGAGACCGAGACAAGCCCGGTCGACAGCTCTCTGACTGTGAATCGGGGGTTGAAGGTGGGGAGATAGGGGAAGGTACTGAAATAAGGGGAAACGGAAATGTATTTGAATACTTGGTGCGAACAGTAGCCAACTGCCAAGCCCCAATCTCAAATACTGATTGCTGATTGGCCACCAACCACTCGTCTATGACCAACACATTTGTAAGATTGTTTCGGGGCAAGTATACATGATATATGTAGCACTGGATACCATAAGGATGTTAAGCAATAATGTAAGAATTTCTCTGGATGTTAAAATATCCTGAGTGTCTCGTTATTGTTACGAAATAAATGTTTATCATTGATCTCAGATTCTCAGCTGCATTAAAAATAAAATTTTCTGAGGCCTCAAGTTGTAATACATAAGGCACTCTGTCAACTAGTCAACCAGGTAGTAATAGGAACCAATACGAAGGCGACCAGTGTAATAAAAATTAACATTAAAGCAAGTTATTGTTGAAAATTGATATTTGCTACCATTAGTGACTTTTGAATGATGATTGACACAACCTAAAAATGAACCTTATAAAAATTAGAATTAATAAAAAGTGTATCAAAAATCAGGATAACAACAGGAAAAAGTATTTGTTATTAATTTATTGATTTATTGCTAGTTAACGGTAATAGACAATACATTTTAAAGTACTACAGTAGGTACCGTAGTCCCTCGTTAATTCAAACTCAGTTAATTCAAATTTTAATTTATGTACAGCTAAAGCAGAAGATTTGAGTATGGTGTTTGAAAGTTATTTTAATTCAAAATTTTGTAATTCAAATTGGAGTTTTTAGGGTCCCTTAAACTTTGAATTAAAATGGGACGACTGGTAATGTATAAGACAATATAGGCTATGTTTCGCAATCACACACATACGGTAGGCCTATATTATGGATATACCAGTATGTCCTATGGCCAGCCAACCATGAGAGTTAACAAGGTTAAAACTTAAAAGACAGATCATGCAACTGGTACAAAATACAAATGAGATGATGACGATCTGAGATGTGAAGAGGAAGTCCAATTGTGAAATATTTATAGGATTGTAAAGATAGCCAAGTTCATGGTACGATTGAAGGAGTGTCTGACAAAGAAAATAGTACTCTTCTACAGTAGGACAGATGTGGGCAGATGGGCAATCGTCATGCTGATAGTCATACATAATATGTAAATAGGAGGACTACACAAGAATGGAAGAAGCTCTCAGAAGAGTCTGTAAATGTAGACAATGTTTTTCTTTCAGAGCCCTAATACAGGATTTCAAGAACAAACGAGGTTAGTGAGATACATGTATTGTAACATTACTACCATGTACTTGTTTGTGAAAAAAAACTGTAAAAACTGTATTAAGAATAAATCTTTGAATGAAAATAATCTAGTCATTGAAATAATCATTTGAATACGGATGCAGTCCACTCCATCTGTACGGTACCCAAAGATTTAATGACAAGGCACCTAGGCAGCAACCCACCCCACCTGATGCAAACGATGATTTACCTCAGCCCCTTATATATATTGAGGCATTTGTAGGACAGTGTCATGCTTGAAGTACTTCAATCGTCAAGGCGTAACAGTATACATGAAACAAAGATGTTAATACATGGATTAACAGATTTAATTGAATTTTTTAAGATTTTGAAATCAGTTACAATTCTGTCAAAGTGACTGCACAAATCATCAGCACAAATCCTTCTTGAGGTAGGCAAGGTGACCAAAACAGTAATGTTTTTTTAATACATTGGCAAGCCATAACAAATAATACCCTACTCAAAATTCCCATTCGTTACGGTTTGTTACGAGTCATAATTATGAACGTAGCGACTAGGAACTAACCAGTTTCAATAGTACTTAATGGTAACACGCACTAATCACCTGTTACCGTAACAAACTGTAATGAATGATGATCAATTGCAACTTGAGCCATAGGAATTATATGCATAGCAAGCCCAAATGTTGCCGTAATGAATAGTAACGACTAACGAGTAGTTTTTAATGGCAACCGTAAGCAATTGGAAGTATGTGTAATCAAATACGGTACGTTCCCATTTGTTATGACTTACAAGATGAGAATTGATTCCCACTGGTTACTATTTGTTATGGCACACGTACCTATAAGATAAGAGGTGGTTTGTTCTTTGGGGCTCGATTCTGATGTCGTGTCTCTGTCGTGTTACGCCAAGGTAGGATAGAGGAGGGGAGGGAACGGACACGGACGTAGGAGGGTTGCAAGGGAGACCGGGCAGATTGTATTCACATTGCAATGCAAGAGGAAAAATGGGATGGAAGGGGAGAGGAAGGAGGAGGAAAATAGAGATGCTACCAACAGTAAGGTGGGAAATAGGAGAATTTATTTATTTATTTATTTATTTAGTCTTGCATCATTATACAATTTTTGATTGTGTAATGCACGTCAATACCCTCTTTAACCCTCGAGTCTATGAAAGCACATGTAAATGCTGCAGCCACTAAGAAGATCAGGCAGGACTGGGTAGAGAAAGGTAGAAACAAGCCATGGCAGGAATATACCATGAGTTCAAAAAGGCCCACCAACCATCTTCCACGGCAAATTGAAACGGCCCAGTTCAGGCCTAAAACGCAGCACGATCTTCTAGGGAAGCATCTCCACCGAATAGGGGTGTTTGAGACGAGTACCTGCAAGCTGTGTGGAAATGGGGAGCAGGATAGGAGCCACCTGTTTGTATGTCCAAAACTGGCAGGGGAACGTGACGCAATGCCGAGCGGCATGAAAAGGGTGGAGAAAGAAGCGTGTCTCTACTGGTTGACCAGATCCAGCATGATGGCATGATAGCCAAATGTGGGCATTTGAGAAGAAGAAGAAGACATTTGATATAAACTTATATTATACATTATTTTCAGAGATAGGAGAACAGGATTCAAGGGGAAGGAGTGGCAGAGAACGGAAAGGATACGGGAACAAGACAAGAAGATGGGAGGAGAGGTTTAGGATGGAGGGACCCAAAGATATAGAAGGGAAGGGAGGGGGGAAAATGAAGGGTGCAGGAAGTCAAACAGGGGACGAGGGTAAGAGAAAGGTAACAGGGGGGGAAGGGGGAGGGGGGGAGAGGAAGCACAGGGGGATGGTAGGTGATGGGGGAGGGAGGAACAGATCAGCTAAGGGAGAAAAATAAGGAAAAGAGGGAGGGTGTGGAAGGGAGAAAGGCTGACATAGCAGGGAAGGGAAAGAAGGATAAGGCAAATCTGAGGGTTTGGCTAGTAAACTGCAGGAACATCAAGGGTAAGATATTGATATTTCAATTTTGGACGATGGTGGAGTTACAGGAACCAGACGTGGTAATTGCTGTGGAAACATGGCTGGAAGAGGGAGTAACAGATGAGGAGATAGGACACGCTGGATACACCACATACAAAAGGGCTAGCGGGGGGGGGGGGGGGGGGGGGGGTGGTATGATAAAAATGTAAAAAGGAATTCAGAGGAAGACCAATTTGGAGGGAAGTTAACTGAGAAATAATGGGAGTAACAGGGGGGAGTGAAGGCCAAAATAGTAGCGGCCTATAGGCCATGAGGAAATGGAGTGATGGAGTTAGTGAGAAGGTTGAGGCATAAGGTGTGGGGGGGGGGGAAGCTATTAGTGGCAGGTTATCTACCCGGGATTAAGTGTGGGAGGCAGGGGAGGAGGAGCTGAGGCCAGGAGTGACAAACAAGAGCTCGTAAACGAGACAATAAATGAGGGGATGGAGCAAATAGTAAGGGGTAGTACGAGGAGACATGAGGAAGGAGGGTACCGATTAGACATAGGTAACAATGGTTTGAGTGTAGGATAGAGGAGAGCAAAGTGATAACAAGGCAGTGTGTGCAATAAAAGAGGGTAAAGGTAGATAAGGGGAGGGGATATCACGGAGGGGAGAGGGAATAAGGAAAACAGGAGGATAAGGTTCTATAAGAAGGTAGATGGTGAAATGATGAAAAAAGGAGCTAGAATAGGAGCTAGAAATACGAGCACGGGAGGAGGGAGGACCAAATCAACTCTGGAAGGGATTTGTGAAGATATGTATGGACGCAAGGGAGAGGTGGATACCAAGAAAAAGGAAAGGTGGAAATGCTTATCCACAAAAGAGCATAACAGATATATAAGAGAACTGGGGAGACAGGGAGTCAGGGAGGTTGCAAAAAGGGTTGCAAGAGAGCTAAATGCATTGAAAAAGCTGTAGTGGGAGGAGTATGAAGGGGATGACGGCCAAAGGGAATAAGCAAGGTAGTTGGAATAGGATGTTTAGTTACGTCAGAGGTAAAAAAGGGGCAAGGGGAGACTTCAATCACTAGTAGGGAGGGATGGGAGGCCACTGGTAGGAAACCAGGAAAAACTAGAGGATCTTCATACGTATATACATGCAGGTGTTTTCAAGGAAGAGAGAGGGAAAGAGGACTGGGCGAGAGATGGTAGGGAGCCACTTGGAATGTGTGGACGAAGTAGCAACAAGAGTGGTAGTGGGACTTAAAAATAGCAAGAACTTCCCCTCTTCTCCTCCCAGCTTCCACTAATGTCCGCCCACCAGCCTCCTTCCCCTTGTTTTTCCTGACCAATCCCCCCCGGTATGACATGCCCTCTCCATCCTCCTCCTCCTCTGAAGAAGATTCCAACTCTCCCTTCTCGCTTTCTTCACCCGACATTCCCACTTACCTTTCTCTCTCCTCCCTGCATCACCAATCCCTCCGCACTCCCTTTCTCCCTGCATCACCAATCCCTCTGCACTCCCTTCCTGCATAACCAATCCTTCTGCACTCCCTTTCTCCCTGTATCATCAAACCTTCCGCACCCCCTTCCTCCACTTCCCTCTCCTTACCTTCTACACCCCTCTTTCCCAGTTATTTCTCTACAGATCTCCCTTACCTCTGCAGCATTTTTCACTAAAAATCTTAGTGCCATCATCCATATACCCTCACCTCGTTTAACCTGTCCAACATCTCCCTCTTCCACGCTGCCACCCCCTCATTTCGTTTCTTACTCAGATTTACCCTGGCTACTACCTGCTCCCCATTTCCATTCCCTTACCCCCTATCACCACTACCTCTCCAGCCCCCGTAGACCTCTCTCACCTTCATCCCTCCTCCCTACTGTCAGCCTTGCTCCCTCCCTTTGGCCCCTTAGCCTCCTTACAACCCTTTCTTTCCTCCGTCCTGATGCCTATCACTGACTCTCCACCTCATGCTACCTCTCTGCGAAATCCAGTCCCCACTTCCTGTCCGCCTGTTACCCTCCGGACCCTTCAAATTTACGCAGTCCCTTGCTTAAACCTCCCTGCACCTTCAGCCTCCATTCTTCCTTCCTCTCCATCTCACCACCCCCCTCCTGCCTTCTTCCTCTCCTCACTAACCCATTTCACCTCTTGCAGGACCACGCCATGCTCCTCTCTCCTCTAAACCTCTCGTATTCCCTGTCCTGTAGACCCCGCAACTCGGGTGGTACCAAAGCCCACACACGTCACACGCAACCCCACGAGGTACCACCTTGCAACCACACTGCCCACACACCATCTCTACTATCCAATCCCTGCCAGTCACTACCACTACTCTCCCTTACTGTCAGCCTACTGTCCACCCTACCCATTCTCTTCCTGGTCTAGCTCTGCCAGCAAAACAGGAAGAAGAGAATAAATTTGCTAGGTCCCACTCCTACCTGGCCCTCAATTACTAGTCACTGTCCCCCAGATGTCTGGATTTAGCTCTGGTTCCGTGTCCTTCTCTCCTCCTTCCTCCTGCCTTCCCCAGTGTCCCAGCCTCCAAAGAACCGGCTGTGCCTTGAACTTCTCCTTCTTCCCTAGTTATTACGTATTATGATGACATAAATGAGTCAATGTGGGCATAAGAGAAGAAGAGAGAGAGATTATCCTTGCCTTCTCTTGTCTCCACCCCGCGTACAAGCCACCCTCTAACCCCACTTTTTTCCGGCACTACAAGCCCACCACTTCAACTTCTTTTATCTCACGCCAAACACTCTGTCCAACTCCGCTTCAACACCCGCCCTAATATTTGATCTTCCTTATTTTAACACCACCTCCCTTTACTCTCCCTTTTCCCCCGATTAACATCGATTCACTTTGCTTTACTCCAGCATCATTACACTATCGCGCCATAACCGGAAGTTTGTTTGGTTGCGCCTGGTCGCCGATTTCATGTCCCATTATTTGATCGGGTAACAAGTGATCTCGATCCCAGACTCAAAGTATTGGTGTTTCAATCACGACTGAGCAGGGCAAACTGATCGCTTACGGCAGGTCTAGGCCTATGACTTTAAACGCTAAGCCAAGGTCTGCGACGAAAGCATGGGAAGGAGTAACAGGAAAGTAGGCCCATTACATTGCCTGAGGGAAACCTCCTTCCCAGGCTATTGTGGAGCTTGTTTTTAAAGTGAGGTGCTACCTAGGTTAAAGCCAGGCTACGCCAACTGGGCCTAGGGCCTAGCCTAGGCCTGCATCCTAAGCCTGCAGTGTCCGTCAAAAACCAAACACGTAGGCCTAGACCTGGGTCATTCCGGCCTACAGAAAAGTCAAAACTTCTGGCTGCTCTAAATACAAAGCATTAGTTAGGCCTAGACTTAGCCTAGGCCTAGCCTAATCTACGCTTTAAAACCAAAGGCCTGCCTAGGCCTAGGGCCTAGGCTAGGCCCACATCTGCTAGGCCATAGGGCTTACTCTCATTACACATAAAAGACTATTGGAACGAATTATACTTTAATTTCAAGCAAATAATATGAAAAACATGAAAGAACTATGCTTACCAAAGTTCATGCGGTGTAACGACCACAAACCTGAAAGAACACGGGAGCAAAACTTCCGTGAATGGAATGATGAGATCCGCCATGCCCATTGGGAGTGCAGCGCAGCGGGTCCTGCTACAAGCCTACGGCATGATTGTGATTTGATTTAAATTAAGACTAATATAAGCGAATTAATGAACCTAAACCAAGAAATTAATTAGCTAAGAGCATTAGGAGTATATTTGCTGCACTTAATTATGAGTTAATGTACGTAAAACCTGGTAATTTAGACCGTTTATGTCATTTTGACGGGGGTGTCTGGTAGCTATTCTGGCGTACGCCATGATTGTGATTTGATTTAAATTAAGACTAATATAAGCGAATTAATGAACCTAAACCAATAAATTAATTAGCCAAAAGCATTAGGAGTATATTTGCTGCTCTTAATTATGACTTTATGTACGTAAAACCTGGCAATTTAAACTTTTATGTCATTTTGACAGGTTGTCTGGTAGCTATTCTAACCTGTGTGAAGACAGAGACGATATCTCGAAGTCGAACATGGCCGCTGTCCGTGCGGTCAGGGGTGGCCAAGATACGCATCTCAAACACACACCCGCTAGCGAAATAGCCCAACACGCGCGCTTTAACGGGTGTAAACAATGCAAAAAGGTGTATAATGAGAACCCAAGAATGTTTAACATCTACTTTATGAATACATAAACAAATCAGCGTGACATACCACAGATTTTGAGGAAGTGACTACTTTTCGATGAGCTGTCAGTCAAAAATTACGTAATCTGACACATGGTATCTATTTGTAAGAGAACCCGAGTATGTTCATTAAATTTGATTGTCAGTAATTAATCTCAATTACATCAACTCTATGAATATATAAACAAATCAGCGTGACATACCACAGATTTTGAGAAAGATAGTACATTTTGATATGATTGTCATTGAAAAATTACGTAATATGACACATGGTACCTATTTGTAAGAGAACCCGAGTATGTTCATTAAATTTGATTGTCAGTAATTAATTTCAATTACACCAACTCTATGAATATATAAACAAATCAGCGTGACATACCACACATTTAGAGAAAGATAGTACATATTGATATGATTGTCATTGAAAAATTACGTAATCTGACACATGGTATTTATTTGTAAGAGAACCCGAGTATGTTCATTAAATTTGATTGTCAGTAATTAATTTCAATTACATCAACTCTATGAATATATAAACAAATCAGCGTGACACACCACAGATTTTGAGGTAGTGACTACTTTTCGATGAGCTGTCAGTCAAAAATTACGTAATCTGACACATGGTATCTATTTGTAAGAGAACCCGAGTATGTTCATTAAATTTGATTGTCAGTAATTAATCTCAATTACATCAACTCTATGAATATATAAACAAATCAGCGTGACATACCACAGATTTTGAGAAAGATAGTACATTTTGATTTGATTGTCATTAAAAAAATTACGTAATATGACACATGGTACCTATTTGTAAGAGAACCCGAGTATGTTCATAAAATTTGATTGTCAGCAA
This sequence comes from Isoperla grammatica, assembly GCA_945910005.1. Taxonomy (NCBI): domain Eukaryota; kingdom Metazoa; phylum Arthropoda; class Insecta; order Plecoptera; family Perlodidae; genus Isoperla; species Isoperla grammatica. The sequence continues at coordinate 25,527,195 of OX246749.1, read as the reverse complement.
TTAATCTCAATTGAATCGTTATAACGATTATATAAACAAATCAGCGTGACATACCACAGATTTAGAGAAAAATAGTACATTTTGATTTTATTGTCATTGAAAAATTACGTAATCTGACACATGGTATCTATTTGTAAGAGAACCCGAGTATGTTCATTAAATTTGATTGTCATTAATTAATTTCAATTACATCAACTCTATGAATATATAAACAAATCAGCGTGACATACCACAAATTTTTAGGTAGTGACTACTTTTCGATGAGCTGTCAGTCAAAAATTACGTAATCTGACACATGGTATCTATTTGTAAAAGAACCCGAGCATGTTCATTAAATTTGATTGTCAGTAATTAATCTCAATTACATCAACTCTATGAATATATAAACAAATCAGCGTGACATACCACAGATTTTGAGGTAGTGACTACTTTTCGATGAGCTGTCAGTCAAAAATTACGTAATCTGACAGATGGTATCTATTTGTAAGAGAACCCGAGTATGTTCATTAAATTTGATTACCAGTAATTAATCTCAATTACACCAACTCTATGAATATATAAACAAATCAGCGTGACATACCACACATTTTGAGAAAGATAGTACATATTGATATGATTGTCATTGAAAAATTACGTAATCTGACACATGGTATCTATTTGTAAGAGAACCCGAGTATGTTCATTAAATTTGATTGTCAGTAATTAATCTCAATTACATCAACTCTATGAATATTTAAACAAATCAGCGTGACATACCACAGATTTTGAGAAAGATAGTACATTTTGATTTGATTGTCATTGAAAAATTACGTAATATGACACATGGTACCTATTTGTAAGAGAACCCGAGTATGTTCATTAAATTTGATTGTCAGTAATTAATCTCAATTACACCTACTCTATGAATATATAAACAAATCAGCGTGACATACCACACATTTAGAGAAAGATAGTACATATTGATATGATTGTCATTGAAAAATTACGTAATCTGACACATGGTATCTATTTGTAAGAGAACCCGAGTATGTTCATTAAATTTGTTTGTCAGTAATTAATTTCAATTACATCAACTCTATGAATATATAAACAAATCAGCGTGACACACCACAGATTTTGAGGTAGTGACTACTTTTCGATGAGCTGTCAGTCAAAAATTACGTAATCTGACACATGGTATTGTTAGGATGTCGTACGAATTACACAAAGACTTTCATTCGCAATATTTATTGATTATATTGGTCAAAAACAGATCTCAATTACACATTTTAAACAACCACGAAAAGACACCATTGTCGTACCTTCCTTTCTTAAACGGCCGTCAGAGTGCCTCTCCAAAGCGCACATCTTACACCGCTCTCTATATATCCAATTCACAAATGAGTCGTTGTTGTTGTTAAAACCTTACACTCGGCTGTCCTGAAGCATAAGTTGTCCTCAACTTGCGAATGTTTATTTGGTGTATATAAGGTTAGTTCAATGAACTAAATATTAAGCATTATGATCAAAATAGAAAGGTTTTACTCTTTCCTTGGAAATGACTTAACATCACTAAACATAATCATCGTAACGTGATGGACGTTTTCTCTCCCTGGGATCTCTTCCCTGATGACTCGTAGATGGAAGCGATAACTTGGCGCGGCACGGACCACTAGTTGTCTCTTCTTCGTCCATGGCCTCTGGAACATCTATTTCGCAGCTATCAGACTTCGTTCTGTTTTCCTTGGTAACCAAAGAATCATCGACGACTGCGTCATCATTGGAGTCGACGTCTAGGTCGGTGGTAACCACTAAGTAGATCGAGTATGGTGAAAAGCCGTCCCTTCGACAATTGTTCGAGCTGATCAACCATTCTTGGTAACGGAAATCGATCTTTAACTACTTGCTTGTTAAGTCTTCTATAGTCAATCACCAAGCGATGATCTCCATCTTTCTTTTTGACGAGAAGGACTGGGCTAGCATACGGAGAACGGGTCGGTGTAACCAGTCCTACTTCTTCCCACTTGTCGACTATTCTATCTAAAATCTTCCTTTCTTCGCCAGTCTGTTGATAGGGCTTTGATCTCACTGGGCGACTACCCTCAATTTCTTTTATCTCGAACTTAACGAGATCAGTGCATCCAATTTCGTTGAGTGATTTAGCAAATGCACGTCGATGAACGTTCACCATTGTTACAACTTTATCCTTGGTATCCTCTGAAATGGTTTCTCCGATATTGAGTTCTTCCTGAAGGATTGGCTCAAGCAACGACTCTGAAGTACCTTGCACATACAGTTGGTAGACTTCATCAGGTACATATGCATGACCAAACTGCTCTCCTTTTCTATATTCTATTTCACACGGAGAATTATTCTTTACAGGAACAATAGTTCGGCCTTCACGGAGTTGGAACAGTTTTTCCTGCTTCGAATCTTTATTCGCGAGTACGATAAGTTCGTCACCAGGACATTTTGTACTCACTTGTATGAAATTCATACTGTTCGGTGGTAGCTTCAAATCTTCAGTCACTTTCAACTTTATGGACACTGGTATCGAAATATCTAAATCCTTGAACGGACTTTCATCACGATACCCGAAAACTAGTTTGTCGTCTACCCGGATATATGCTATATGCGGTAGTTCCGTTACCGTTCGACCAACCATCAGGTCTGTAGGTTGAGCTTGGTCGGGAACAACCAGTAATCGTATCCCCTCGAGGTGAATGTTGTCTATTCGTATGGCAACAGTGGCTTCGCCTATAGCTTCTGTAGTCGAATCGCCAAACCCATAAAGTTTTTCGTCGGTTGATTGAATCGTTAATTTGTTACGAATTGCTGCAGATGCTTTCATGGTACATGATGAACTCCCCGTATCTATGAACGCGTTGTGTTCAAGTTCGTTCACAGTAACTGACTTCATGAACTTATTCACGGTTGGTGTATTATCATGGCTTGCATCCACAGCCAGTACAGCTTTTGATGGATCCGTTTTTGCTTTGGGGCAATTTGGATGATTAATCCAATTAATCGGTTGCCTCGGTAAGCCTTGGTCGTATTGCCTAGGCGCAAAGCCATACGGAGGCACAAAGCCTGATGTAGGCACAAAGCCTGACGTAGGCGCAAAGTGAGACGTAGGCACAAAGCCTGACGTAGGCACAAAGCCAGATGTAGACACAAAGCCAGGCGTAGGCACAAAGCCAGGCGTAGGCACAAAGCCTGACGTAGGCACAAAGCCAGATGTGGGCACAAAGCCAGACGTAGGCACAAAGCCTGACGTAGGCACAAAGCCAGACGTAGGCACAAAGCCTGTCGTAGGCACAAAGCCTGACGTGGACGTAGGCACAAAGCCAAATGTGGGCACAAAGCAAGACGTAGGTGCAAAGCCTGTCGTAGGCACAAAGCCTGACGTTGGCACAAAGCCTGAGATGGACGTAGGCACAAAGCCTGACGTAGACGTAGGCACAAAGCCTGACGTAGGCACACAGCCTGACGTAGGCACAAAGCCTGAGCTGGACGTAGGCAGAAAGCCTGACGTAGGCACAAAGCCAGACGTAGGCACAAAGCCTGACGTGGATGTAGGCACAAAGCCTGATGTAGGCACAAAGCCAGACGTAGGCACAAAGCCTGACGTGGACGTAGGCACAAAGCCAGATGTAGGCACAAAGCCAGACGTAGGCACAAAGCCTGACGTGGATGTAGGCACAAAGCCTGGGTTTGTTAGAGTCGTGGGGACAAGGTCTAGGCCTAGGCCTAACGTTGTGGTTGTGGTCACAGGCACAAAGCCTGAAGTGGTAATAGGCACTGAGCCTACTTCACCGTGGGACCGTGTAAACATGTTCAGATCAAATCAAGTCTCGGGTAGGCTTACCTTGTAGCTTCAGGGTCCTGGAATCTCGTTGGGCGTACGTGTGTTTCGAGTAGGGAAACTCTAAGAAAACTCACTCCTCTATGTTCGAAAACACGCCTGCGTGGTTCCAAAGTTAAAAATATGCCACTTCTGATAATGTTAGGATGTCGTACGAATTACACAAAGACTTTCATTCGCAATATTTATTGATTATATTGGTCAAAAACAGATCTCAATTACACATTTTAAACAACCACGAAAAGACACCATTGTCGTACCTTCCTTTCTTAAACGGCCGTCAGAGTGCCTCTCCAAAGCGCACATCTTACACCGCTCTCTATATATCCAATTCACAAATGAGTCGTTGTTGTTGTTAAAACCTTACAGTATCTATTTGTAAGAGAACCCGAGTATGTTCATAAAATTTGATTGTCAGCAATTAATCTCAATTAAATCGTCATAACGATTATATAAACAAATCAGCGTGACATACCACAGATTTAGAGAAAAATAGTACATTTTGATTTTATTGTCATTGAAAAATTACGTAATCTGACACATGGTATCTATTTGTAAGAGAACCCGAGTATGTTCATTAAATTTGATTGTCAGTAATTAATTTCAATTACATCAACTCTATGAATATTTAAACAAATCAGCGTGACATACCACAGATTTTGAGGTAGTGACTACTTTTCGATGAGCTGTCAGTCAAAAATTACGTAATCTGACACATGGTATCTATTTGTAAGAGAACCCGAGTATGTTCATTAAATTTGATTGTCAGTAATTAATTCCAATTACATCAACTCTATGAATATATAAACAAATCAGCGTGACATTCCACAGATTTTGAGGAAGTGACTACTTTTCGATGAGCTGTCATTGAAAAATTACGTAATCTGACACATGGTATCTATTTGTAAGAGAACCCGAGTATGTTCATTAAATTTGATTGTCAGTAATTAATCTCAATTACACCAACTCTATGAATATATAAACAAATCAGCGTGACATACCACACATTTTGAGAAAGATAGTACATATTGATATGATTGTCAATGAAAAATTACGTAATCTGACACATGGTATCTATTTGTAAGAGAACCCGAGTATGTTCATTAAATTTGATTGTCAGTAATTAATCTCAATTACATCAACTCTATGAATATTTAAACAAATCAGCGTGACATACCACAGATTCCGTAATTTAATAATCCGTCAGATTACGTAATTTTTGACTGACAGCTCATCGAAAAGAAGTCACTACCACAAAATCTGTGGTATGTCACGCTGATTTGTTTATATATTCATAGAGTTGATGTAATTGAAATTAATTACTGACAATCAAATTTAATGAACATACTCGGGTTCTCTTACAAATAGATACCATGTGTCAGATTACGTAATTTTTCAATGACAATCATATCAATATGTACTATCTTTCTCAAAATGTGTGGTATGTCACGCTGATTTGTTTATATATTCATAGAGTTGGTGTAATTGAGATTAATTAGTGACAATCAAATTTAATAAACATACTCGGGTTCTCTTACAAATAGGTACCATGTGTCATATTACGTAATTTTTCAATGACAATCAAATCACAATGTACTATCTTTCTCAAAATCTGTGGTATGTCACGCTTCGTCCATGGCCTCTGGAACATCTATTTCGCAGCTATCAGACTTCGTTCTGTTTTCCTTGGTAACCAAAGAATCATCGACGACTGCGTCATCATTGGAGTCGACGTCTAGGTCGGTGGTAACCACTAAGTAGATCGAGTATGGTGAAAAGCCGTCCCTTCGACAATTGTTCGAGCTGATCAACCATTCTTGGTAACGGAAATCGATCTTTAACTACTTGCTTGTTAAGTCTTCTATAGTCAATCACCAAGCGATGATCTCCATCTTTCTTTTTGACGAGAAGGACTGGGCTAGCATACGGAGAACGGGTCGGTGTAACCAGTCCTACTTCTTCCCACTTGTCGACTATTCTATCTAAAATCTTCCTTTCTTCGCCAGTCTGTTGATAGGGCTTTGATCTCACTGGGCGACTACCCTCAATTTCTTTTATCTCGAACTTAACGAGATCAGTGCATCCAATTTCGTTGAGTGATTTAGCAAATGCACGTCGATGAACGTTCACCATTGTTACAACTTTATCCTTGGTATCCTCTGAAATGGTTTCTCCGATATTGAGTTCTTCCTGAAGGATTGGCTCAAGCAACGACTCTGAAGTACCTTGCACATACAGTTGGTAGACTTCATTAGGTACATATGCATGACCAAACTGCTCTCCTTTTCTATATTCTATTTCACACGGAGAATTATTCTTTACAGGAACAATAGTTCGGCCTTCACGGAGTTGGAACAGTTTTTCCTGCTTCGAATCTTTATTCGCGAGTACGATAAGTTCGTCACCAGGACATTTTGTACTCACTTGTATGAAATTCATACTGTTCGGTGGTAGCTTCAAATCTTCAGTCACTTTCAACTTTATGGACACTGGTATCGAAATATCTAAATCCTTGAACGGACTTTCATCACGATACCCGAAAACTAGTTTGTCGTCTACCCGGATATATGCTATATGCGGTAGTTCCGTTACCGTTCGACCAACCATCAGGTCTGTAGGTTGAGCTTGGTCGGGAACAACCAGTAATCGTATCCTCTCGAGGTGAATGTTGTCTATTCGTATGGCAACAGTGGCTTCGCCTATAGCTTCTGTAGTCGAATCGCCAAACCCATAAAGTTTTTCGTCGGTTGATTGAATCGTTAATTTGTTACGAATTGCTGCAGATGCTTTCATGGTACATGATGAACTCCCCGTATCTATGAACGCGTTGTGTTCAAGTTCGTTCACAGTAACTGACTTCATGAACTTATTCACGGTTGGTGTATTATCATGGCTTGCATCCACAGCCAGTACAGCTTTTGATGGATCCGTTTTTGCTTTGGGGCAATTTGGATGATTAATCCAATTAATCGGTTGCCTCGGTAAGCCTTGGTCGTATTGCCTAGGCGCAAAGCCATACGGAGGCACAAAGCCTGATGTAGGCACAAAGCCTGACGTAGGCGCAAAGTGAGACGTAGGCACAAAGCCTGACGTAGGCACAAAGCCAGATGTAGACACAAAGCCAGGCGTAGGCACAAAGCCAGGCGTAGGCACAAAGCCTGACGTAGGCACAAAGCCAGATGTGGGCACAAAGCCAGACGTAGGCACAAAGCCTGACGTAGGCACAAAGCCAGACGTAGGCACAAAGCCTGTCGTAGGCACAAAGCCTGACGTGGACGTAGGCACAAAGCCAAATGTGGGCACAAAGCAAGACGTAGGTGCAAAGCCTGTCGTAGGCACAAAGCCTGACGTTGGCACAAAGCCTGAGATGGACGTAGGCACAAAGCCTGACGTAGACGTAGGCACAAAGCCTGACGTAGGCACACAGCCTGACGTAGGCACAAAGCCTGAGCTGGACGTAGGCAGAAAGCCTGACGTAGGCACAAAGCCAGACGTAGGCACAAAGCCTGACGTGGATGTAGGCACAAAGCCTGATGTAGGCACAAAGCCAGACGTAGGCACAAAGCCTGACGTGGACGTAGGCACAAAGCCAGATGTAGGCACAAAGCCAGACGTAGGCACAAAGCCTGACGTGGATGTAGGCACAAAGCCTGGGTTTGTTAGAGTCGTGGGGACAAGGTCTAGGCCTAGGCCTAACGTTGTGGTTGTGGTCACAGGCACAAAGCCTGAAGTGGTAATAGGCACTGAGCCTACTTCACCGTGGGACCGTGTAAACATGTTCAGATCAAATCAAGTCTCGGGTAGGCTTACCTTGTAGCTTCAGGGTCCTGGAATCTCGTTGGGCGTACGTGTGTTTCGAGTAGGGAAACTCTAAGAAAACTCACTCCTCTATGTTCGAAAACACGCCTGCGTGGTTCCAAAGTTAAAAATATGCCACTTCTGATAATGTTAGGATGTCGTACGAATTACACAAAGACTTTCATTCGCAATATTTATTGATTATATTGGTCAAAAACAGATCTCAATTACACATTTTAAACAACCACGAAAAGACACCATTGTCGTACCTTCCTTTCTTAAACGGCCGTCAGAGTGCCTCTCCAAAGCGCACATCTTACACCGCTCTCTATATATCCAATTCACAAATGAGTCGTTGTTGTTGTTAAAACCTTACAGTATCTATTTGTAAGAGAACCCGAGTATGTTCATAAAATTTGATTGTCAGCAATTAATCTCAATTAAATCGTCATAACGATTATATAAACAAATCAGCGTGACATACCACAGATTTAGAGAAAAATAGTACATTTTGATTTTATTGTCATTGAAAAATTACGTAATCTGACACATGGTATCTATTTGTAAGAGAACCCGAGTATGTTCATTAAATTTGATTGTCAGTAATTAATTTCAATTACATCAACTCTATGAATATTTAAACAAATCAGCGTGACATACCACAGATTTTGAGGTAGTGACTACTTTTCGATGAGCTGTCAGTCAAAAATTACGTAATCTGACACATGGTATCTATTTGTAAGAGAACCCGAGTATGTTCATTAAATTTGATTGTCAGTAATTAATTTCAATTACATCAACTCTATGAATATTTAAACAAATCAGCGTGACATACCACAGATTTTGAGGTAGTGACTACTTTTCGATGAGCTGTCAGTCAAAAATTACGTAATCTGACACATGGTATCTATTTGTAAGAGAACCCGAGTATGTTCATTAAATTTGATTGTCAGTAATTAATTCCAATTACATCAACTCTATGAATATATAAACAAATCAGCGTGACATTCCACAGATTTTGAGGAAGTGACTACTTTTCGATGAGCTGTCATTGAAAAATTACGTAATCTGACACATGGTATCTATTTGTAAGAGAACCCGAGTATGTTCATTAAATTTGATTGTCAGTAATTAATCTCAATTACATCAACTCTATGAATATTTAAACAAATCAGCGTGACATACCACAGATTCCGTAATTTAATAATCCGTCAGATTACGTAATTTTTGACTGACAGCTCATCGAAAAGAAGTCACTACCACAAAATCTGTGGTATGTCACGCTGATTTGTTTATATATTCATAGAGTTGATGTAATTGAAATTAATTACTGACAATCAAATTTAATGAACATACTCGGGTTCTCTTACAAATAGATACCATGTGTCAGATTACGTAATTTTTCAATGACAATCATATCAATATGTACTATCTTTCTCAAAATGTGTGGTATGTCACGCTGATTTGTTTATATATTCATAGAGTTGGTGTAATTGAGATTAATTAGTGACAATCAAATTTAATAAACATACTCGGGTTCTCTTACAAATAGGTACCATGTGTCATATTACGTAATTTTTCAATGACAATCAAATCACAATGTACTATCTTTCTCAAAATCTGTGGTATGTCACGCTGATTTGTTTATATAATCGTTATGACGATTTAATTGAGATTAATTACTGGCAATCAAATTTAATGAACATACTCGGGTTCTCTTACAAATAGATACCATGTGTCAGATTACGTAATTTTTCAATGACAATCATATCAAAATGTACTATCTTTCTCAAATCTGTGGTATGTCACGCTGATTTGTTTATACATTCATAGAGTTTTTGTAATTGAGATTAATAACTGACAATCAAATTTAATGAACATACTCGGGTTCTCTTACAAATAGATACCATGTGTCAGATAACGTAATTGTTGACTGACAGCTCATCGAAAAGTAGTCACTTCCTCAAAATCTGTGGTATGTCACGCTGATTTGTTTATATATTCATAGAGTTGATGTAATTGAAATTAATAACTGACAATCAAATTTAATGAACATACTCGGGTTCTCTTACAAATAGATACCATGTGTCAGATTACGTAATTTTTGACTGACAGCTCATCGAAAAGTAGTCACTACCTCAAAATCTGTGGTATGTCACGCTGATTTGTTTATATATTCATAGAGTTCATGTAATTGAAATTAATTACTGACAATCAAATTTAATAAACATACTCGGGTTCTCTTACAAATAGATACCATGTGTCAGATTACGTAATTTTTCAATGACAATAAAATCAAAATGTACTATTTTTCTCTAAATCTGTGGTATGTCACGCTGATTTATTTATATAATCGTTATGACAATTTAATTGAGATTAATTGCTGACAATCAAATTTTATAAACATACTCGGGTTCTCTTACAAATATATACTTTGAGTCAGATTACGTAATTTTTCAATGACAATCATATCAAAATGTACTATCTTTCTCAAAATCTGTGGTATGTCACGCTGATTTGTTTAAATATTCATAGAGTTGATGTAATTGAGATTAATAACTGACAATCAAATTTAATGAACATACTCGGGTTCTCTTACAAATACATACCATGTGTCAGATTACGTAATTTTTCAATGACAATCATATCAATATGTACTATCTTTCTCAAAATGTGTGGTATGTCATGCTGATTTGTTTATATATTCATAGAGTTGGTGTTATTGAGATTAATTACTGACATTCAAATGTAATGAACATACTCGGGTTCTCTTACAAATAGATACCATGTGTCAGATTACGTAATTTTTGACTGACAGCTCATCGAAAAGTAGTCACTTCCTCAAAATCTGTGGTATGTCACGCTGATTTGTTTATATATTCATAGAGCTGATGTAATTGAAATTAATAACTGACAATCAAATTTAATGAACATACTCGGGTTCTCTTACAAATACATACCATGTGTCAGATTACGTAATTTTTCAATGACAATCATATCAATATGTACTATCTTTCTCAAAATGTGTGGTATGTCACGCTGATTTGTTTATATATTCATAGAGTTGGTGTTATTGAGAATTATTACTGACAATCAAATTTAATGAACATACTCGGGTTCTCTTACAAATAGGTACCATGTGTCATATTACGTAATTTTTCAATGACAATCAAATCAAAATGTACTATCTTTCTCAAAATCTGTGGTATGTCACGCTGATTTGTTTAAATATTCATAGAGTTGATGTAATTGAGATTAATTACTGACAATCAAATTTAATGAACATACTCGGTTTCTCTTACAAATAGATACCATGTGTCAGATTACGTAATTTTTGACTGACAGCTCATCGAAAAGTAGTCACTACCTCAAAATCTGTGGTATGTCACGCTGATTTGTTTATATATTCATAGAGTTGATGTAATTGAGAATTATTACTGATAATCAAATTTAATGAACATGCTCGAATTCTCTTACAAATAGATACCATGTGTCAGATTACGTAATTTTTGACTGACAGCTCATCGAAAAGTAGTCACTACCTAAAAATCTGTGGTATGTCACGCTGATTTGTTTATATATTCATAGAGTTGATGTAATTGAAATTAATTAATGACAATCAAATTTAACGAACATACTCGGGTTCTCTTACAAATAGATACCATGTGTCAGATTACGTAATTTTTCAATGACAATAAAATCAAAATGTACTATTTTTCTCTAAATCTGTGGTATGTCACGCTGATTTGTTTATATAATCGTTATGAAGATTTAATTGAGATTAATTGCTGACAATCAAATTTTATGAACATACTCGGGTTCTCTTACAAATAGGTACCATGTGTCATATTACGTAATTTTTCAATGACAATCAAACCAAAATGTACTATCTTTCTCAAAATCTGTGGTATGTCACGCTGATTTGTTTATATATTCATAGAGTTGATGTAATTGAGATTAATTACTGACAATCAAATTTAATGAACATACTCGGGTTCTCTTACAAATAGATACCATGTGTCAGATTACGTAATTTTTGACTGACAGCTCATCGAAAAGTAGTCACTACCTCAAAATCTGTGGTGTGTCACGCTGATTTGTTTATATATTCATAGAGTTGATGTAATTGAAATTAATTACTGACAATCAAATTTAATGAACATACTCGGGTTCTCTTACAAATAGATACCATGTGTCAGATTACGTAATTTTTCAATGACAATCATATCAACATGTACTTTCTTTCTCTAAATGTGTGGTATGTCACGCTGATTTGTTTATATATTCATAGAGTTGGTGTAATTGAGATTAATTACTGACAATCAAATTTAATGAACATACTCGGGTTCTCTTACAAATAGGTACCATGTGTCATATTACGTAATTTTTCAATGACAATCATATCAAAATGTACTATCTTTCTCAAAATCTGTGGTATGTCACGCTGATTTGTTTATATATTCATAGAGTTGATGTAATTGAGATTAATTACTGACAATCAAATTTAATGAACATACTCGGGTTCTCTTACAAATAGATACCATGTGTCAGATTACGTAATTTTTGACTGACAGCTCATCGAAAAGTAGTCACTTCCTCAAAATCTGTGGTATGTCACGCTGATTTGTTTATATATTCATAAAGTAGATGTTAAACATTCTTGGGTTCTCATTATACACCTTTTTGCATTGTTTACACCCGTTAAAGCGCGCGTGTTGGGCTATTTCGCTAGCGGGTGTGTGTTTGAGATGCGTATCTTGGCCACCCCTGACCGCACGGACAGCGGCCATGTTCGACTTCGAGATATCGTCTCTGTCTTCACACAGGTAGCCAAACGTGCAATTTTTGACAGATAGTCTGGTAGCAGTGTTGCGTAATTAGGCCGCACTTCTGTCAGACAGGCTGTAACAGTTGCACTTACGGCCGCCAGGGTTGCTAGTATCAAGGAGGTTGTCTGGTACGAGACATTGCCAAAGTAAATACTATATCATAATGTACATCAAAATAAAGGCAATTAAACACTGAACAATAAAAATAACACTTCAAACAAAACTTCAGTTTTTCAATGAAAAATGTGAGTAAAAACGCGAATCAGCTCCTGGCCATAAATACCGGCTAGGCTAGTAAGCTAGGCTTAGCACAATGTCTTTGTCCGTCAATCCTGCGGCAAGGATAGCCTAGGCCTAGGGCCTAGTTGGCTAGACCCTAGTAGGCCTAGGCCTAGGCTAGACCAAACCTAGCTCTTCCGAATCTGAGGCTAGGCTAGCCTAGTAAGCTAGACCTAGCTCTGTCTTTGTATGTCAATGCTCTGTGGCAAGGCTAAGCAACCCAATGGCTAGGTCCTAGACCCTAATAGGCCTAGCCTAGGCCTAGCTCTTCCGAATCTGTGGCTAGGCCTAGGCCTAGTCACCTAGCTGCCCATAGCATAGCTCCTGCCCATAATTACCTTACCTTGTTAGGTGTTACCACAGTGGTGTTACTATGCCTAGGCCTATCATCCGAAATAAACTTACAGCATAAAAACATGAGAAATCTTTTTTAGTCAGCTACACCATTTGATATCTTGAAATGACAGCATGTGGTGTGAACGTAGCGTCGTGGTTTTGGTCTGTGGACTAGGGAGCCGGAGAAGCAATGATGTCGGTAACGTAGTTGTACTATCAATATTGAGCTGCCTTCCACTGGCGGTGGGCGCGCAGAGCGACAGAGCTTGGAACTTTTTTCGACCTATCGAATTTACTCTATTCAATCGACTGTTGCTGCGATATGCGAGATTTGAAAGAAGGGAAGTTGGATGGACACAGGATAGATAGTTATTTGGGCTAAATGGCTCATATTTTTGCAACTTGGCTAATCGTGACGATGAGTGGGTGAAATGTGATAATGAAAAAGAGGGCTGTTTGGAGGAAAGGGGCAAGTGCATAGGGTGCCGGCGGCCAGCCACGCACTTTTGTCGCGCTTTTTAATAAAATCAGAGTTTTGGGGTTTTTAATTAAAACTTCACGCATACTATTTCACATCCCTTTCTTTATTAATGTATGGGGTGGAATAACTTCATCAAGACGGGTGCAATGACTAAACTGAGTAGGCCAACTCGATAAGCCCAACTTTGTCAAAAACAACCTTTACTTGTGGAGTATTACATTGAGTTTTATTAATTTTCATATTCAATAAATAATTACACTTCTTATATAATGTAATGAAGATAATTATAATTTGAGGTGTAGGTTAACGTAACGAAACCAATCAAGTTGTCCACAAAGTTGGCGGGTTTTACTTTTTAGAAATCCTATCTTGCAATGCTATTTGGAAATAAGTTGGCCAACTTAGATCAGACGTGTGCACCTGTCTATAGGTAATATATCTTGTGTGGAAATGTAATAAAAGTTGTTAAATTTTGACTCGCTTTGTCCGGAACGAATGCGGCCGTCGAGCCTGTGTTTTCCGTAATGAACACTATGTGGAGTGACGAGAAAAACCGGCAAGATCTATCCACAATGAAACAATAAAATCTGTGATGATTCTAAAAACTCACAGGTTGACGATTACTGGTCACCCATATCTTAAATAATATTTATTAGAATTAAGGTCATAGTATACTTACATGTAAATGCTATTTTGCATGACAAGATACAATATTCAAGCCTTAAAAGGGGGAACTGTTTCCCTTCCTTCTATGGACCGCACGCCATTGATTCTCATGCTTGAGACATGTACAGGCTGTGCAAAGAAGGATGGAAGCCTACAAATCCGTGCATAGCCGTAGCGAAAATAACACATTTAAAGTGGTTAAAAGCATAATTACGTACTATTTTAAGCATGCACCTTACTAAATTGGAAAGATACAATGAAAGGTAACATAAACAGTGATCTTTGTAGACATTTGATAAGAAAAAACATAAAGTCTGCCTTCCTTGCAAATACCAGGCCTAATAAATATATTATAGTAGTAGTGTTTCTTTATTTTAGCTTTCGCTAATTACATAGATACAATGTACAGTAGAATATCAAAATTACAATTCCAAATGAAGATACATCATAGAATGAAAATAATAAAAATACATACACTTAAACGAAATAATAATAGATAGAGATTTTAATTTATAATAACTTACATATTAGTTATATGGGTATTTATTTTTAAGAAAGTTGATGCATTCGGCTTTGTACGTATTGAAATTTTTATTGAGTTTAGTGGTAAGTGGAAGACTATTGTAAAGTTTGATGCCGTTTATAAAAATAGATTTTTGGTTACATGTCTTGTACTGTAATAAGGTAGGGCACAATAGGGCACAACGTATGGCGTTTTGACATAGAAAAGATCACGAGAATTTATAGCATCATCGTTATTCGATTCGAGGTTTATGTTTTTGTGGTTAATTAGCAAACTAGGCGTAATTATTGATGTAAGAATAAATCGCACACTTCCATTATTGTAAAGCAGCATAGAGAAACACTCATGTTGAGAAAACTTTAAATACGAGCAGCTCGACTTAAAATATAGATTTTCGGGTTATCAAAATTTACGAAAAACAAATTACGGTAAAGCTTGCGAAAGATAGGCGATCAGGTTTTGAACACAATTTTTTCTTATAAAAACACCAAAGTTGCGTTACTAATCATCAATCCCATCAATCACAAATCAATCATCAACAGTTTCTGATTTGGACACTTGGATGCACTACTGTTCCTTGTTTCTTCCAATAGTCAGTCACTGTATAATAATCACACCTTCATTGTTTTTTTTTTTCCTCTTATGCAATGATGACCTTTCAGCCATTCATTTTTCTCGCTATCCAATACAAATTAGCTTCTTGATCTGCATTCATTGTCATCTGCATTGTACCGACCCTGTCTCTGTTGTCCCATGCTAGGCTGTCTAACGCTAGGCAACGTGCACTTCTTATAATACACTGAGTGTGGTTCGAGTACGCGTGTAAATTTTTATGCTCGCAGTTTCCAAAGGAAGTAGGTAAATATGTCAAGTTATAATTATAATATCAATATATAATAACATATATCTGCAACCCTTGTTAGTTAGTAACTAGATTTTTGCGAAAGTTGTGTATAATAAAATAAAGCCAACTTCAAATAAGTGTCCTTTGCATAACGAGAATGACGGTATAAAATTTGGGTCAAAGGATGACATATATCAAATGAAAGCTTAAAACGAGCACTTTTAAAAAAATCATGATATCTCTAGCAAATCCAGCTTTCTATGTCAAAATCAGGGTCAAAGGTCAAATTTGTAATTTTTTTAATAATTTTTTATTAAATAATGAAAAATGTTTGCAAGTTCAAAAATACACTTTTAGTAAGGTAAATGTATTATATTTCTTAAAAAAAATTAAATTACTCACTTAACCTTTTTGACCTTGATTGGGGTCAATTTTCTCAAAATGGGTATTTTCTAAAATTTTCTTCGATTTATTGCCCAATATTCATTATATCAACGTACTTACTCATAAATACGTAAAAATGAATGGTTCTTATTGTTATCACATTGCTTGAACTGTATTCATTTAAAATGGCCGACAAAGGTCAATAGGTAAGTATCATCAAACCAGGTCTAGTAACTAAAATATTAGCTACTTGTGGGTACTCTTAAGACGCAGAATTGGAATTGCAATTACAAAAACGAATAATAATATGATGTAATCGTAAGAGAATGTAATTATCATTTAACTTATAAACTAATTAAGATTATTACTGAATTCTTAATTAATGTCCTCAGACATCAGGGTATTCTTGAATGGGTGTGCTACTGCAACAAAATACATTTAAGAAAAGAGCATGACCATGCTCAGATAGGCTACGTGATATGATAGTATGATATGATATCTGTCTTAGCAGTCACTGTCTAGTCGTCAAATTATCAAAATTTAAGTCAAAATCAATCAAAATTAAAGTTGTCAGATTAATCATCCTTCTGATTTACTGGAATTCTCATGCAGGGTACCGATATTTGAACAGTCCTTCAGCTTACACGCATGTGTACACTTCAGTTGATTGGTCAAACACTCATAGGTCGGCATCTTGCAAACACGGCAACAGTTACAGGCTAGAAGATCCATAACGGTCGAAGGTACTGGAGTTCCAATCATCCACTCGTTGCTCAGATCTCCTTCTGCCGTGGTTTCCCGTCCATAGCCACGCGGATCAGGAACATCAGGGTTGACTTCCAAGCAACGTATCTCTGTTTGGTGGTTAGCTCGCAGACGCAGGATATGAAGCAGTAGACAATCGTTACAAGGTGGTAGCTGATTATACTTGATATCAACACACGTTACTTCTAAACAGCTCGTAGCGTAGCTGGTTGACGCATGACAGAGTCGTGGTCAAAGAGCAGAGTTTACAGACAAACTCTTCGTTTTTTTTTTCAATGACATCGATAGTAACTCTCCAGTCCTGACCCATCAAGTGCTTGGCTTGACACAGAAATGCGGGTGTTTTCTAATGATATTCAAAGTTCTCTTTTTCCCTTTACCACTGAATGAGCTCATTCAGGCTGGAACTCATTAGTCGTCCCCTACACCAAGATGCGTCCGTTGTTAACAAGGTAACAGTTTCTTGCATGTTATTTCCCATACAGAAAACATATCCATAGCAACATTGGGTGACTCTAGGTGTAGTGGCCGACTATGAATTCCAACCTTTGTCACAACCAGTGCATGGAGGTCAGGAAGGGTATTACATACTTTGAATCTCAACGAACTCGCTAGTTTTTACACATTGAATTGTGTTCGATTTTTGGTGGTCAAGCGTCCACCAGCTGCGCTACGAGCTTTTAGAAGTAAATGTGATGATATCAAGTCTAATCAGCTACCACCTTGAAACAATTGTCTATACTGCTTCATAACATGTGGCTGCAAGCTATCAACCAAACACGATCTATAGATAGGTTGCTTGGAAGCCAACCCTGATGTTCCTGATTCGTGTGGCTATGGATGGAAAACCACGGCAGAAGGAGATTTGAGCAACGAGTGGATGATTGGAGCTCCAGTACCTTTAACCGTTATGGATCTCCTAGCCTGTAACTGTTGCCGTGTTTGCAAGATGCCGACCTGTGAGTGTTTGACCAATCAGGGGCGTCGGAAGTCTATTTTTCCAGGGGGGATGCGAACTTTCCAGCTGACTTTGCAACATTTTGTAAAAAAAAAATCCGTAAGTTACCATGCAGTCAGCCTCTGAAATCGCTTGAAGGAGTAAGCGGAATCTGTACTCTAAAATGCATTTAATTCATATTGGCCATTTTTTCAGGGGGGGCGAGACGTTACTCTCGCCCCCCCTGTGCAAGCACAGGGGGGTAGATTGACCCCCTTGCCCCCCCGGTTCCGACGCCCCTGTGACCAATCAACTAAAGTGTTTCACCCTTGTAAGCTGAAGGATTGTAAAAATACCAGTACCAGTAGCCAGCATGAGAATTCCAGTCAGTCAGAAGGTGATTAATCTGATGAATTTGACAGTGACTGCTAAGGTAGATATTTTATTTTATTTTTATTTTATTGTAATTAAGGCCAGTGTAGGGCACAATGCCCTCTTTGGCCTGATGAGTGATGATTGATGAATGATAATGAGGAAGGGAGGAGGGGAAGCCGCCTGTACCGTTACGTAGCCTACTCCTGTCGAAAAGTACCAAGAGGACCATCGGCTTTACGTCCCATCTGAAAGGACGGTGTAACTTTGGCCAATCCTATGGGTTCCTCCACTAACCTGGACTGCCGAGCAGTTGACGAGAAGAACGAAGCTGTAACACAAGCTTTCTAACCCTCCAATCTGCTCTAACCAACGGTAACTAGTGTTTCAGAGGTAAGTGGTCACCCATCCACCTCCTGACCTAGCCCGAGATTGCTTAACTTCGGTGTTCGTATGGGAACCGGCTAAGCGACCGCGGATAAACCGTTGGCTTAAGGTAGATATAACATAATACTATCATATCACGTATCTTAACATAGTCCGGCTCTTTTCTAACAATGTGTTTTGTTACAGTAGCACACCAATTCAAGAATATCCTGATTGCTGAAGATATTTAATAAAAATTCAGTAATAAACTTAAATAGTTATAAGTTATATGACAATTACATTCTCTTACGATCAATACATAATATTATTATTCGTTATGGCAATTGCAATTAAAATTCTACGTCTTTAGAGTACCCACAAGTAATATTTTAGTTACTAGACCTAGTTTGACGATACTTACCTATTGACCATTGGCCGCCATTTTGAATGAAAACCGTGCAAGCAAAGTGATAACAATAAGAACTATTCTTTTAACATATTTATGAGTAAGTACGTTGATATAATGAATTTTGGCCAGTAAATCGAAGAAAATTTTAGAAATTACCCATTTTAAGGAAATTGACCCCAATCAAGGTCAAAAAAAAGTCGCGAGTAATTTAATTTTTTTTTAAGAAATATAATACATCTACCTTACCAAAAGTGAATGTTTAAACTTGCAAACATATTTCATTATTTAATTAAAAATTATTAACAAAGTTACAAATTTGATCTTTGACCCTGGTTTTGACAAAGAAAGCTGGATTTGCCAGAGGTATATCATGATTTTTTTAAAAGTGCTCGTTTTAAGCTTTCATTTGATATATGTCATCCTTTAACCCAACTTTAAACCGATCAGGCATTTTTCGAGCGTTGTGCAAAGGACTAAAATTGTGAATCCCTGGAACATAATGATTGGAATAAAATGAAATAAATCAACTTCTTTAACTGTAGGTCACTATGAAGAAAACTTCGTGTTGATAAAATATTTGTAAAAAAATATATAAATAAAAAATATAAAAATATAAAAAATTGTTAAAAATATAATATTTATTTAAGAAATTGTTATTTATTATTTGTGTAAATATTTTGACTTGATCATATTTTTTAAGTTTCCTGTCATTATGTTTCAGTCGAAACACTGGGTTGCGGAGCACCATGATGATTGCGGAAAATAGCATCTCGCAGTATCCTCGACCACTAAATGCCAACAACCCGACCATCGAGTGCCAACAACTTGACCAACGAGTGCCCACAACTCGATCGTCGAGTGCCAACAACTCGATCATCGAGTGCCAACAACTTGACCAACGAGTGCCCACAACTCGATCGTCGAGTGCCAACAACTCGATCATCGAGTACCAACAACTTGACCAACGAGTGCCCACAACTCGATGGTCGAGTGCCAACAACTCGATTGTCGAGTGCCGACAACTTGACCAACGAGTGCCCACAACTCGATCGTCGAGTGCCAACAACTCGATTGTCGAGTGCCGACAACTTGACCAACGAGTGCCAACAACTTGACCATCGAGTGCCAACCACTCGATCATTGAGTGCCAACCACTCGATCATTGAGTGCCAACAACTCGACCATCGAGTGCCAACAACTCGACCATCGAGTGCCAACAACTCGACTATTGAGTGCCAACAACTCGATCATTGAGTGCCAACAACTCGATCATCGAGTGCCAACAACACGATCATCGAGTGCCAACAACTCGACTATTAAGTGCCAACAACTCGATCTTCGAGTGCCAACAACTCGATCATCAAATGCCAACAACTCGATCATCGAGTGCCAACAACTCGATCACTGAGTGCCAACAACTCGACTATTGAGTGCCAACAACTCGACTATTGAGTGCCAACAACTCGATCATTGAGTGCCAACAACTCGATCATCGAGTGCCAACAACACGATCATCGAGTGCCAACAACTCGACTATTAAGTGCCAACAACTCGATCTTCGAGTGCCAACAACTCGATCATCAAATGCCAACAACTCGATCATCGAGTGCCAACAACTCGATCACTGAGTGCCAACAACTCGACTATTGAGTGCCAACAACTCGACTATTGAGTGCCAACAACTCGATCATTGAGTGCCAACAACTCGATCATCGAGTGCCAACAACACGATCATCGAGTGCCAACAACTCGACTATTAAGTGCCAACAACTCGATCTTCGAGTGCCAACAACTCGATCATCAAATGCCAACAACTCGATCATCGAGTGCCAACAACTCGATCACTGAGTGCCAACAACTCGACTATTGAGTGCCAACAACTCGATCATTCAGTGCCAACAACTCGACTATTGAGTGCCAACAACTCGATCATCGAGTGCCAACAACTCGATCATCTAGTGCCAACAACTCGATCATCGAGTGCCAACAACTCGACTATTGAGTGCCACCAACTCGATCATCGAGTGCCAACAACTCGATCGTCGAGTGCCTACAACTCGACTATTGAGTGCCACCAACTCGACTATTGAGTGCCAACAACTCGACCATTGAGTGCCAACAACTCGATCATTGAGTGCCAACAACTCGATCTTCGAGTGCCAACAACTCGATCGTCGAGTGTCAACAACTCGACTATTGAGTGCCAACAACTCGATCATTGAGTGCAACAACTCAACTATTGAGTGCCAACAACTCGATAATCGAGTGCCAACAACTCGATCATCGAGTGCCAACAACTCGACTATTGAGTGCCAACAACTCGATCGTCGAGTGCCAACAACTCGACTATTGAGTGCCAACAAATCGACTATTGAGTGCCAACAACTCGACCATCGAGTGCCAACAACTCGATCGTCAAGTGCCAACAACTCGACTATTGAGTGCCAACAACTCGATCATTGAGTGCCAAACTCGATCATTGAGTGCCAACAACTCGACCATCGAGTGCCAACAACTCGATCGTCAAGTGCCAACAACTCGACTATTGAGTGCCAACAACTCGATCATCAAGTGCCAACAACTCGATTATTGAGTGCCAACAACTCGATCGTCGAGTGCCAACAACTCGATCTTCAAGTGCCAACAACTCGACAATTGAGTGCCAACAACTCAACTATTGAGTGCCAACAACTCAATCATCGAGTGCCAACAACTCGATCTCAGAGTGCCAACAACTTGATCATCGAGTGCCAACAACTCGACTATTGAGTGCCAACAACTCGATCATCGAGTGCTAACAACTCTATCATCGAGTGCTAACAACTCGATCATCGAGTGCCAACAACTCGACTATTGAGTGCCAACAACTCGATCATCGAGTGCTAACAACTCTATCATCGAGTGCTAGCAACTCGATCATCGAGTGCCAACAACTCGACTATTGAGTGCCAACAACTCGATCATCGAGTGCCAACAACTCGACTATTGAGTGCCAACAACTCGATCATCGAGTGCTAACAACTCGATCATCGAGTGCCAACAACTCGACTATTGAGTGCCAACAACTCGATCATCGAGTGCTAACAACTCGATCATCGAGTGCTAACAACTCGATCATCGAGTGCCAACAACTCGACTATTGAGTGCCAACAACTCGACTATTGAGTGCCAACAACTCGATTATCGAGTGCCAACAACTCGTTCATGGAGTGCCAACAACTCGATCATTGGGTGCAACAACTCAACTATTGAGTGCCAACAACTCGATCATCGAGTGCCAACAACTCGACTATTGAGTGCCAACAACCCGATCGTCGAGTGCCAACAACTCGACTTTTGAGTGCCAACCACTCGACCATCGAGTGCCAACAACTCGATCGTCGAGTGCCAACAACTCGACCATTAAGTGCCAACAACTCGATCATTGAGTGCCAACAACTCGATCTTCGAGTGCCAACAACTCGATCGTCGAGTGCCAACAACTCGACTATTGAGTGCCCACAACTCGATCGTTGAGTGCAACAACTCGACTATTGAGTGCCAACAACTCAATCATCGAGTGCCAACAACTCGACTATTGAGTGCCAACACTCGATCGTCGAGTGCCAACAACTCGATCATCGAGTGCCAACAACTCGGTCTTCGAGTGCCAACAACTCGAATATTGAGTGCCAACAACTCGATCGTCGAGTGCCAACAACTCGATCTTCGAGTGCCAACAACTCGACTATTGAGTGCCAACAACTCGACCATCGAGTGCCAACAACACGATCTTCGAGTGCCAACAACTCGGTCTTCGAGTGTCAACAACTCGACTATTGAGTGCCAACAACTCGATCATCGCGTGCCAACAACTCGATCATCGAGTGCCAACAACTCGATCATCGAGTGCCAACAACTCCATCTTCGAGTGCCAACAACTCGATCATTGAGTGCCAACAACTCGAACATCGAGTGCCAACTACTCGATCTTCGAGTGCCAACAACTCGATCATCGAGTGCCAACAACTCGATCGTCGAGTGCCAACTACTCGATCTTCGAGTGCCAACAACTCGATCTTCGAGTGCCAACAACTCGATCATTGAGTGCCAACAACTCGACCATCGAGTGCCAACAACTCGACTATTGAGTGCCAACAACTCGATCGTCGAGTGCCAAGAACTCGATCGTCGAGTGCCAACACCTCGACTATTGAGTGCCAACAACTCGATCATCGAGTGCTAACAACTCGATTTCGAGTGCCAACAACTCGATCATCGAGTGCCAACAACTCGACCATCGAGTGCCAACAACTCGATCATTGAGTGCCAACAACTCGACTTTCGAGTGCCAACAACTCGACTATTGAGTGCGACAACTCGATCATCGAGTGCCAACAACTCGATCGTCGAGTGCCAACAACTCGACTATTGAGTGCCAACAACTCGATCTTCGAGTGCCAACAACTCGACCATCGAGTGCCAACAACTCGACTATCGAGTGCCAACAACTCGACCATTGAGTGCCAACAACTCGACTATCGAGTGCCAACAACTCGACTATTGAGTGCGACAACTCGATCATCGAGTGCCAACAACTCGATCGTCGAGTGCCAACAACTCGACTATTGAGTGCCAACAACTCGATCTTCGAGTGCCAACAACTCCATCTTCGAGTGCCAACAACTCGATCATTGAGTGCCAACAACTCGAACATCGAGTGCCAACTACTCGATCTTCGAGTGCCAACAACTCGACCATTGAGTGCCAACAACTCGACCATCGAGTGCCAACAACTCGACCATTGAGTGCCAACAACTCGATCATCGAGTGCCAACCACTCGATCATTGAGTGCCAACCACTCGATCATTGAGTGCCAACAACTCGACCATCGAGTGCCAACAACTCGACCATCGAGTGCCAACAACTCGACTATTGAGTGCCAACAACTCGATCATTGAGTGCCAACAACTCGATCATCGAGTGCCAACAACACGATCATCGAGTGCCAACAACTCGACTATTAAGTGCCAACAACTCGATCTTCGAGTGCCAACAACTCGATCATCAAATGCCAACAACTCGATCATCGAGTGCCAACAACTCGATCACTGAGTGCCAACAACTCGACTATTGAGTGCCAACAACTCGACTATTGAGTGCCAACAACTCGATCATTGAGTGCCAACAACTCGATCATCGAGTGCCAACAACACGATCATCGAGTGCCAACAACTCGACTATTAAGTGCCAACAACTCGATCTTCGAGTGCCAACAACTCGATCATCAAATGCCAACAACTCGATCATCGAGTGCCAACAACTCGATCACTGAGTGCCAACAACTCGACTATTGAGTGCCAACAACTCGATCATTCAGTGCCAACAACTCGACTATTGAGTGCCAACAACTCGATCATCGAGTGCCAACAACTCGATCATCTAGTGCCAACAACTCGATCATCGAGTGCCAACAACTCGACTATTGAGTGCCACCAACTCGATCATCGAGTGCCAACAACTCGATCGTCGAGTGCCTACAACTCGACTATTGAGTGCCACCAACTCGACTATTGAGTGCCAACAACTCGACCATTGAGTGCCAACAACTCGATCATTGAGTGCCAACAACTCGATCTTCGAGTGCCAACAACTCGATCGTCGAGTGCCAACAACTCGACTATTGAGTGCCAACAACTCGATCATTGAGTGCAACAACTCAACTATTGAGTGCCAACAACTCGATAATCGAGTGCCAACAACTCGATCATCGAGTGCCAACAACTCGACTATTGAGTGCCAACAACTCGATCGTCGAGTGCCAACAACTCGACTATTGAGTGCCAACAAATCGACTATTGAGTGCCAACAACTCGACCATCGAGTGCCAACAACTCGATCGTCAAGTGCCAACAACTCGACTATTGAGTGCCAACAACTCGATCATTGAGTGCCAAACTCGATCATTGAGTGCCAACAACTCGACCATCGAGTGCCAACAACTCGATCGTCAAGTGCCAACAACTCGACTATTGAGTGCCAACAACTCGATCATCAAGTGCCAACAACTCGATTATTGAGTGCCAACAACTCGATCGTCGAGTGCCAACAACTCGATCTTCAAGTGCCAACAACTCGACAATTGAGTGCCAACAACTCAACTATTGAGTGCCAACAACTCAATCATCGAGTGCCAACAACTCGATCTCAGAGTGCCAACAACTTGATCATCGAGTGCCAACAACTCGACTATTGAGTGCCAACAACTCGATCATCGAGTGCTAACAACTCTATCATCGAGTGCTAACAACTCGATCATCGAGTGCCAACAACTCGACTATTGAGTGCCAACAACTCGATCATCGAGTGCTAACAACTCTATCATCGAGTGCTAGCAACTCGATCATCGAGTGCCAACAACTCGACTATTGAGTGCCAACAACTCGATCATCGAGTGCCAACAACTCGACTATTGAGTGCCAACAACTCGATCATCGAGTGCTAACAACTCGATCATCGAGTGCCAACAACTCGACTATTGAGTGCCAACAACTCGATCATCGAGTGCTAACAACTCGATCATCGAGTGCTAACAACTCGATCATCGAGTGCCAACAACTCGACTATTGAGTGCCAACAACTCGATTATCGAGTGCCAACAACTCGTTCATGGAGTGCCAACAACTCGATCATTGGGTGCAACAACTCAACTATTGAGTGCCAACAACTCGATCATCGAGTGCCAACAACTCGACTATTGAGTGCCAACAACCCGATCGTCGAGTGCCAACAACTCGACTTTTGAGTGCCAACCACTCGACCATCGAGTGCCAACAACTCGATCGTCGAGTGCCAACAACTCGACCATTAAGTGCCAACAACTCGATCATTGAGTGCCAACAACTCGATCTTCGAGTGCCAACAACTCGATCGTCGAGTGCCAACAACTCGACTATTGAGTGCCCACAACTCGATCGTTGAGTGCAACAACTCGACTATTGAGTGCCAACAACTCAATCATCGAGTGCCAACAACTCGACTATTGAGTGCCAACACTCGATCGTCGAGTGCCAACAACTCGATCATCGAGTGCCAACAACTCGGTCTTCGAGTGCCAACAACTCGAATATTGAGTGCCAACAACTCGATCGTCGAGTGCCAACAACTCGATCTTCGAGTGCCAACAACTCGACTATTGAGTGCCAACAACTCGACCATCGAGTGCCAACAACACGATCTTCGAGTGCCAACAACTCGGTCTTCGAGTGTCAACAACTCGACTATTGAGTGCCAACAACTCGATCATCGCGTGCCAACAACTCGATCATCGAGTGCCAACAACTCGATCATCGAGTGCCAACAACTCCATCTTCGAGTGCCAACAACTCGATCATTGAGTGCCAACAACTCGAACATCGAGTGCCAACTACTCGATCTTCGAGTGCCAACAACTCGATCATCGAGTGCCAACAACTCGATCGTCGAGTGCCAACTACTCGATCTTCGAGTGCCAACAACTCGATCTTCGAGTGCCAACAACTCGATCATTGAGTGCCAACAACTCGACCATCGAGTGCCAACAACTCGACTATTGAGTGCCAACAACTCGATCGTCGAGTGCCAAGAACTCGATCGTCGAGTGCCAACACCTCGACTATTGAGTGCCAACAACTCGATCATCGAGTGCTAACAACTCGATTTCGAGTGCCAACAACTCGATCATCGAGTGCCAACAACTCGACCATCGAGTGCCAACAACTCGATCATTGAGTGCCAACAACTCGACTTTCGAGTGCCAACAACTCGACTATTGAGTGCGACAACTCGATCATCGAGTGCCAACAACTCGATCGTCGAGTGCCAACAACTCGACTATTGAGTGCCAACAACTCGATCTTCGAGTGCCAACAACTCGACCATCGAGTGCCAACAACTCGACTATCGAGTGCCAACAACTCGACCATTGAGTGCCAACAACTCGACTATCGAGTGCCAACAACTCGACTATTGAGTGCGACAACTCGATCATCGAGTGCCAACAACTCGATCGTCGAGTGCCAACAACTCGACTATTGAGTGCCAACAACTCGATCTTCGAGTGCCAACAACTCCATCTTCGAGTGCCAACAACTCGATCATTGAGTGCCAACAACTCGAACATCGAGTGCCAACTACTCGATCTTCGAGTGCCAACAACTCGACCATTGAGTGCCAACAACTCGACCATCGAGTGCCAACAACTCGACCATTGAGTGCCAACAACTCGATCATCGAGTGCCAACAACTCGATCATCGAGTGCCAACAACTCGACCATTGAGTGCCAACAACTCGACTATCGAGTGCCAACAACTCGACTATCGAGTGCCAACAACTCGACCATCGAGTGCCAACAACTCGACCATTGAGTGCCAACAACTCGACTATCGAGTGCCAACAACTCGACCATCGAGTGCCAGCAACTCGACTATTGAGTGCCAACAACTCTATCATCGAGTGCCAACAACTCGACCATTGAGTGCCAACAACTCGACCATCGAGTGCCAGCAACTCGACTATTGAGTGCCAACAACTCGACTATCGAGTGCCAACAACTCGACCATCGAGTGCCAGCAACTCGACTATTGAGTGCCAACAACTCTATCATCGAGTGCCAACAACTCGACCATTGAGTGCCAACAACTCGACCATTGAGTGCCAACAACTCTATCATCGAGTGCCAACAACTCGACCATCGAGTGCCAATTTATTTCTTTTGTTAGGTAGGTTCCTAGTTCCTTCAACTGGCATAGACAATGATGATATCCCGATGTGTTCATACTTTATGGTTATCTCGTGTTGTTAAAATGTTATTGCTGTCTTGTTGTTCCTATTATACGTGTTTGTCGTAGCCTAACTATGTCATACGTTTCAGGCGAGGCCACACGCTCACACTTTCATCATTCGATATTAAAACTACTGTAACCATGGTTTGTCTTAAGTTGAATCAACTTTTGAAAATGAAATGTGATCACTATAAAGTTTTCTATTACAACAAATATTTTCTCAATATGTACATGAAAGTATTATGTAGGCCTAGTAGGTTAAATGATTGTGATTCTTAGTTCAATTTTCTAGAATTGTTTGTTGTTTGTAAATAATGTAATTATAAGTAAAGATTATTTTTTTATTAATATTGTTCTTACTCTGTTGGTGCCCCGTCGTGTGTTACCCACTTGCTCAACGAATAACTGTGAATGTGTTGCCTCTAAAGTCTAAAGTGATATTTGCTCCAAACAAGCACGGCAGCTAATAGATGATTTCTATGTAGTATTTCTTGAAACCAGCCAAGAGTTTCAAATCTGCATTTACTACAGTTTGGTGAATTCTGACGTTAAGGCTGTACGTCCGCCTACCTCATGGAACCCGCGATTGTGTCGGTTCAATTTGCTTTATGGTGCTTTAAAATAGTCGGAAAGTAAACCAAAATATGTCGTCAATAATGCTCTTGTTACAAGAACTTTCGGTTCCAAGTTAAACCATGGACTTGTAATAGTAACTGCGTACTATTATAAGTCCATGGTTTAACTACAGTTGATGTAGCAAATGGTAGCCCTACCTATGTATTATGAATCAGTATGTATTAGCAATGTATACCTGTATGGCCTTGGGAATACTCTGCCTGTCATACGAGGCAACCGAGTGAAGTCCTCGTCTGCCCCTAGTTCTCATCTAGATCCGTCTTAAGGTGAAAGGGTAGTTTCCCCATGAAAACCGCACAAAATTGAAGTGAGTTTATAAAGGTGGGCTGGACTTAACTGTTTTTTCACTGCTTGTACAAACTGTTGTAAAAAGACGAACGTAAAAGAAATCATTCAAATCCGTCCATTGATTTCGAAGATATGCGCGGGTGAAGTTGACGGGACTGAGATCGTGACGTCACCGACCCCACCGAGAGTCGCCAGCTCGGCCGAGCCTGCATCTTGACTGCACATGTGTGACGGGACTGAGATCGTGACGTCACCGACCCCACCGAGAGTCGCCAGTTCGGCCGAGCCTGCATCTTGACTGCACATGTGTGACGGGACTGAGATCGTGACGTCACCGACCCAACCGAGAGTCGCCAGCTCGGCCGAGCCTGCATCTTGACTGCACGTGTGCGCCCAACGTGACACGCTCAATCATTGTTGTTTCTTCTGTGAAGCGTGTCGTACTTTTTTGTTAGATCTGCAGTGTTAAGAACTAAAAGTGTAGTAGTTGTTCTTTAATAGTAACCTAATAATAATAGTAGTAACGACAGTAGTAATTATTTATACAGTGGTGAAACAGTAACCGTGGTTATTTGAGTTGAAGGTCTGGTTGCACGTGTTTGAGTCTTGTTTCATATGGTCATCGAGAACAGACTGAGCATTACACTTCATTCTGCGTGTGTTTGCGTGTGATCAGTGTCGATTTTTGTGATTATGTATAACACGCCTAGCTGATAACTGGTCTTTAGTTTAGTAAACACGTGAAAATATGTAAATACTCGAACTGACTTAAAAATGACTATTTGTTGTGTTTATGGGTGCAACAACAGAAATGATAAGCCGACGATAATAAATGAAAAGAAAATTAGTTTTCATAAATTCCCACATCGTGACAATTCACCTGTTCGCTACCGCGCGTGGGAAAGTAAAATTAGTCGTAAAGGTTTTACTCCCAGTAAACGTTCTGTAGTTTGTTCTATTCACTTTGTCAACGATGACTTTGAGCCCTCCTCACATTTAAAAACCCAATTTGGCCTCAAATCAAATCCTGTGCTGAAAAAATGTTCTGTACCCACTCAAAAACTAAAGGGCACGTCGAAATCCACCCCAATAACCCCCCCACCAAATAAAAGGCGACGGGAATCGGCGTATCTCAGAAGGAAAACGGTACAGCAAGCTCTGGATGATAGTGTCGTGGCGGAGGATGCTGGAACAGCTGTTGAACAAATTGAAATCGAACCTGACATTGATTATATACGAAGTGGGTCTAAATCGCCAGCACAAGGAAATTTAACTCGGGAAATCGGGATCCAATGCGAGCTAATAGGTGGGTCCTGGTCGAAGCTACATGTCGAGACCGGTACAACAGATGTTGATAGTGACGAGTGGGCGTTGGAGGGTGACAATGACAATGAGTTAAACGAATCGTTTCAGAATCCATTGTTCGAAAACAGCTCAGATGACGACTTACGAACGGAAGATAGCTCCGGTGACGACGACGACGAAGTTACCGACGATGAGTGTCATTCGACACGACGTGTTACGAATAATACGGGCAACAATGGCTCTTCAAGATCCCCCCAAAAAACATACAACGTGTTTCTAGTGCTCTGGGAGTGTTTGAAAGAACTTTTTGTTTTGTGTATAAAATGTGGACAGTCTTTGACTACTCTTAAACAATGTTTTAAGTGATCCATATTAATTGTCCACACTGTTTGTATCAATGGACATATGAACACTTGGAGATCACACAAGCTAACCAATAAATTTGGCATGGGAACAATAATGCTAGCAGCATCCATGTATACTAGTGGCATGAGTTTCTCAACGATGAATGCTGTTGCAGAAGCATTAAATATGTGTTTCATGTGTGAGAAGACATACTACCGCATTGTTCGTCGGTTTGTTGCACCTGTCATAAAACATACGTGGACCTGTCACAAAGCTATCAACATACAACAACTCAAAAATACTAACAACGGCATACGCTTGGCCGGAGATGGCCAATATGACTCGCCGGGCTTTTGCGCGAAGTATGTAACATATACAATTATGGATGTCAGCAACGATAAAATTATTGACTTTATCGTTTTACAAAAAGGTATGACTGCAGGTGAGCTCGAAAAGCCCGCCTGCGATCAAATACTATCCCGACTGATCGGCTATGGGATCCCTATTGAACTGTTTCTGTCAGATCGGCACCGCGGAATAAGAAAGTTGATAAGAACAAAGTACCCCGATATAGTCCATGAATTCGATGTATGGCATGTTTCTAAAAGTTTAGTGAAAAAGCTAAAAGCCGCGGAGAAAAGTGCTCCCGATTTAGAGTTGTGGAGACAGAGTATAATAAACCACATGTGGTGGTCTTCCATGACTTGCGAAGGTAACGCGGACCTTTTAATAGAAAAATTCACCTCAATTTTAGAACACGTGACGAACAATCACTCGTGGCATGCCGACTATAAACATTTTCATCAATGTGAACATGAACAGATCGACGATGAGGCCGGGCGTGATAAGGCATGGTTGAAGAAAAATTCACATGATTTCAGGCTTCTCTCCAACATAGTTTCTGATAAGAGCTTGCTCGATGACATGAAACACTTAAAAAACTACTGTCACACTGGCTCGTTAGAATCTTACCACAATGTGAGATTGAAGTATCTTCCCAAAAAATCCCACTTTTCCTACGAGGGAATGGTCCTACGTGGAATGCTCGCAGTGTTGGACCACAACATAAACACTGGTCGGGATATCTCTCGCACAGAAGTAAGATACTCTAAGATCACCAAAAAATATATTGAAAAAAACATTCGCTCTCCAAAATGCTATACGTGGCGTAAAGACTTAATAGAAAAAGTGTGCCAATTCGTGGGTGGTGAAATAAACTTATCAATTGAGGACGACCCATACTCTGTAGAAGTACCCCGCAATATTGCGCCAATACCACGCCCGTCTAAAAGTGAGATCGGATCAGCTAGCTACAGCAGATTTCCCGAAAATATGTAACACAAACTTCCCACCAGTGCTGTAAAAGGTAAGGTGTTCTACGCACGTACATTGAATTTCTACTTGCATTGTTGCTGGCAGAGGAATAGTTGAAGATAAGAATATAATATGATTTAATTAATATAAATACATAATTCCGCTGCTGTCATATTTTAATCTGTTCTTGTTAGAAATGATGCATGGCTGGAAATTAGTTTGATTTATAACACTGCACTGCTTGTTATTTTGAGGTGTTACAATATGTAAATTGCAACGTGTTATTTATTTTGCAAATTTACTTGTTTTCTTATTCTAGACACGCTCAAATAATTTTGCTTACTACCTACCACTACTTACTATTCACTAATAGCATTACATTTTGCTAAGTCAAACATCATATTCACAATAACATAAAAAATCGAATTGAAACGTATTAAACCATAATAAAGTATTAAAGAAGGATTGTTGTCCGTAGTAGAATGTGATGATTTCGCACTAGTCAAAGTATTCTGCTTCATGCCCTGTGGCTGCAGCAAATCCTACGTAGGCGCCGTCCATTTCCGGGTATTTGTCCCTAATGACGTTCACAACACAAGACGGTATTACAATCCTCTTAGTTTTGCCCAACTGAATACCTGCACTCATCCAGTGAATGAATTGTTTGTAGGCCACAAACCGCCACACACGATTTGTTGTCTCTTCTACTAAATCACTCAATACTTGCGGAGATCCGCCTTGGAGTGCAATCAATACATGACGCGCAGTTAAAAGTACATCTTCATTGAACATGCTTTCAAAGGATTCATGAAACTTGATGCACTCTGCACTCCCTCTAAATGTATTTATTACATTATTTTCGGTGCAACAGAAACTTTCCGTGTCAGATAACATCACAACACACTCACCACAATCGCACCAATCAGTTTTTCCCGCTCTCCCTAAAAGATCACGCATAACCGCTTTTTCTTTCCTCGGCTTTTCTCTTCTGTCCGACCTTCGAGGCTCGAACTGGTAGGCTTTAAGCTACACATATCACAATGCCAATGGTCCTAACTACCCTCTAAAGTAGCTCTCTACCGCTGCCGGACTAACACGAGTACACAATGCACGCACGTGTTGATGCTTGGCCGGCCGGCGAGGGAGTGGGGGTTGTGACGTAGCCTCCCAGCTGGGCCATTCTTTCAACGCTTACAGTCCGGGAACGGAGCGGTCTTTCGAGGTCGGGGTTTTTCGTGTCTATTACTGGTGCGAGTCTTAACACGGTAATTACAAAAACCAACAATGGCAAAAAATTCACCGAGTTTAGTCCAGCCCACCTATAACATAATAAGAGTAATTGTTTGGGGAATATGAAAATTAATAAAACTCAATGTAATACTCCACAAGTAAAGGTTGTTATTGACGAAGTTGGGCTAATGAGTTGGCCAACTCAGTGTAGTCATTGCACCCGTCTTGATGAAGTTATTCCACCCCATACATTAATAAAGAAAGGGATGTGAAATAGTACGCGTGAAGTTTGAAAGTCCCAAAATTTGTGTTTCTGCATTTTCGAAAAAGTCCGCATTTTCCGCCGCCACACACGGGATAAATATCCACCCTCCGATACACTGTTAACTGTCTATAGGGCACTAGCAACACCAATTAAGACAAAAATGAAACAAATGAATTGAATCGATGTACAAACAACAAGCTGTCAAAAAATAATTTCTTCTGGTTTTGGAAAACAAAACAAAAAACAAACAAGTACACATACAAAACTTTTACTTAGTCGTTGTCTATCATTCAAAGTTTTAAATGGCGAGCAGTTTCTATTGCTACACTTGTTTTTATTTCTATGGGTGCAATTTTATTATTTTGACAGCTTATTGTTTGTCCATCAGTTCAATGCATTTGTTCCATTGTTGTAGTCCTGATGTGACGTCAGTTGCGGGTTCCCTATAAGGCTGTGCTGTCACGGCTTTCAGTTTTACCGATACAAGTGGCTTGCTGTAGAGTCCAGATATTGTTAGATTTACATAGTTTGAAGCTCCACCCCCTAGTAGTGTGACAACCGCCCAGCATAACAAATATGAATGATTATAAGTTATATGTATAAATATGATATGTTTGTCGGGTTGCCACGGGGGTGAGGGGTCATATAGCGATGTAGGGAGCAGCAGGGGAGCGTCGTACTAAGACAATCTCAAGACAAGCGATGTCTTCGGATAAGCTTCTCTTTCTTTGGAGCTTTCCTTATTTTCCACAGACGACACTTAACGCCCCCCCCCCCCCCCCCCCTATTATCGCCATACTACCCACGCCAGCCTCAAGTGTAAATGCAACACTCCACTTGCCCTCATGGCCTCGATGCCAACATTAACTGTGACCGGTATTTATACAACGTAGTCAACAGCCCACTCGGACAACCGTGAAACATTTGCGCAAGATTTCAGTAAAACCTTTTGGAAGAACGCTTTGTTTCCCTAGAACCGATTGTTTGAAGGTCAAAGTAACTGGGGTTGTTACACTAAACATAATCTGTTGACCGTCAAGTATCGCTGAGATAAATAAAGGGCTGAATAATGCGGAATTTAACCATGTATTTACAAGTTTGATGACGATGATGATGATGATGATGATGATGATGATGATGATTCTCGTTGCTTTACATCAATATTATTGCAATCACTCTCTTCGAGCGATGACAGGTGTTAAACCGTAGAAGAAGACGAAGGGCAATGAATACACTATCCCATATGGCTTGTGCTGGAGTCGATCCCGTGTCCCTCAGTGGCCGTCATCTAAAGAGTTCATTTGAGTTCTGCGAAATGCCTTCCCCTCTTTCCCCCACCAGTGCCTTCCCCTCTTACCCCCACCAGTGCCCGCGCACGGACGAACACCAACGACGAATATCAACTCACGTACAATAATAACGATATAAATACATTTAATGTAATAAGAATAAAGTAATTATTCATTTGTATTGAATGATGGTTTATTTAATTAGAAGATCGTTGACAGCTTTGGTTGACAGCTTGATGGTCTATTATAGAGATTAGATCTTTCACTGCATCTCTTCGTATGTGCGCGGGCACTGGTGGGGGTAAGAGGGGAAGGCACTGGGGGGGAGGTAAGAGGGGAAGGCACTGGTGGGGGTAAGAGGGGAAGGCATTTCGCAGAACTCGGATGAACTCTTTAGATGACGGCCACTTTAGGTGACACACACGGACCTGTGCTCGAACCGCACGAGCCACCGCGGGCCCTGGTGAATCATGAAGACACGGTTTAAAAATAGAACATATAAACTGTCGCACGAATTCCACGTTTACAATATAAATAAAATAACAAACTCAGTTTGAATAATTGAGCAGCAGAGTCCGAACACGAGAAGTCTGGACGAAACGTTTGAAAAGAAATCCATAAAGAACAAATCAAACTTTCTCCCATTGATTGATTGATTGATTGATTTCGGTCTTTATTATGGGCGGGATTAAGGCCAGTGAGGCCTTTTCTTACATCCAACCGGTAATAATACAGTAAATAATAACAATTTGATAATATACATTTGACATTGACATGAATTAATTCAGAAACATGGAAATACACAATACAAATAATAAATGAAATGGAATTAATTATCACTAAAATGAAATGAGTATGACACAAGTAACTTATGATTGTTTGGGCGTAGTAGCAAAAAAGGAAAATGTTTATGTTGTATAGCATGCGGCTAGTGTCATTAATACCAATTAATTACGAATTACAAACAATGGTATTGTAGTGAACACTAAGTAAAATAGAAATAAGTTGTTACTAAGATGATATGAGTATGACACAAGTTACTTATGAATGTTCAGGCGTAGTAACAAAATAAAATATAAATGTCAATGTTATATGGCATACGACTAGTGTCATGGATGCAAACTGCAATATTAATTTAACTATTACTAAGAACATAGAATATAAATAAACGAAACATATACGAAGATAGTCATATCTATGAGTGTATTGTATGTTAAACTATGGTCATTCATACGTCACATTCATCCATCTGATTCGTACAGTTAATCAAAAATTGTAAAATATGTAAAAGGCATCTGAATATTATAATTACTAGCTCTAGTGAGTTGTTCCAAGCACACTCCCGATAGTGATATTTTATTGTTTTTAAACCAACAATGAATGGATTTTGCTCCTAAAAACGGTATTGCTCTTGTGCTGATAGTCATCCCTGACATCCCCAGGTAGGCTGTTCCAAGCTCGAATAGCATTTATTGTCACTGAATTGTCCAGGAGACTGGTTCGATGTATGGGGAATGCAAGTTGTGTACCTCCTCTAGACCTGGTATTGAAAGTGTGGTTAGAGTGTAGATATAGGAAGTTTGAGGCGAGGTATGATGGTGTAGATGTAGATAGAACTTTGTGCGAAAGAAAGAGAGAGAGGAGACCCGCTAAACTTTAGAGAATCGGGAATTCACTTTTTCACCTGTAGAGGACAAACATAAATGGGAGCTGGAGAAGATTTATTCATGTATTCCAATATAGCAGTTTATTATATTTTTTCTTTATTTTAACGGTAAACATATGTTTGTCCATCATTTTATATAAATAAGACCAGCAGATCTTGGATCTAAAGCATTGCTGCTCAAAACACATACGCATAAAATAAAAATATCACATTATTTCAACTTCCTTAAATCTTAAAATTATTATTTAAATGTTCGAAGGTACAAAGAATTGGTTCGATCAAAAAAAGTATAAACACATTCACTGAATAAAACTTACCCTTCAGCTCGCACACTTAGCCTTGCGCTCTCTGCAGCTGCAGCAGACTTTCACTACGTCTAGCTCGCTCGAATTCTAGTTCCTCTTCGGCGTTGATGCGCCAGGCCTCTTCGGCCTTAGCCCGATCTCGAGCCCATTCGACCCCTAATTGGGCCGCAGTTGCATCAGACGCCTCTTTCTGGGCTCGAGACGCCTCATATCTGGCGCTTGACTGGGCCGCGTCTAGGGTAACCTTGGCTAAAGAAGCATTTGACGCCGCCTCAGCCTTAGCTGCCTCGAGGGTGACGTTTGCGTGTTCCTCTGCCAGCTCAGCAGTCCTAGCCGCAGCCCCGGCCTCTCGAACACGGAGCTCGTACACCTCGTCCCGGGGACAAGAGGCGTTGTGAAGCCACTTGTACTCCTGGCAGACACGACCCAGCATGCTTGCAGCCGTGCAGGAGGGGTCTAGGGCGGTGCTAGGGTCAGGTGTTGTAGTGAGGGCCGCTTCAGGTGTAGCGCTGCTGACTGCAAGCGGCGTAGTCGCACTTACTGCTTCTGAAACCAAAGCAAATGTTTTATGTATGATATTTTTGGAGAAATGTGTTGCCTAACGTATACAAATAATGCTGCAACTTCAAACAACTATTTCTATTGATGTAGAAAGAAAGAAATCACGGAATTCTTTAATACTTAACAGTTCAGTTTGTAGAAGTCTGATGTTTATTTGACCAGACTTTGCAGTGCATTTGAGTCTAGATTGTCATCAATCACATTGATAACAACAATGACTGCACTGTTATCGTTTATTCATACCCTCTACAGTATTGGTCGATCGGACATCAAGGTCGATCGATAGACTCGAAATGTTGGCATCGAGCTTAGATTAGCCAGAGAACCTGGGAACCCCGTACAGAAAACAATCTGTGCGACGAACTCGACTTTGCATTCATCAATGAACAGAAAAAAAAAAATTCTACTTCGTCAATGTCAGAAACGGTTTCATTAGGTAAGAAATATACATTTTCGACGACGCTCATTAGGAGGAATGTGTGAAATGAGCAGCTTTCTTAAGTTCGACATAGTTTGAAGCTCTAACCCGTAGTAACGTACCCAAGACCTAAGCATAGCAAACATCACTGATTATAAATAATATAATATGAAATGTGTGTAAACATGATGTGATTGTCGGGTTGTAACGACGGTAAGCGGTGGTCACATAGCGATGGAGGGAAGCAGCATCAAACTGAGAAAACATCAGTTCTACACAACATGTATATACATAGCTTACCAGTGAATGAGATCGTCTCCGTCGCCTCCAACGGCCGGGCCAAG
This sequence comes from Isoperla grammatica, assembly GCA_945910005.1. Taxonomy (NCBI): domain Eukaryota; kingdom Metazoa; phylum Arthropoda; class Insecta; order Plecoptera; family Perlodidae; genus Isoperla; species Isoperla grammatica. Next base: position 25,489,593 of record OX246749.1, on the reverse strand, counting down.
GTCACATGAGATACAACACACTTAAGGACCTTGCCGTTGTCCTGAGTCTGGCGGGTGAGTGTGAGTCTCTGCATAACAGATCCCTTCATCCAGGGCCACCTCCAAGCGTCCTGAGAATACTTTCGAAAGTCCGACAGTGAGTCCTCGCGGATGATCTCATCTCCAAGGATCCAGGATATGTCGGCGACAGGACGAGCCCCGTTCACCTCACAGGTTGCCGTGACGCTGGCCTCCGTGTAGACAACACTCAGGGTTGGTGTGCTGGGGGGACCTGAAGCATGACATAGCAACACTGAGACATACACTCATCTAGCCTCGTGCAGCTCACAGGTGACCGTGTAGACAACACTCAGGGTTAGTGCGCTGGGGGGACCTAAAGCATGACATAGCAACAATGAGCATACAATCATCTAGCCTCGTGCAGCTCACAGGTGGCCGTGTAGACAACACTCAGGGTTGGTGCGCTGGGGGACCTAGAGCATGACATAGCAACACTGAGACATACAATCATCTGTTAGTAAAAACGTTTGAATTCAACTCATGGGAGAAAGGGAAAATAATGACGTCTATCACCTTGGTGGGAAGTCACACAACTAGTTTATTCCGTCAGATCGCAGCACAAAATTACAGAACGGAAATATCAACTTACACATATTACAAGATGGCGGACATTACCAACATTATCTCGTAAACATAAAAGTACCACTGAATGTAACGGCGGACACTTTAAATTCCAACACCTCCCCTCATTCAGAGGTTATTTTACTTTTTACTTCTTGCTTAGTTAGCATAACCTTCTTAATGCTTCTAATTTAATAATAACATAACCTTCTTATAATGCTTCTTATTTAATAACATGAAATTATATCTTAGTTATTCTACATACTTGATATAAAAAAAATTAATCATGGCTAGGCTACACAAAAATAATCAATGGTTACACTTACATATGGTAGGGCTACTACATTTTACATGTCGATGATACCAATACCTTTGACAAACAGTTTTGTCTTTGGTCCCGATAGGCTTTTTGTGAAGAGATCAGCAAGATTTTCACTTGATGGTACATATTTCAAAAATATCTCTCCTTCTTTAACTATGTCACGTACATAGTTGTATTTTACTACAAAATGCTTGCTTGTCTCTCTAACCATATCATTATTTGCAATAAAAAATGCACCTTGATTGTCACAAAGAATATTACACTTCCTTGGAATAATATTACCTTGGTTTAATTCATGCAAGAATGACCGTATCCATTGTTATTCACTTAAACACTCATAGAGGGCAATATATTCAGCATGTGTGGTTGAGCTAGCTACACACTTCTGCTTCCTGCTTTTCCATGATACTGCTCCACCCCCAAGAGTTATGACATATCCTGTGACAGATTTTGTATCACTTCAATCCGTACAGCCCAAACTTCATAATTATCCGTGTTCAACCTTGGAATAATCTTCTTCTCTTCCACCATGTCGAAACGAACAATCTAGACTGATGACGCGGACCAAGGTCGAGGTCTAGGTCTCGGCCTAAGGGTTGGGTGGTTTTCACTTCTTACCTCACGTACATACACAGTATTTTCACTTCTTCTTCGTTGACTAATATTTACCCTATCTCATGAGTTGATATACAGCAGCTTAAGTCTCATAATCTGTTAGTAAAAACGTTTGAATTCAACTCATGGGAGAAAGGGAAAATAATGACGTCTGTCACCTTGGTGGGAAGTCACACAACTAGTTTATTCCGTCAGATCGCAGCACAAAATTACAGAACGGAAATATCAACTTACACATATTACAAGATGGTGGATATTACCAACATTATCTCGTAAACATAAAAAAACCACTGAATGTAACGGCGGACACTTTAAATTCCAACATCATCTAGCCTCGTGCAGCTCACAGGTGGCCGTGTAGACAACATTCAGGGTTGGTGCGCTGGGGGGACCTGAAGCATAATATAGCAACACTGAGACATACAATCATCTAGCCTCGTGCAGCTCACAGGTGGCCGTGTAACAACACTCAGGGTTGTTGTGCTGGGGGGGGGGGGGGGGGGGCCTGAAACATGACATAGCAACTCTGAGACATACAATCATTAAGCCTCGTGCAGCTGTCAGGTGGCCGTGTAGACAACACTCAGGGTTGGTGCGCTGGGGGGACCTGAAGCATAATATAGCAACACTGAGACATACAATCATCTAGCCTCGTGCAGCTCACAGGTGGCCGTGTAGACAACACTCAGGGTTGGAGTGCTGGGGGGATGAAGCATAATATAGCAACAATGAGACATACAATCACCTAGCCTCGTGCAGCTCACAGGTGGCCGTGTAGACAACACTCAGGGTTTGTGTGCTGGGGGGACCTTAAGCATGACATAGCAATACTGCCACATACAATCATCTAGCCTCGTGCAGCTCACAGGCAGCCGTGTAGACAACACTCAGGGTTGGTGCGCTGGGGGGACCTGAAGCTTGACATAGCATCACTGAGACATACAATCATCTTGCCTCGTGAATCTCACAGGTGGCTGTGTGGACAACACTCAGGGTTGTTGTGCTGGGAGGGCCTGAAGCATGACATAGCAACACTGAGACATACAATCATCTAGCCTCGTGCAGCTCACAGGTGGCCGTGTAGACAACACTCAGTTTTGGTGCGCTGGGGGGGGCCTGAAGCATGACATAGCAACACTGAGACATACAATCATCTAGCCTCGTGCAGCTCACAGGTGGCCGTGTAGACAACACTAATGGTTGGTGCGCTGGGGGGGGGGGCCTGAAGCATGACATAGCAACACTGCGACATACAATCATCTAGCCTCGTGCAGCTCACAGGTGGCCGTGAAGGCAACACTCATGGTTGGTGCGCTGGGGGGGGGGGGGGGGCCTGAAGCATGACATAGCAACACTGAGACATACAATCATCTTGCCTCGTGCAGCTCACAGGTGGCCGTGTAGGCAACACTCAGGGTTGGTGCGCTGGGGGGGGGGCCTGAAGCATGACATAGCAACACTGAGACATACAATCATCTTGCCTCGTGCAGCTCACAGGTGGCCGTGTAGGCAACACTCAGGGTGGGTCTTTCGCTATTTACAATACGTGTAAGGCCTTAATGCAACATAAGTGCCCAAATCTCAGCTAGTTATACAGATTGAAGGTCGGAAAGGGTTTCAATCGATTAAGACGTGTGATTACGATTTTAAACACGGCTCACAGTGGGGGTCTTCCTACAACTAGTCACAATGTGTGTTAGGAATAATACAAGAAAAGGGCCCATATCTCAGTCAGTTTTTTCAGATAGACGGTCAAAAATTGGTTTCAATTGATTTGGACTAACGAGTACCATACTATTATTACCTTACAGTAAGGGTCTTGCCACTACTTGTCACAATGTAGGTTAGTGTTTTATACATTAAAAGGGCCTATACATCAGTCAGTTATACAGATAGACCTTCGCAAATTGTTTTATCGATTTAGATATATGATTACCGCTCTAAAAACATCTCACAGTAGGGGTCTAGATAAAACTAGTTACAATGTGAGTTAGGCCCTAATTCAACAAAAGGGCCCATATCTCAGTCAATGTTTCAAAACGGAGGTCGGAAATGGTTTCAATCGATTTAGACGTATGATTACCGTTCTAGAGACACCTCACAGTGGGGGTCTAGCTACAACTAGTCACAATCTGTGATAGGCCCCAATACAACAATGGACGCCATAACATAACTCACATGTGCATTGAAGATAGATAGGTTCTGACATCGGAGTTGATATCCAGGTCAATAATATTCAATACATCACAAAACTGTATTCAAGTATAGTATTATTAAATTTAAATTTAAAGTGTTATTTATTGAACCATACAATAAGGGAAAGTAATTTCTAAAACAGGTTTTTGTAGCTGCCATGAGTCTTGACCATTTATTGACTGAACCGTGACAAAGTGATAGTCTTGTTGGTAAACCTACTTGCTACAATGAGAGTCATGTATCTGAATGCATCCTTGTCCCCGGACGCGCTGATGTAACCCCTGACCGGCCCGTTGTCCTCCTCGCTGACGTTGCTCACAGCCAGACCGCACTCGCCGCTCTGCAGTCCAGCCCCCAGGTAGCGATGCCGGCCGGCGCTGTGTGCAGACTCGGATCCCTGGTCGAAGTGAAGATCCTTGCCTGGCGGGTAGAAGCGGCAACGGCTCAACGGTCCCTGCATCTTCAACGCGAACCTCGCCTCCCCGCCCTGGAGAACGACGGCCTCCCTCGGTGTCAGGGTGTGAGAGATGGCACCATAGGCTGTAACCAGGGAGCAGACATACAACACTCCTATAGTGATGTTTGTGTTATAGTCTATACCAACTCAGTTACAATATGTTACTTGCTGATTTTTTGTTTATTTTATTTTACTTTTGGTATTTTAATTTTTATGTTATTATTTTTGAAAGTTTACTATGTGGGCAATGACGAACTCTACAACTAGTTCATACGTTGTTGAGATGGTTTCCCGTAGGGACAGATTTATAATGTTAGTATTGTCAATCCTTGCTATGTTGGTTACAAGACTCCGGTTTCACCTAGACTAGTATTATTAATCGAGGGAAATTCGACTAAACCCAAAACAAAATTGCAATAATAGGTCTTATGGTATCATTGTCATCAGAAATATGAGCTCCATAACATATCCAAAATCCGCTTATATCAGCAGGGAGTAATTTTATTAAAATTAGCTTTTAAGGGGACAGTATATACTAGAAAATTAAAAAATTCCCCAATGTGAACATATCAACATGAAATTGTGGACACACGTATACAGCACCTTAATGTTACACGTGAATTGTTTTAAAAGCTTGCGACCATTTTTGGTCACATACTGTCTTTTTATACATTTTACCGTTCTCCAAAGGGCTCAAGTACAATATTTAGAAAGCAAACGATACAAAAATAAAACCATGTATGGTAATTAAAAGCTAATTGCACTGAATGCGTATCCATTCAGTGTGTTGATAAAATTGCACTTACATTTTCAATTATAAACAACCAATACCTCAGCTTTGAAACTTTGTGTTTTGAACACCTCCGAAAATAAGAAGAGAACTGTTTAGAAATGAATGATTTCTCTTTCAATGAATCTTTCTCCTATATCTTAAAAATTGTTTAATTATAATTCAATGGGAAATTAACATCGAAGTTTTCCATTAAAAATAACTTGCTGCCCAACTGGAATTCATTAGTTACGTTTGTGTGGTATTTTTGCAAACGAAGCCGTCAGCTATATATTAAGGACACTCTTTCAACTCAATCTTCCTTGCTTGCCTTAACACTTTTTAAGATGGGAGCGAGGAGAACACATTAATTTCTCAACCAAATCTCTTCAAATTTTTGAAATACGTTCATAATTGCTAAGGTTTAAAACTGATGAGTTGGGTTTCAAAATTAAAAATTATGTTCAATATTAAATTTTAAAACAACCACCCCTTCTCTGTTCGCTATAATAAATGTTTTCACTACATCGATACGTGTTTAAGTCAGTATTTCCATATCATTACCATTAGCGTATCAAACACTCTTTTTTTGAATTTTATTTACCGTTTACTTCATGAATTTTAAAACCCCTTTCCAAGCCCGGTAAAATTGTACTTAAAAACAGAATGTGCTAAAAAAAAAAAAAAATTAAAACTTAAAGTGTAATATTCAGGTGCTGATGTATTCGTGTAGGTAATTTCATGCTGATCGGTTTATATTTGTTAAATTAAAATTTGTTTATTATATTAAAGACCCTACTGTCCGCTTAAAAGTTTATTTTCTTAAATGTATCTTATGCGGATTATTGCTATTTTCCCTATATCATACAAAGATAAAGTCAAGTTCCAAAAATTAAAAAACCGCCCCGAACCGGGAATTTAGTGCTTCTGCATTGGAATCAGGAAATAAACTACACCCACTAGACCAACAAGCCACACAACGCGCTCAAGTGTGTGGAAACGGTGAAACTCACTGTCAGCATAGAGGTCGGCCCAGGCGTAGCTCCAGCCACCGTTCCCGGCTCGGACTCGACAAGCGACCATCCACACCTTATGGCCCGTCACCTCCAGGGCGACCCCGCAGTCCCCCGCCCCCAGACCCCGGCCGCTGTAGCTGTAGCCGGTGAGCTCAGAGGTCAGATGGGTAGAGTTGGCCTGGGACAGAGACCCCCGACTAAGATCCAGCAGTGGACCTTCCTTGCCCTCCCTGTCCCACCACGTGAACTGACACCCGGCCAGGGCTATGCCAGCAGAGCAGGTGTAGGTCAATGTGTGGAGGACTTCGGATACCCGCCCGTGGTCCGGGGTCATGATGATGCTGTAGGCTGCCACCCCTGAGACACAGAACAAACACAATTATGTCACGTTGCAATTGCAATACAACTGGTCTAGAATCTATACTCTAGAGAAATATTATAAAAACCTATGTGTAATATATAATAATAATGTGGAGCACATCATAAGCAAATATTATAAGACCCCTGTGGCATATGATGGCTACGAAAGTGAGCCATCACCAAAAGACACCACATAATAGGGAAGTCTCATGTATTTTTTGAATTATTATTCTATATTAGGATCAACTGGCAAAACACAACCATATTTCATTTGTGTAACTAACAAGAAATTTTCATTGATACAAACGAGGTTAAAGTTTTCCATATAATTTTGGCGGCATAAACGGGCCATGGCGTCACTACTTGTATGCTGCAATCAGCCAATCATACACACTTTAACTCCTCTTTCCAAATCTTATCAGTGAGAAGCATACGTGAAATCGTGACTTAAAAGAATACGTAATAATATAGATATAATAATAATAAATAATAATGGTAATAATAATAATAATAATAATAATAATAATAATAGTAATAATCATAATAATAACAATAATAATATCATAATATCAGACCGCCTTTTGTTTAGTTATTCATTTTCTGAGGATTTGACAACCGCTTGCCAGTTTTGACAACGGCTCGAGTAATAAGTTTCATTGTTTCATCTAGGAGGCAGTGGCGAGTTTATTCATAAACAGTGACTTGATACAAGTAATGAGGTAACAGGCCATTTAAAAAAAAAGTGCGGGAAACAGAAAATCGAAATCTTTGAACCCTTGTAGAAATTGAATTAATTACTTTAAACATTTTTAGATCACGGGGTTAGTTTTTTTACATGAAAATCTATTTATTTAATATATTTCAACACATATTGGAGACTCATGAGACTTCCCTATTGAAACGGAATGGTGGTACAGATGCATAGTATAATCCAGAAGGAGTCAAACATATCAGTCAGTCAATATAGAACATAGAACAACTCTCAAGCCAATAACATCACAGAACTTTAAGCACAGGCGCGGACTGGCTAGGGATGCCGGGATGCGATTGCATCCCGGGCCCCTGGGCAAATCCGGGCCCTTTGATATGCGCCATCACCAGAAAGTTCCTATGATGTAAATACTTCTCTGTATATTGCTAAAAAAAATCTTTACCTCACTCTTTAAGTATTATTTTGAAATTATAATAGAATGGATTGTATTATTTATTGAAAATATTCAATGTTATTAATTGAATATCATTGAAATTATTTTGCTACTGGTACGGTGGCCTCTGTTAATCACGCCCTAAAATCGCATTTTAGGCCATAAAATTCAATGCAACCCCAAAAAATATTTTACGCCTTCGGCGTATTTGCCTCCGCCAGCTGGGGCTTCGCCTCAACCCCCGCTACGCCCCCCCCCCCCCAACCCAGCGTCCCGGGCCTTTTTATCCCAGTCCGCCCCTGGTCAAGCACAAGACAACGCCGAAGTGT